>JALIGW010000002.1:86581792-87044292 GCA_023053685.1 Diadophis punctatus similis
GGCGGCATCCCGGCGGCCGGGAAAAGCGGGCGGGTGAAGCCCCGTGCCGCGAACACCAACAGCTTCTTCGGCTCTGCGTCAACGAACAGGTAAGACCGCACCGGTAGGAACCCACCACTGAGTTAGACCACACCTAGAGTACTGCATCCAGTTTTGATCACCACACTACAAAAAAGACATTGAGACTCTAGAGAAAGTACAGAGGAGAGCAACCAGGATGATTAGGGGACTGGAAACTATAACATACGAAGAGCGGTTGCAGGAACTGAGCTTGGCCAGTCTAGCGAAGAGAAGGACCAGGGGAGACATGATAACAGTGTTCCAATACTTGAGGGGCTGCCACAGAGAAGAGGGTGTCAGGGTGTTTTCCAAGGCACCAGAAGGCCTGACAAGGAATAATGGATGGAAACTGATAAAGGAGAGATTCTGTTAAGGAATTAATTCAGAGTCCAGGGTTTATGCAGTGGAATGTGTGGTTGTGGTTTGATAATAGAGTCAATAATGGATTGTCTTCAATGTGTTGAAGAAAATAATCTTTACTTGAAATAAACAGCACAACTATAACATAAATAGTCCGTTCTTGGATAAATGCTAACAAGCAATACATTCAACTCTCTTACTTATCTCTAGTAGATAATGTTCTTCCAAAACATCAATAGAAGACCTTGAAATTCTTGTACGCTGTAGTTTCAGGTGTTAACAGTCCCTCACACACAGTGAGCAATCAATCATCAATTAGTCAAGCAAGCCACTCTCTTTCTCTCTGTCCAGCTGCGTATGCACTTTCTTGCTCTCTCTTTATATTTGTTAGCAAACAAACCTGGATTCATTTAAAGCACCACTGTCATATTTTACAAACTTGGATTAACAGTTTACTTTTATATTAGGAAACCCAATCTGGTTAGACATAGTCCTGACAGATTCAACCTGGAAATAAGGAGAAACTTTCTGACAGTGAGAGCGATCAACCAGTGGAACAGCTTGCCAGCGGAGGTTGTGAGAGCTCCAACACTTGAGACTTTCAAAAGAAGATTGGACTGCCATTTGTCTGAAATGGTATAGGGACTCCTGCTTGAGCGGGGGGTTGGACTAGATGACCTACAAGGTCCCTTCCAACTCTAGTAATCTAATCTAAAAACCCTATATACCCCTGGCTCTTTGCATAGGGCATTGGCTAGTGAGGAGAACCAACAATGGACCATGTGCAGCAACTGAATACTCAGTTCTGAAATCTCTTGCAAAGGAGTTTGTAAGGAAGGATGGAACAAGGCTCAAGATTCAGATTCAAAAGAAGCTGCCCCAGCAGAATTTGTGGAATGTCAGCTTCAGGAGGAACCAGGCCAAGAATCACATGAAGCTGATCAAAAACAGGCACAACCTGGATAGTTAGAATAGTTAGATGATGGTTGATGACATCAGGTGTCCCAGCTCCCATGCCCAGAAAGTAGATTGAAGAGCAGAGCAACATTGATCTATGTGGTAAACCTCTTAATTACTGACAACTGGCTGCAACTTTTAAGAAGCAGCTCTGATGGTCTTCTCTTTGCTGGATCAATGTGTGTTGTGAGACACTCTTGTAAATCATGGTTGTATTTGAAACTTTGAACCTCTAACCTCTTAACAAGGTTGACAACCCTGATGTGGCTTTTGGAACCCAGAATTGGATTTGGACTATTCTTCAGATGCGGTCCTGTTAATAGCAAATCATTTAATCATAGAGACTCTGTCCTGGTTTGCATTCTTTTGTTATCTCTTTAGCCTTGAAGTAAAATTACTAATCTCCATAGCAACCATGTTGGAATCTGTGTGATTGAAATCTGAAGCAGGACAAAGTATCATGACATTTCAATCTTCTGACAGGGCTTCCTCCTTCTTTCCTAGTGTCATTATAGCAAAGGGGGCCCAACCGGCTATTTGTTGTTTCTTGACATTAATGTTTTTTTCATCTTAGTTAGACAAGTCTATCCTCAACTAGTGATCATACTCGGTGACGTTGGTTCAGCCCAACCTACCTCACAGAGTTGTCCACATCTGGAAAAATGGAATGAGGAAATGCTGCATACACCACGTTGGATCCTGAAGGAAAGGCAGGATAGAAATATTATCATAAATATTATAGGCATTCTGGTAGTACGTCTACTGTAGTGCATGAAAGTCAGTTCATGGAGTTGTCTATGAAGACTCTCAGTCATCCAGGTCATGGTTGTTCCAAAGGTGATTTTTCAAGACGCAACTTGACCATCTTTGATTATCCTTGAAGACATTTCGCTTCTGATCCAGATCTTCAGTTCTGACTGAATAATGGTGAATGGAAGGATTTATATTGCTTGCTATCATTGAGGTCATTTGGAGGTTTATCTGTACCCTCAGGGTCACTTGAATAGTGCAAATGGGTGTGGAACCTTCTTGGAACTGCTCCTTTCAGCAGTTCCAAGAAAGCCCCACACACATTTGCATTATTCAGGTGACCCTGAGGTACAGATAAACCTCCAAGTGGCCTCAACGACTCTCAGAGAGAGTGCTAATAATCAGATGACTGCAAGGAATATCAATCTCTTCATTCTCCACCAATCAGAACTGAAGAAGCTTCTTGGATCAGAAGCAAAATGTCTTCAAAAAAACCAACAAAGAAAGTCCAGTTGCCTCTTGAAAAAGCACCTTTAGGTCTATTCATGTAGGTTTTTCAGTTTGCTGTGACATCTACAGAACATAGAGCTATGATAGCAAGGATGGTTCAGTGCAGCAGCAGGTTGCTCCCTTACCGGTGCCGGTGTGCTGTGCGCGCATCTCCATGCTTCGAGTGCGTGTGCGCTCGCTTTGGGCATACGCGCACTCGCTATGTGCGCGTGCCCCCTCGTGCGATTTTGCTTCTATGTATGCGCTGAAGCAAAATCGTGCCGAAATCTCGCGAGGGGACGCGCATGTGAGAGAAGTTTTGGCGCGATTTTGCTTCCGCGCATGCAAAATCTCACTAAAATCTTTCTCTCACGCGCGTCCCCTCGTGAGATTTCGGCACGATTTTGCTTCTGCGCATGCGCAGAAGCAAAATCGCCCAAAAATTCATGGGGAAAAATGGCGACGCATGCGGTGGACTGGCAGAGAGGGCTCCGGAGCGATCGCGCTCAAACTGCGCAATCGGCCGCTCCCTACCGGAGCTGCGCACCAGGCAGCTCCGGCAGGAACCCACCTCTGGTTCAGCGGTAAGGACAGTTCTTCCTTTCACAAAATTGTACATTTCTTTCTAGAACTCAAAAAGTTTCTTAAGAGAACTCAAATAAGGCTAATGATAGTTGCCAATGTGACTCGACGTTCTCAACAAAATCATGCAAAATGATACATCCCACAGCACTTCTTAATCAGAGACTTATATGAAGTTATTCCCATAAGACTTGCACTGGTTATTTCAAGTCGTGTCAGAAACTTATTAGAGAAAGGCACAGATTAGCTGGAGAGGGTGTATGTCAAGTAAGAGAACAATTTTTGGTAATTATAATCCAGATTTTGAATAATTGGTAAAAAAAAAAGTTTAATGCAAATTTGCTCAAAGCCCAGGTCATTCAAGCTAAAAATGTTTACAGGTGAAATGGAGTGCTACAAATAAGTTTTTAATTTTAAGATTGAATAGTAGCTATTAAATTAATTACAGTTGATGAAAAAATATTTTAGTCAGCAGAAGATCTGCAATGAATCTGATTTCCTTATTGTTATCTCAGAATTACACAGGCAATAAAGTTGAATGTGCTGTAATTAAACATTGATTGACTTGATGATAATACTCTGAAATAAATAGCCAATCACTAATGTACATTATATGCACCATATGAACTACTTATCAATACAGACTGAGGTCTGTTTTCTTACTCCTCCTTACTGAATATTAGCTGAATGGAACTTAGAATCTAAAAACTACTGTCCAGAAAAACATTATATGAATAACAATATATCTGATGATTGTCCATGACTTCATGGACAAATACTGCAGCTGTTAAGACATAACATCTGATTTTTTGTCTAAATGTTTAAAATCCCTTGCAAAGCTGGTATTTCAAAACAGACAACTAGAAATGTCTCATACAACATTTTGTTTCAAGAAAAAATAATATTTCTTTTTGGTAATCTAAAAAAAAAAGTTTGCTTTTTTTCTCCATTATTATTTTGCATCGACGAACATTTTTCTCAGTAAGCAGAATTTTTCCCCAGTAAGTAGAAATTGGGAAGGATGGAAAATGTTGGCTAGAATATCAGTGTATTGGTTGTTTTGTCATTGACAACAGGAAATATAGGACAGTATAGGAAAATAATAACATACATTTAAAAGAAATTTTTAAAAGGCTACCAATGTTAATGGTAGATCTTGTGAGAAGAACTCAGAAATAAACCTTCCCACCCCCAATTCCCAAGGAAAATCCAATCAATGATATATTTCTATCACTTACAGGTAGTACAACCATTACTGAGTTCAAAATTACAATCGTAAGTTATATTGGTCATTAGGTGGATCAACATATGACTGTGCCTGATTGTATGACCTTTGTGGAAGCAGTCATGTCATTAAATGAACCCATTATATTAAATGAGGATTTTTTGGCAAGAAAACAGAAACAAATGTTGGTTTCCAGCCAAAAATGTCATAAATCCTGGTCACATAACAATACCCAAAGTGCATGACTGTGGGGAGAGGGGTGGCTATCAGAACTTAAAAAGCAGCTTGTAAGCAGCTCTGGGAAGATTCGTCATAACGTCAAACAGTTGCTAAGCAACTGGTCGCAAGTGAGGCCTAGCTGTATAAGACTGGACTAGGTCAATAACATTTTGCTATTCCTTTTCTGAGCATTGTAGTTCTCATAAAATTTAAACATTTGGCTCCATGAAATGTGATGAACTGCAATCACTCAGCCAAAAAAGATGAGGTTTTCTCTCTCAGATGAATTGAATTGAGAGATGGGGGAAGCTATTTATACCAGCATAAATAGAATGTGCCGAGGACAAAGGAATTAACAAAATGGCTGCACCCGATCTAAGCATTAACATGAAAATTATTTTTTACAAGTGTAGGGGGTCCTTGCCTGGAGTATTTAACATAGGATTTCTTCCTCTCTCCTTTCATTTCCTGTCTTCTTAATCATCTTGGTCCAGTTTTGTCCCCCATATTTCTTTTTCCTTCCCTTCTCAGTTGATATTTCTCTTTCTCCCTTCTTATCCAACTTTCATCCTGGGGAGATGAGGGGAAGGGGTTATGGTAGTAATCACCTCCTTCTCCTCCTCAGGGAAAAAAATTAAGGGGGTATGGATTATGATAAGTCCTGAGAGGGCTTACAGACTGAGGGAGACACCGTAGTAAAGGCTAACCCTTTATTCAGCTCATAACAACGCTAACAGTAAAAGCGCCAGTTTGACAGCTAGCGTGGCTCGCTCTGGCTAACAGCGACAAGAGTCAGCACCTCTGATAGCGCTTTATATAATCATGCCAGAAAGGCGGCAACCAATCAGGGCTCTGCTCTGCCGACGTCAGCTGCTGACTGGAGAGAAGCCTGGACACAGCACTCTTCTGTCACTAGATGGATCATTCATAGTCTTGCAGGTAGGCAGGCCTTCTTCTGGTTCTCTCGGACTGTCTGAGAGTTTCTGTCAAAGCTGGACTAGGTGCAATCACCGAAGAAGTTCCTGCTGCCATCTCTGGAGGCTTTTCTGCTTCGCTGACCGCTTCCATCACTGGAATAGAGTCCTCAGTGCAGGGTGAGTCATACTTGCTTCGGTAGTCGTCAGTCGCCTCATCTCCTGGAATAGGCCCATCTGCAAGTAAACTTTTAGCTGGAATGTGTGGGTTATTTTCTGGTATGTATGCTTTTGTCCTAGGGCTCCAGCGACCCCTTAATTGGTCAATGTGGTGTCGCCACATTCGTCCATCCTCTAAATTCAGTGTATAGGACCTGGGGCCTACTTGATTAGTGATATCCCTGCCAACCAGAGCGGTTGGCCTGCATAGCTTCTGGCATAAACAAGGTCCCCTGGTTGGAAAGTTCTGATCTTTGAAGTTGAGTCCCTGGGAAGGTCTGGGGAATAGTTGGGGTGCAGTCTGTCCAGGTTAGTCTTTATTCTCCTTCCCATTAGCAGTTCAGCAGGACTTTGATTTGTTTCTGGGCATGGTGTGGCATGCTGCAAAATGAGGTATTTTGAGATTTTACAGTTCCAGTCCCCAGGCCCTAATCTTGCCAGGGCCTCTTTTACGGAGCCCTTTTACAGCCCTTTCTACCCTACCATTTGTGGCAGGGAAAAAAGAGACTGTTAGAATATGCCTAATGCCCTGTCCTGCCAGGTACACTTCAAAGGGGCCAGAAATAAACTGGGGCCCGTTGTCAGAAACCAGAGTGTCTGGTATGCCATGGGTAGCAAATAAGGTTTGTAGAATTTTGATTACCATTTCTGAAGTAGTGGAGGACATCAGCTTTACTTCCACCCATTTGGAATATGTGTCTACCCCTATGAAGAACTTCTGTCCTTGAACCGGGCCAGCCAGGTCAATGTGAAGGCAAGACCAAGGCCCTCTTGGTTTGTCCCATTCTGAGGTGGTTGCTTTAGGTGGGTTTGCTCTCATTTCTTGGCAAGTCTGACACCCAGAGACCCATTCAACAATGTCCTGATCAACGTTTGACCAGCAGATGTAGCTCCTGGCCAGAGCTTTCATTCTTACGATTCCAGGGTGGCTGTCATGTAATGTAGTCAGAATGTGGTTTCTTAATGCTTGAGGAATGATAACTCTATGTCCCCAGAGCAAACACCCTTTCATGGTAGACAGCTCATTTTGCCTTGTCTTGTACTGCTGAAATTTTGGACCCCTAGATTCTAAGGGGACTTGACCTAGACCAAAACCTGAGAGAGGACTTTGTCTTTGGACGTGTGTTTGGCCACATCTGCTGCTGACAGGCTGTTTGGCATATTTTCTATCATTAGTACAGAGCTAGCAGGATCCAGATCTTCCACTGGAATAGGGAGAGGGCATCTACTGAGTGCATCAGCATGTGCGAGATGCTTGCCTGGCCTATGCTCTAAGGTGTAATTGTATGCAGCCAGAAATTCTGTCCATCTGGTCATCCTTGGGGACAGAATTTGAGGGGATTGTCTGTCTCCTGCAAGTATTCCTAGCAAAGGTTTGTGGTCTGTGACCAAAGTGAAATGGCATCCATACACGTAGTCATGGAATCTTTTAACTCCTGTGACCAGGGCTAATGCTTCCTTATCTATCTGTCCGTAATTCCTCTCTCTTTGGGGCATGGTGCAAGAGAAATATGTTATTGGTGCCTCCAGTCCTGTTGGTAATCTATGACTAAGGACAGTACCCACGCCATAAGGAGAGGCATTGCATGTCAATACTAATGGCAAGCGGTCATTGTACTGCAGGAAGAGGCTTTCTGAAGTGAGCAGCTGTTTGATTGCTTGAAAGGCCACAGCTTCTCAAGAACCCCACAGGCAAGGTTTTCTTGAGTCTAATAGCCTATGCAGGGGCGGGTTCCTAATTTTTTTACTACCACTCTGTGGGCGTGGCTTATTTTGTGGGAGTGGCTTGCCAGCCATGTGACCGGGTGGGCATGGCTTGCCGGTCATATATTAGTTATTTCAGAGAGATGTTACTACTATTTTTGCTATTTTATACCTTACATGAAAAGCTTTGCATACAAAGTGTGTATTACACCATGGCAACACAGCAACCTTTATATGCAGAAAATGCTATAGTTAAAAGACAAGCAAGTGTCATACAGCATTTTTGGTTTCAGCCATGGATTCCTTAGACGAAAATATTGAGAACTGTTAAAATAACAGTATCTTTTAAGAGTCATCAATGTTTTCGTCTAAAGAATAACAGTATAAAACTGTATAAAATTAACAGTATAAAGGTTAACCTTTCAGAAAACGCCCACTTTGGGAAGCTTTAGGCAAAAGCTAAGGAAAAGTGTCAAATGCGAGCTTCTTATTATTTTCAAGCAAAGGGACGGGGAAAGACTTAATTGTCAGGTTTCTGGGCATGCGCAGAAGAACATTTTTAAAAAATTTAAAAAAAATTTTTTTAATGGCAGCGTGCAGGCACTGGCAACCAACCGCACTGGTACTGTGACGTCAGTAGCGGGCCACTACCGGTGCTATAGAGAGGACCGCACCAGTAGGAACCCACCACTGAGCCTATGTAAAGGCTCAGCCACTGAAGCCTTGTGGGGCAAAAAAAACCACTTTAAAAATTGACAAGGCTGAGAAAAGCCTGCAGTTCAGTTTTATTCTTTGGAACAGGGGCCTCCTGAATTGCCCTAACTTTAGCTTTGGTCGGGTGCAGGCCTGAGGAATCAATCTTGTAGCCCAAGAACTCCACTTCTCTGATGCCAAGTTTGCATTTGTCAAGTTTAAGTGTGAGGCCTGCTTGTTTGAATTTCTGTAACCCTGCTCTCAAGCATATGTCTAATTGAGAGAGGTTTTCAGCAGATACTAATATATCATCAAAATAGGGAACTACTCCAGAAATACCCTGCAGCAATCTCTCCGTCAGACACTGGAATATTCCAGGGGCTACTGTGACTCCAAATTGGAGTCTGTGGCATTTAAATGCCCCACGTTGAGTAACAATAGTTTGTGCCTCTGCTGTGGCCTCATCTATAGGAATTTGTTGATAGGCCTAGGTAAGGTCCAACTTTGCAAAAAAATTGCCCTGTCCTAGGGAGGAGATGTTGCACCACTGCCACAGGGTAGGCGGAATTTTGGAGAGCCTTATTGAGTGTGCATTTATAGTCTGCACAGATTCTCACTGATCCGTCGGGCTTGACGGGAGTAACTATTGGAGTTTCCCACTTAGAGTGGTCAACTGCCTCAAGGATGCCCTGGTTGATAAGTTTATCTAAAGCGGCATCTACTTTTTTTCCTAAGGGTGAAGGGAACTCTCCTGTGTTTAATACGAATAGGAGAGACCTGGGGATCTGGATTAAAGGAAAGGGGTTTTCCATTGTACTTACCCAGGCCTGAGGTGAAGACAGTGTTGAACTCTCTGACGAGATCAGACAGGCGTGGCTCTTGGACATGATGTATACCAGAGATGAAGAGGCCCAGGGAGTGGAACCATTCAAGGCCCAGAAGGCTAGGAAGTGGGTCTTCCACTGATTTATAGTTTCCCCTTCTTTTTGGTTCCTGTGATAAAAGGCATGCCTTCTGGCTATCACAGATGGAATGGGGAATAGTGGTTCCTCAGGCTCTCTGAGATTACATCCCAGGGCACAGTATGTACTTTCTGAGGAGCCAAAAGATTTTTTGCAGTTTCAAATACCTCATTTCCACAGTTTGATAAGAAAAGGGCTTTTTTCCTGTCATTTGAAATACCAGAGAGTTCGTTTGCCATTAGGAAGAATTCAAATTTATCTATATATGTGTCCCAAGATTCGGATGCAGGATTGAAAGCAGCAAAAACGGGTAAGGCTGCCATTCTCCACAAAAGGGGATTTATCGTAGTGGCTTCAGCTCTCTGTAGTGACAGCTCAGCTCAGTGACTGGATTTCAGCTCCGTGTCTGTTGCCTCGTGTCGGGAAGAATTTTATCTCACCTTCATCACCAGCTGGTAAGTCCTGAGAGGGCTTACAGACTGAGGCAGACACTGTAGTAAAGGCTAACCGTTTATTCAGCTCATAACAACGCTAACAGTAAAAGTGCCAGTTTGACAGCTATCAGAGAGCGGCAGGAGTCAGCATCTCTGACAGCGCTTTATATAGTCGCGCCAGAACGGTGGCAACCAATCAGGGCTCAGCTGCGCTGATGTCAGCTACAGACTGGAGGGAAGCCTGGACGCAGCAGATTATGTATATTTATTTGTGTATGTATGCTTGAGTGGCATGGTGGCCCAGTGGTGAAGATGCTTGCCTGCCACTCAGAAGGTTGAGAGTTTAATCCTACGTAGCAGCAGATGTTTCTCTCCTAGGGCACAAAGAAAAAATATCTGCTGCGAACTCTGCATAGGCGTCAGGAAGGGCATCTGGCCAGTAAATGCTCAGCTGCATCCAGCTGCCCAGATCCTACTCTGAATAGGGGCTATAGGATTGTAAAAAGAGGAGTTTTTTATTTGTGTGTATATGCTTGCTTACTCAAATTCTTCTTAGAGTGATTTGTGTCTGAGTGTGAATAGTTGTTAGAGGCAGATGAGTAACAGTTAGTTAAATGTAAACTTTATTTTACAGATAGCTTGCTGTAATTTATAGCCAATCCTCATTCGGTGACTACTCATTCAACCTTTTGATGGAGCTGAATGAGGAAACTTAGGACTGTTTCTTGTAGTTGCAGCCATTGCAGCATCCCTACAATTATGTGACTGCAATTTGGATGCTTGCCAATTTGCAAGCACAATTTGGGCCCTTGCAAGATTCTGTTAATGCAGCCTGAAAATAAAGTAGAAATGGCTCATCTGGTCTGTTTTTGGTCTGGTATACTTGAAAAGACACAACAGTCTTTCAAATCTGAAAGTACAAATCTCCCACTGTTTCTTTCCCAGCTTGAGAAGATAGGGGGGATCCCTTCTGAGCCTTTTTCTCCAGCTGTTATGCAGCTGCAGGCTGTACCCTCTCTTATCCAATCATTTCCTAAGTAGCATTTCTTTGTCCCTTATTTCAAGGTCTCTTTTACATACCATTATGCAGCCATGTGATGTTGCACTTAATGCCCAAGCACAATTCATTTAACAACCACAACTACAGGAACTATTGTTGTAAGTCAGCATGGTCACATTTCTTCACTTTACCACTGTCACTTAGCAATAGAATTGTCAGTTCTGATTATGATTATTAACTGAGGACTACCTGTAAAATTATTAACTTGGAGTGTGTGTGTGTGTGTGTGTGTGTGTGTGTGTGTGTGACAGAGAGAGAGAGAGAGAGAGAGAGAGAGAGAGAGAGAGAGAGAGGGAGGGAGGGAGGGAGGGAGGGAGGGAGGGAGAGGGAGAGGTTTTACATAATTCAACATAAATAGGATATCCCTATTTCATATGCTAAAGACTTTCTCTCTCTCTAGGGAACTTAATACAAGTGGCTTTTGATGTGGTAAGTTTAAAAACCTACCATGCTGTTATAATTTTATGTCAAAATTATGTTCTATATGATCACCAGCTGTGACCCTGTGATTTCTAAACTCAACTCCTGAATCAGAAGCCGCATGTTTATTTATTTCTCTCTTAGATTTCTATCCCATTTTTCCTTCAGGTCTTTGAGGTGACATGCACCAGACTCCATCCACCAGTTTATGCCCAGAACAACAAAATAATAAAATAGTTGGGCTTTGAAAGAATAACCAGTCCAAAGTTATTCAGTTTGTACATCTCCACGGTTGGGACTTGAACCTCCATCTTCCAGGTCCTGGTCCTTGATCCATTGCTCATTCCATCTGCTGATACTTCTATGCTCAGAGAAAAGGACCTGTGCTGAGATTCATACAGGATGTTAGGGGTGGGCATATTCACCTTCTCCACAGTTGTATGAGTATTCAGAATGTGTGAAGAAAGTAAATAGCAGCACCCACTTGTAAATGCTGCTTTGCAAGAAATCCTTTAGAGCCGTGGTGGCGAACCTATGGCACACGTGCCACAGGTGGCACACGGAGCCATAGCGGAGGGCACGCGAGCGTTGCCCACCAGCAAACCGGAAGTGCGGAAAAACGCACTTCCGGTTTGCCGGTGAGCTGTTTTTTGCACTCCGGAGGGTTCAGGGAAGCTCCCTGAAGCCCCGGAATGCAAAAAACTACAAAACGGACAAACCGGAAGTGCATTTTTCCGAACTTCCGGTTTGCCCGTTTCGTCATTTTTTACCGTCCCAGGCTCCGGTAAGGCCTTTGTGCGAGGGTGGGGGTGTGTGCGCATGCGCAGGGGGCAGCATGGGGGGATGTTGTGCACATGCGTGGGGGGGAGGGAATGGGTGTGGGCATGCGGGTGCGCGCTAGCGCGCGCACCCCCCCTTTTTGGCACGCAAACCTAAAAAGATTCGCCATCACTGCTTTAGAGCATTCCCATAAATGGGTAGAATTCAACTGATAGTTATCAGTTAGTTTGGGATAACTTTAATGGAACTGAATCCTCACTGTGGTTCGTGTGTGTGTGTGTGTGTGTGTGTGTGTGTGTGTGTGTGTGTGTGTTGACAATTTCTTCCTACCCCTAATCTATAAATGGTTTTAAAGAAATCATGAGGGGAAAAAATGAATCACAAGCATAATATATAAATATCTTTATTTTTAAGATCTAAAAGGCAATGTCCTGCTTAGAAAAAGACAAATGCTTCTTTTCCTTCTCTTATCCTGTGTTCACTGATGGTCTCTTGCTTTGACAAGCTGGAGCCTCCCATTATTTACAGACATGCTCATTAAGGTTTGGCTATTTCATTTGTAGCTTTGCCTTCATATTGGTCTTTGAATTAGGTTGAGATTGATATTAAAAATCTTAGCTGTTTGTATCACTGCGGATAAATCTTCACCACTCTTTGGGAGATCACCTTCCAATTGCATTAACTTATATTTTGGCTTGCTATCTAGTTTATCAAACTAAACTTTCTCTTTCATCCTACAACAATCCTACCTTTAGGTCTCTCCAAACGTCTGCATCAGCCTGATGAGAATTGCCAGTATTTGTTTAGATGTCTTTGATTGACTAAGATTTTATTTTCTGGAGAAAAAATATGGCTTCTGCCCAGAGCTGGTGGATGGATTTGGATCACATAATATGCCGGACTTACCCTTTCTGCACGGTGGTTCTTCATGCCTAACTTTGGCGTAAAGACAATTCTGGTTGGGTTCACTGGAACTTCCACTTCCTAGATGTTCAGAATCTTTGTTCTTCATTTTTCTTTTGTGATGAATGTTCTGTGATTTTGACTTGTGAGTGTCTCTAGCCTCTGTGCTTTTTTTCCTTACAGGCAGAGGGCTCTTGTGAAACAAACTTACTTCTTTAGACTTTGGTTTCCTTTGATCTCGTCTATGTCTCCTGTCTCTGGAATAGTTTCTACCTTTCTTCTCATCATGCAGATACTTCGCTTTGTTTCTTCCCCCATGTCTTTCTTTCGAAGCAGAACATGCTTCATCAAATTTGCATTCTATGCTACCCTTCGATCCACTATTTTTATGTACGCTCCTTCTTTTGGGAGACAGTGCTTTTGACCATGCCGGAGAATATTCTTTTAATTTATTTATGGGAACCTCAGAGAGTTGACATTTTGTCATATCTTTTTTGCCCAATTTCTTCACTGTAATGATGTTAGCAGAATTTTTGTGATAAATCTTAAAGGCGCCATTGTCTACAAATGCTAATTCGTTTTTACCTGTTTCCATATCCGTTGGCCTAAGAATCTGAACAGGATCTATTTCTACTATGTCCTTGTTTTCTTTCTGTCCTTGAAATAGGTGGGAGTGAGAGAGAGATCCAGGGACCTGTACTTTTTCCTCTGAAGGTTTCTTAAGCAGTATATTTTTAATAATACGATAGGCTGTAGCTATCCCCTTTTCGGTATCTTTGTTGGAGAAATCCATATAATTTTCTTCATCCGTTGAATGATTGTTATCATCTGCTGTAGCAAATGTGGAAGGAAGGGCTTTCTCTGAACCAGGAAGAAAGAATGTTAGATTTCCATAATCTAAACTACCATTGGGTTTGGACACCTGGCTTTTTTCAGGACGTTGCAGATGTTCATTTTCTGAAGATAGAGAAGAAGTTAAAAGATCAGTCTCTTTCAATATCGCAGGGCATTCGTACAAGGCACACCAGTCATACTTCTTCAGATTTAATGAGGATTGAACAAAACTCATGAACTCATGCAGGAAATGACAAGTGAAATGGTGCAAGTGGGGCTGTAAAATAGCTTCAAATTCTTTGCTGTCCAGATCATGATGAATAAGGTTATTTAGGATGAGATTCTGCAAAGTATGAATTGTTGATCTCTTGTTACCAAACAGCACTTTTAATTCTCGTTTTAGCCAAGGAATCACTCTGTCCAAACATTGAGGATTTCTGCCAAAAAATTCTGCTGAAGATATTTGACTGAAATCTGGATTTGGAGCATTTTGAACTAGAATCCCTGCATGGTAAAGAGTTCTCCTAAACTGAATTACTGCTTGGGCTTTAAATTTCCCAAGGCTGATTAAATCAATATCATTGGGACTCTCTGTAACTGCAAACTGTTTCATGAGCTGACAAATATCCTTCTCTCTTTGAGTTAATGTTCCACTAATTTCATTATGGACGATTCCGTTGTCAGGAGCTGATGTAAGTCTTTGAGAGGAGGCTGATGTGCAGTCTTCCTTGCTTTCAGAAGGAGAAAAAGAGCCACCATTCAAAGGCAGGACATATTCGCAAAAGGAATCTTTTTTGCGTATAGTGTGACAGAATGAATAGAAATGCTGCTTACACAATGGACATATAACTTTCTTTCTGGACCACTTCTGAATACACTTGAAGCAAAATTGGTGGTTGCAAGGGTTCAAGTAAGTTGGGTCTTGGATCATTGTTAAACAGATGGCACATTTTGAATTTTTGGCTCCATTTTGTTGCATTGTTTTCACTAAAGAACTCTTCCTTGGGGATCTGAAGCCAATCCTTGGCTTACGTTTCTTCTGTAAGTGTCTCATGATCTGAAAGATGGCACACAGAAAGAAAACTCAGAAAGCCTGCATTTTTTTAAAAAAAATTGAGATAGTCTGAATGCTGATGGCATCATAAGCAAGACATCTGCAAATTTCAGAAGGGCAAAAACTAAAGAGTAAAGAATTTTTCATGGGTTTTTTTTCCTGCTCAATTAGCTTCAAGGCAATATTCCCAGAACTGAAAATATTTTAACACCTAACATTTTAAAGTAAGTACCTAATTCCGAATCCTCACAAATCCCATATAATCAAAACTCTCGCTCTTCCTGTTCCTAAAGTGAGGACTGGTGGAAAATTGGTTTTTAAAATAATCCTGCAAAATATATTTTGTCAACATCATTCTCTGCCACCCACCTCCCCTCAAATGCTTTGTGTGGAGAATCTATTAAAAATGTGAGTGCCTGTAAAAGTCAAACGACGTTATTTCTCCCTCCCCAGTTTTCGTTATATGAAGAACCAGGATAAAGATACTTTTCAGACATTTACTGAATGTTGCTCCAAGTTTCATTAACATGCTGAACCACTGAAGTTTCATGATGATTCAGATTTTGATTTAGGGTGCTTAATAAAATCCTGCTTTGACCCAACATATGAATCTCAAAGTATGTGATTTTGTATTGTATTTGTCCAAATCTAAAGCCCTCAACCTATCTTAGCCATCATTCTTGATATAATTCTTTATATTTAGAACTTACTTAATTCACTATAATTCCTTTTGACTTCTAGTACCCTTACTCCAAACTTTCACTGAAAGCTCCGTTCTGCTTAGCCTTTTCTTCTAGAATCATTGGTATTAGCTGATAGTTCTCTCTCCCATAGAGATAAAATTCAACTGGGTAAACAGAACCCAAAGAAAGTTCTAGCAGTGACCTCACTATGGTGAGCAAGAAAGCAAGTTGTTATCTGATTCCTAAATTCTTTTGGGGTGTTTTGTGTATTTTTAAGACAGAAAATTACATATGGGTCCAACAACATGTTTAAGGAGAGAGAAAAATGAGAAAGGGGAGAGGGGGAGAGGTTAGAATGAAATTGACATTCTTCTTCATTGTCTGTTTTGCTATTTATGAGCTCAGCCTTATATCAATTACAATTTTTCTCAGTGATTATGAATGAGTTAGGGAAGATTTGAAAGGGTGGATCTGCAAAGAGTGTGGTGTACGAAATATCTGTTTGAAGGCTTAAAGAGTTACACCCTCTGGACAGCTTGGTTCAGCTGCTGCAAAGACTTTGCCTGGTTGTGTGTGTTGCGATTCTTCTGCTAGGATTTGACAATGAAATGAAGCAGTTGTGCATGCATAAACTCTCATGGAGACAATGGGCAAAAAACTTGGCAGCAGCTGGGTCAAAATATCTGGCTGCTCTAATGTTTAAGAAGGAGACTTCCTTCTTATCAACATTTATGAAACCTCATTCCAATGCTTCATAGAGCCCCAGAACTTTATTAAGAACATATTTATCTATCTATCTATCTATCTATCTATCTATCTATCTATCTATCTATCTATCTATCTATCTATCTATCTATTTATTTATTTATGAGATTTATATACCACCTCATAGTGCAAGCACTCTCTAAGCGGTTTACACCATTAAGCAATGTATATATTTTACATTGCCCCCAACAATCTGGGTCCTCATTTCACCTACCTCGGAAGGATGGAAGGCTGAGTCAACCCTGAGCCGGTGAGATTTGAACAGCTGAACTCAAATGATCAGTCAGCTAAAGTAGCCTGCAGTACTGCTCTCTAACTGCTGTGCCACCTTGGCTCTTATTAAGAATTTATTAATTTATTAAGAACTCCTTGCCATGACAACTGACAATATAATCTAAACCAAGAGTATTGTTATGTGTGTTCAATTTGTGCTCGAAGACAATATTTGTCAAGAGAGAGAGAAATTGGCATTAAAACAATAATAATCTTAACCGAACTAATTACTTAAACATATAACGAATTATGTAACCCCCTACAAAAATTGTATAAAACGCTGGTTGGTGATTATAGCAAAGCATTTGAACACATAAGGGAAAAATTCACTTTTTCTTTGTACATTTTTTTAAAAATTAAAGTTTTACAAAAGACATAAAAATGAACAGAAAGCAATGAAGAGCAGAAGCAGTAAGGAAAGTTAAAAACTGAAAAAAACAAAAGTGCAGGAAAAAAATCGAAAAGAAAAAAAAGCAGAAAGAAGCTTCTGATTTCCTTTGCAGCAAATATATAAGTACAATCACAACATTATCTCTTACTCTATGATTACAAAAAAACCCACCCCTCCACTTTTTTCTGTTATCCAATTCTTTTTCCCAATCATCAAAACCACAAATACATTTTTTCTGTTTCATGCAAAAAAGTCAATAAGAGTCTTCTAGTTGACCCTAAATGTGAGAAAACTCATTTTTCACTTTGTTCATCATAATTCCACATCTGGATGTTAAAACCTAGAACAGTGATGGAGAACCTTTGGCACGGGTGCCACAGGTGGCACGCGGAGCCATATCTGCCGGCACGCGAGCCGTTGCCCTATGTCAGCTCCAGCACGCCTGTGCGTGCTAGTCAGCTGATTTTCGGCCTTCTTTTCGGCCGTTTTCGCTCTCCCCAGGCTTCAGGAAAGCCTCCTGAACCCTGGGGATGGGTAAAATGGCCCAATGGGCCTACCGGAAGTCCGGAGGCTTCAGTGAGGCCTGCGCATGCACAGGGGGGCAGTGCAGGTGGTTGTGCGCATGTGCGAGGGGCAGTGCGGGGTGCGCGGGGGAGGGGGAGGGCATTGCATTATGCGTGTGGGCACACACACGTGCTCTATCACGCGTACACACACCCTTTTGGCACCCGAGCCAAAAAAGGTTCGCCATCACTGACCTAGAAGGATCTCTGGTTTTGCCCATGGAGAGAATAATCTCATCATGGGGGAAAAAGTGGAGGCAATGTATCTTTACAAAAATTATTATACTTAGAAGCAACTCTGGGTCCTTGGAGCTTCTGGCTGGGAAAGATGCAGTAATAATCAAGACTGCCATCCTTCTATGTTTGGGATCAGTGTTGTTGTTGTTGTTGTTATTGTTGTTGTTATTATTATTATGTTCCTTGTGTTGGGATGGTATAGAGCTTACCATGACAAATTATGACATAAAACAATCCCTAAAATGTGGGTGGATGCCTTAATACAAACCTCCCCACCTATTCCCCACATAACCAAAGAGAAAATCAGACTGGTCTAGTGGTGAAGGCACCAAGTTAGAAAGCAGGAGGGCATGAGTTCAAGTCCTGCCTTAGGCATGAAAGTCAGCTGGGTGACTTTGGGCCAGTCACTCTCTCTCTCTCAGCCCAACCTATCTTACAGGCTTCTTGTGGTGGGAGAAAATAAGGGGAGGAAGATGTGTTGGAAATGTTCGCCACCTTGAGTTATTTATAAAATAATAAAGGTGGGATATAAATAAATAAAACAAATAACAACTTGAAAGAAGAGCCAGAATGTTGATCTCATACATTTCTGCTTCACTCTTTCTCTGTTCTTCTTCTGCTGTTTTTTCCCTCCAGAGAACTCTGGACAAATAATTATAAAAAGAGCATTTTGCATGCAGATAACACTAAACTTTGTTGCTTCTGTGATATCCTCATATGTATGTTGCATTCTTTCTGGTTTCAGATTTTGCATTACCTTCAGATTTTGCATTACCTTCAGATAAAACAAGATGTGGTGTTGCAAAGGGGATGCGGTGGCTCAGTGGCTAAGACGCTGAGCTTGTCGATCAGAAAGGTCGGCAGTTTGTCAGTTCGAATCTCTAGCGTAACCAGGGGCGGGTTCCTAATTTTTTTACTACCACTCTGTGGGTGTGGCTTATTTTGTGGGTATGGTTTGCCAGCCATGTGATCAGGTGGGTGTGGGCCTCGGGAGCTTGGCAGCGGCCGGAGAAGCGGGGGGGGCATTGCCCACCCGCAACGCAGCCCCCCGCAGCGGGAGCAGCAAGACCGTGGCAGCGGTTCTTCTAAGAGGCTCCATCCGGCCTGAATGCTTCTCCCCATTCAATGATCCTAGGCTCCTGTCGCCCATTCTCCCTCCCCTCAGCAGATCGAGAAGCCTCAAACGTGCGAAAATGCCTGGGATCATCATCGCGCGTTTGTGGCTTCTCGGACTGCTGAAGGGAGGGGAATGGAGATAGCTCCTGCCGCCCGTTCTTTCAGCGTCTCACGTGCTCCCTCAGCCATCCTCCCCTGCTTGGACTCACTGTGAGGTAGGAAGGCAGCGCATGCGCAGTGCCGGAAGCTCGGCTTCTGGGCATGCGCAGAAGAAATTTTTTTTAAAAATGTAAACATTTTTTTTAAAAAATGGCGGCGCCCAGGCACCGGCAACCGACTGCACTGATACTGTGATGTCACCAGCGGGCCACTACCGGTGCTATAGAGTGGACCGCACCGGTAGGAACCCACCACTGCACATAACGGAGTGAGCTCCCGTTATTTGCCCCAGCTTCTGCCAACCTAGCAGTTTGAAAGCATGTAAAAATGCAAGTAGAAAAATAGGGACCACCTTGGTGGGAAGGTAACAGCGTTCTGTGTGCCTTCGGCATTTAGTCATGCCGGCTACATGACCATGGAATCGTCATCAGACAGTGCTGGCTCTTTGGCTTAGAAATGGAGATGAGCACCACCCCCTAGAGTCTGGAATGACTAGCACATATGTGCGAGGGGAACCTGTGGGATTGCAAGGAAGATTTTATTAGAATCTAAATGATTGTAAGCAGAACTATCTTCAGAGTTTGCTGTCCAAGGTGGCCAAGTCTGCAAGAGATGGAATGGGGCACATGGACAGGTGAAGTGCAAAAAGGGAGTTCAGCACATACAGTCCCCCTTACTGCAAAGCACTCATGGGTCAGGTTAAAACTTGGATAAGATGTCTGAATTTTAAACCAAAGGGACTAATTTAACTTTTAAAAAAGGCATACAGATTATTTTCAGAGATGGCCTGAACTAGTCGCTGGCTATTCAGAACATTGCTTGCTTTGCTGTAAAACATTCTCATTGATTCTAATCAAGCTCATAGAAATTTAGCAAGAGGTGCATGTTAACCTATGGAAACAATCTATAAATATTTTTATACTTGACTTACAATTTAACTTCTATTTTCTCAGGGTAATGAGTGTGTATTCTGAACCTCATCTTCTTTTATATCCATGACCTAATGTATTAATTTGTTTTCTCATGTGCACACACACATATATGTGTGCTTACTCCGTTAAGCAGATGTTCTATCCATAATTAACTTTCAGTTGGACTTCAAACAACCTAACCACAAAGAGGTTGAAGTTAATTAAAGTTAGGATTACAATATTTTATTTTCTGAAAGAGAGTTCCTTAGAGGAAAGAGTAGTTTAACTCAAAACTCTTCAATGACTTTTTGTGGAAAATTAGCTGGTGATTTCTGGATTTATTGATTAATTGGGGTCGAATGTGGGGAGAAGGGAAACATGTTATTTAATTTAGAAGGGGGGGAATAGTCTCAAATATATCTGTGTTGTAAAGAAGATTAGAAGTCACTTCTTTCACTATTTTTTCTTCTTCGTCCTCTTCACTTTTTATTGTTTTCAACACTATATAGCTTTCTGACTTTTTCTATATTGTTTCATATTCGTATTTTAAAAATAAAATAGAATTATAGGAAAAAATTCTAAGGGAAAAAAAAGGAAGAGGGAGCCTTACAGAACGACGAGTGACACAAAAGCCTACAATTAGTTTTGCTCCTCTTTGACAGTAAAAATGCAAAAATCTCATTATACCAGTTGCCCAGAGATTATTGGGTTTGAACCAGAGTTTCAAAGTCAAACATTTTTGCTGCTGAAATCTGTGTTTGCTACATAAAAGTACAAGTTTCACCACCTAATGTTTGTTGTGTGAAATCACAAACTACTGAAATCATACTTTGCTGCATGAAATTATAGGTCTTTGCTATTATAACAGTGTTTGCAAGCGTGAATCAAAACACTGTGCCATTTAACAATTTAAATGATTTTTTTTCCCCTGAAGAAAAAAATATCTCTCAAAAGAAAGCCAACAAAAACAAAGCAGCCAAAGCAATGGGTAGCATTTGCTGATGCCTCATGAGTAGCAATACTGTACCTCTGTTTATATAATTGCTAGCCACTCCCTCCTCTCTTTATGCACCAATCAGAAAGCAAAAGGGATGATACACTTTCCCAGAAACTATAGCTAGAAACTATAGCTAGGCATCACTGTTTTCTCTTGCAGGCATACTGTATGCTCCAGCCTCAGACATTTCAATATATTTTTAATTCCCTCATGGATGAATCTTGGCTAAGAAAAATAAAGTAGCTGCAGACTCTGAACATATGGTAGCCCTAATCATGTTCACTAAAAATCTCTTTATTATTACTATTTTTAGCCACTGTTGAAGCAATTTTATCCTTTCTGTTGCATCCATATTGTTGGGAGGACAAGATCATCTAAAACATATGGATACTTCCTTCATCTGATTAGGACCATCCAATGATGTCAGCCATTAGAGAAAAATATCTCAACAATTTTGGTACACACACACACACACACACACACACAGAGAGAGAGAGAGAGAGAGAGAGAGAGAGAGAGAGAGAGAGAGAGAGAGAGAGAGAGAGAGAGAGAGAGAGAGAGAGAGAGAGAGAGAGAGAGAGGTTTGAAACATCCAAAATGTGTCCTTCAGTTTAATTTGAACCTCTGCCCCCAGTTGCACCATGTGTTAATTGTTTCTATACATTCTCACATTTGAAAACTTAATTTATTTCCAAATGTCCTCATAATGGATTATTTACAGCTTCAACTATGAAGACTATGCTTAATTACCCTTATTTGACTTGGATTCTATAGGATTCTAATAGTAAATTTCCACAATGATCTAGGGATAGAGCATGTAATTTTAACGGATTGTGATGTCTGTTGGCAAGCATTCTAGGACAAATTTACTTTGTTTGCATATAGGGCAAAATGGCATGCCCTTAATTGCTCACCCTATAACTGAAAAAAACCCACACCCTCCAATATTCTCTTTTTTTCAAATTGCAGTGGAAGATATTGGTAGACCAAAAAGCCCTTTGCATGGGTCTACCATGCAAGGATTAAACTAGGCTGGTGAAGGGAACTATGCAACCTGATTCTAACCAAGCATCCTTAAGCCTTAGTCTTAACATATAGTAAGAGGGTGTGCAAAGAATTTGTACAAATCAGTGTGAATCAAAGGTGTGTGATTCTATGTCAAGAGTGTATCATACTTTTTTGGGGTTAGCACACTCATAAAATAGTTCTCCATAAAATACTGATTTAATTTAAAAATAATATTGTATTGGTTAAATAGTTAAATGACTACTCCCTATGTACTAATTAATTTTCCTTTGGGTCCCATTTTGCATGTGAGAAAAGAATAATGAATCTAGAAAGGAATCCAAATTTAGCAGGAAATGTATTACTTCTAATTCAATCTACAATGGAAAAGATTAATTTGTACCATTTGAGTTGCTCTTTCTGTGCAGTCCAGTTTCCAATGAACCCACACAAAACATAGGGAAAGTGATAGTCTATCTTTAATGAATATATAAATATATACAGATATTTCATAAAAATTATACAGGGATCATAAAGCATCTCCAGGAATGTTCTCTGCTGTCAAAGAATGATCTAGCACTGTACAAAGTATGTAAGTAGCACCACTTTCAATCTAAAAATTTAAAAACACTGTCACATAACTATGGCTTCAAGAATCCTTCAAAAAAACTTTTTTAGAACATGTTAAATTTCATCCCCTCTACATTTTTCTTTATAACATTTGAGGTAACTAATACAATGGGCCTTGGATTACTATCAGTGTTTTTTCTTAAGATTCTACCAGTTTTTGGCCATTATACATTAAGCACATTTTTTTTTCATTTATATGAATTTATTGGATTGAGCGTAACATGTAAAACTTGAGTAAGAGAACTAGTTTAAAAGCTCTCTTGTGGGCTATTGGACTGAAATTTTTGATGTACAAATCATGGTCTTTTAATACATGAAAAACATCCAGGTTCCCACTTGGTAGCAGAACCACTTGGAGGGATTTCAGTAGAAGAGTGCAATCCTGCAGATTTAGCCCTTTCTTCACCTTGCCAAAGCAATTGACCAGACACATCCTTTTCCCTTGTTTTTAATTCAATGTGTTCAATAACCAAAATGTCTTCTGTTTCGGGCTGAAGCATCTCAATGACAATAATCTCCTCTCCTTTGTGATGGATCACTTTCGTACTAACCAAATCATGTTGTTGCAATGAGGTCTGTTCTGTGCTAATTTCTTCTGGTTCTTGGGATGGAAGTTGCAGAGTGTTTGATGTATGGTTAGTGCTAACAAACTGGCCAACATTAGGTATACCTGGCCCTGGACCATTAGAAAGGCCATCAACAAAATCAACACTTCTTAAGGCCTCTTGCTTATGTGCTAGTTCTTCTTCCTCTTCCTCTTCCTCTTCCTCTTCTTCTTCCTCCTCTTCTTCCTCTTCCTCTTCCTCTTCCTCTTCTTCTTCATCATCATCCTCCCCCTGAACTTCAGCTATATTGATCTCTGTTCTCTCCTTACAGGCTGGGATGGATTTGCCTAGTATTGGAGCACTCTCTTCTAATTGATTCAGAACATATTTGTTTGATGGACAGTGTGCATTGTGAGTACTTAAATGTCCATCAGCTTGTACAAATGCATCCACATTGTCTTCATTTCTTACAAGTTCCCCATCAGAAGATCCAAAAGGAAGAAAAAAATCATCCAGAATATGGTCTAAACTGGAACTAGTTGATTCCTGGACTTCATCATCCCAAGTTTCTTCTTCATCGCTTGACATTGTTTCTCCAATTTCCCCATCATTCTCATTTGAGTCTTCTGTTTCTCCTTCCTCCTCCTCATCTTCTGAAGAAGAGGTAGTAAAAGATGAATAGGACTGAAACCTATCATCATGCATAGGAAAGGGAACATCATAACTGGCTCGCCAGTCATAAGCCCTAATGTTGAAGGGAGAGCGAGCAAAATTAATGAATTCATGCAAGAAGTGATTGGTGTAATGGAGTAAGTGAGGCTGAATCACATCAGCAAATGCTTGACTGTCCAGATCATAAATAGTTATGTTATTCAGAATGATGTGCTGTATGTTATTGACTAATGATGAATGTGTTCCACACAGTACTCGCAGCTCACGCTTCAACCAAGGCACTAACCGGTTGAGGCGGACAGGATTCCTGTGAAAAAAATCTGCTGATATATCTCTATAAAATCCTCCACTTTGTACATTCCTGACACGAACTCCTAACTGATATAGAGCTCTTCTGAATTGCAGTGAAGCCTGCTCTCGGATTTGTCCGATGGATATTCCTCCAGGATGAGTTGACCTCCTTATTCCAAGTTGTCTCATCAGCTCATCAAGCGTTCTTATCCTATCTTGTGATTGGGGACCTGAATATCCTCCATATAAGATCCCATTATCTGGTAGTGTTTCAGATCTTTGATTAGTTGCTGACCTCTCCCCACACATGCTATAGGATGCATTTTCAAAAGGAACAATGTATTCTTCAAAGTCTGTGTCAGATCTTATGGTATGAAAGAAAGAATGGAAACGTTGCTTGCAGAGTGGGCACTCTGCCTTCCTGTCTGACCACTCTAGGATACAGGCAAAACAAAATCTATGGAAACAAGGATTTAAGAAGGCCACATTCCGTATTCTTTCTAAGCAGATGGGACATCTTGAGTCTGAAGGTCCATCAGTTGGCACGATGGTGTTTTCATTTCCTGCCCCAGTCAGGGATAAAAAGCTACTGTCAGAATGAAGTTCTTCATTTGATGATGCCATAATCTGATGAAGGAGAAGACACAATCAGTATAAAGACTGGACCATAAAAACAATGTAATATGATAAATGTGACATGTTTGCATGGATATACATATATAACTTGGGCTATCAGAATATATTTTCCCCCAATAGCATTGCTTAGAGTTTTCTCACTTCTTCTGAAAAAGGCAGCCACTCTACAAAAAAAAACCTTGAGCTTTGTTTGTTTACTTCTTACAATAGCTTATTTATTTTGTGGTGGCTGTCTTTTCTTCTTTACAATGCCCTGAAGTGACATTGTTAGCCTGGAATTAACTCTTTGTGGCCAATACAAAATGGTGAACAAATTGCCAAGGCAGATGCTGCTGTTGTCATTTATAAAGCAAAAATAATAATAATCTTGAAAGATGTGAAAAAAGGAATGCTACCGTTATAGACCAAAATAATAATAATAGAGAGCTTTTTCTCCCATTTATAAAAAGTGTCTCTTCATACTGACCTATGTTTCTCTGCCACAAATAGAAAGAAGAATTTTGAGAAGCTATTTATACATGGTGAGGTAAAACACACTCACGTAGTGCCTGTCTAAGCATGCCCATGAGAGAAAATGTTTGTAGCATCAAACAATATCTTTGGAAATTTGTCACTGTATCTCATAAAGGTGGATCCTAGTTTCATTATGTAAATGGACAGACCAGTAGAATATGACTGCAGGTAGTCTCTTTGGGACCTACTTGTACCCCTGCCCCAAGTTCATGCTGCCAAGTTTCAGTGTCTGAGTTAATAGTATGATTTTTGGCTCAAAAATGCTAAAATAAAGGATGGACTGGAAAGGCAAGGCTTCACTGCCCTCAAATAATCTCATTCCCATCCTTAACCCCTCCCTGCAAGTTCCCCAAATCTGCTTCAAAAAAGTAGGCCAACGATGCTATCATATTTCTAGCAGGCTGCCCAGGGTCTCACTGTATTTGCAGGGATACAAGTTTAACCCCCAGGCTGAAAACATCCACTTGACCCTGACTAGAACAACATGTATTTTGAAGAGAGGACAGCAAAATAAAAAGAGATATTACAAAGCAAAACTATTTCAGCTTCCACAATCTTCCCAGCTGCTTGGAAACTGGATGCAGCAGCCAAGGTGGCAGTTATAGAATCATCTAGAACAGAAAATTCCAAAGTATGCTATTTGTTGTAGAGAAAGTGATGTCGGATATGTTCCTCCAGGTGGAGAGATTGTGGTGTTAAGTCTCTCTCTGCATCCATAGCTATCCATAGTAACTAGCATTGCTAAATCGATAATAAGCTCATGGCTGGAACCTTACAATGTTGGCATGGTAGAACTCATTTACATCCAGATTCCCAGATCTGTGCACTGCAATATGTTGCTATAAAACTGGGATATGTGATGTGTGGTCCCAAGGCTACCTGTCCCTTCCCCCCCCACCCCATATTTTGCTTATTGATCTACGAGCCCATTAAAGTATAGCTGCAAAATTGTAGACCTCAGAGACCATTGAAATATTGATTTGAAAGTGTAATTTTTCATATGACAGGAAGGTGAAGTTATTAAATACAGAGGGAGTAATTACATAAACTGTATTTAACTAATTTAATTTTAATGACATTGAAATTCAATTAAGTTTCATTTTCCTCCTGGCTCTCTGATTTCTTTATTCTGTCCTTATGCAGTATTAGGAGTGCACTACCAAGATGGTTTTTGAACGTAACTTCGGCTCAGGAAAGGTTGCATGTTCCTGACCTAAAGGAAAATGATATTCACTTAACAAGTGTAATAGTTATTTTGGTGTTTATTTGAAGTAAATCTTTTAATTAGGAAATCTTGTCTTTAATATATAATAGGAGATTTTTTTTTCCAACTATCATTTAAGTCTAATAGGAAAAATTATTCTGATCCCAGGAATTATATTTGGCCTGGATATAATTTTAGAAGACATCCGGATGCTCAAATAGAATAGAAATCTCATTTTTAAATAGTTTTCTGCATGTATGTTAGTTATGATGTGTTTGTCAAGCCTGTTTTATTTTACATTTACCACAATGTTCATGCTTTCGGTGTACTTCCCTATTGGAACCTTCAATGTGTAGAACGAGAAGAAAAAAATCCTGGACATCCCTAATCATCATGGGGGGGGGGGGGAGGAGACATTGTATGCATTTTGCAACACAAGCTACAACCAAGTTCACAAAACAAGCAGGCAGCCCTGTAAGTAATCTAGTGCCCTCCAATCTCGCCACTGGATAGTATTCTTTAGAGTAAGACTTCCAAGCAGAGATCAAAAGCCAAGAGTTCATAGATCTCTCCTCTCCCATGGAAGTGGATCAGCGGTGGGTTGCTACCGGTTTGGCCCGGTTCTGCGAACCGGTAGCGGCGTCGGCAGGAGGCTCTGCCCACCCACGCAGGATGCTTCTGCACATGCAGAAGCAACGGGATTTAGAACCCACTACTGAAGTGGATGCTTCCCCCTAATCTGAACGCACTGCTGCAATCTGCTCAGCAGCTGCACAGCTCACACAGGATGGTGTGAATATAAACTTGATAAAGAAAGAAAATATAACTGACATTTTAACCAGACAAAGCCTGCTGACAGTGCAAAAAATGTCCTTTCTATTTTTGAGCTGTTGTCCACAGTTAACACCAAGTGGACTCTTTTAAAAGACATCTTTGTAAAGCTTTTTGAAAATCAATCAAATGGCAACAGGGCTAAAGCACCGATCTCCTGTACAAAGCATGCCCTAGAAGCGGTTGGCAGGGAAGATATGTGCAACTTTATCCCTACATCAAGAAAGAGAGTGGCGACCAAAGACAAACTCACTTGAGTGGGAAAATGTGAGAAACAGGTGCCCAGTGGTTATTTAACTAAGGGGGAGAGGCATTTAAACCACACATCCTACTTACAGCCTAAACAAACCACCCTACACATTTTAAACAGCAGAGGACAATAGGGATGAAAAAGCAATTACTTTTAGGCCAATTACCATACTACCCTATGAAAATCAGCTGATTGTTTTACGGAATTCCGAATGGCTTCCACCTAGTGGAGAAACTGAGCAAATTTTATTTACACATTCAGGCAATTCACAGTTGCCAGTATGTGGCTTAAAATGAGCCTTCTTGGTATATTTTTTCCAGGTTTTTTTAGTATATGTCTTTTGTTCAGAGGAACTCAGCCCATTCTTAAGCTAACCTGGCCCAGAAAATATGCCACTTTAAAGCAAGGGGTCCCCAACCCCTGGACTGTGACCCACCTCCGGGCCATGAGCCATTCGGAACCGGGCGATGGAAGGGATGTGAACAGCAAGCAAGTGCATGCACGCTCCATTTGTGTGGAACCATCCCCTCTCCCCCCTGCCTCCCGCCTGTCCACAAGGCCAAAAAGGTTGGGGAACTCTGTTTTAAAGAACAAACGTGACCACACAACTTAAGATAGCAATAGCACTTAGACTTTACAGTGCTTTACAGCCCTCTCTAAGCAGTTTTACAGGGTCAGCATATTGCCCCCAACAATTTGGGTCCTTATTTTACCCACCTCGGAAGGATGGAAAGCTGAGTCAACCTTCAGCCTGCTGAGATCTGAACTGCCAAATTGCAGGTAGCTGGCAGTCAGCAGAAGTAGCCTGCAGTACTGCACTCTAACCACTGCCTCAGCAAGGTTCAAAATAACCTCAAGAACATTCTACCAGTTCTGCCCTCAAGAGAAGACTTCTCAAGGCAAACAATCTGAGCTACCTACAGTTAGATAGTGCACAGATGACCGTCTGGAAGGAAACCTGATTAACTCTTTCAGAGCCTTGCCAGACTTGGAACAAGCTAACATTATGCAGAGACTGGATGATTTGAGAGAAACTTCAGTTGCAACACATAAAGTAGCCAAGCCGCTAATTGATT
The DNA here is from genome assembly GCA_023053685.1 of Diadophis punctatus similis. Classification (NCBI taxonomy): domain Eukaryota; kingdom Metazoa; phylum Chordata; class Lepidosauria; order Squamata; family Dipsadidae; genus Diadophis; species Diadophis punctatus. Next base: position 86,610,160 of record JALIGW010000002.1, read on the forward strand.
TGGTTTTATCAACTACCCAAGGCAACTGCAATAACTTTGAGAGAGGACCTCAGGAAGTTTTTTTTTTTTTTTTTAGAAAAGAAATAGTGATGAAGCCAGACTGGTAGACTTATGGTAAAATAATATCTTTTAACTTTGGTGATCCTATCCTCAAAGTCTAAGGAGGAGCTAGAATCAGAAGGACATGCCTACCATTGGTTTACACATCTACAAACGAAAGAAAGATTTAAATTAGACAAAAAAGAATTATGGGTTTGACTTTGTTAAAAATGAATCTGAAATCTTACTGTGTGGTAGTGATGAACATCTTATTGCTAAGGTCTGGAAAACGTTATTGAATTTAAATTTGGAAAGTGATCATGTAAAGCATTGCATGGTTCAGTGAGTACGCTCACATTTTCGGTTCTGCACAAAGCAAACTGGTTGTTAAATTATGTGCAGCCCACAGAGGTGGGTTCCTGCCGGTGCGATTAATAGCTGTTGTTCAGCGCAGAGCCGAAGACGCTGCTGCCGTTCGCGGCGCGGGAGCTTTCCCCGGGTGCTTTCCCCGCCCGCATGGACGCCGACAATTGCGTTCTTTTGCCCTCTGCGCATGCACAAAGCGTTCCGCATGCACAGAGGGCAAAAGAATGCAATTGTTGGCATCCATGCGGGTGGGGAAAGCGCCCGGGGAAAGCTCCTGCGCTGCGAACGGCAGCAGCGTCTTCGGCTCTGCGCCGAACAACAGCTATTAACCGCACCAGCAAAAACAGGCAGGAACCCACCTCTGGCAGCCCACCTCTGCCTAAAATCATGGGAAGCATAACTAGAATTAAGTGGTGGACCACACCAGGAACATCAATGGATATTTGCAACCCAACACACCCAAAAACTGAATATTCTCCAGCTTTCCAGGCAAACCTCTGCTTTAGGAATCACAGAAAAGTATGACCCCGTTAGCCCCTAAAGCAGAAAGACCATCATCGCCCAGGGCTGAGCCCAGCTCCTCTGGCCAATGATATAGACTTGAAACAACAATTTGCCAATGTTCACTATTCCATGTGCAAACTCCATAGAGTAGCAAAAGAGCAGCAAAGGTATGCCAAATTACAACCAGTGCACCTTCCTAGGTACTGAAGGAATTTTGGACACCATCTCACCTGTAGAAGACTGCATGAGTCATACTATCAAACCACAAGACTTCTATACATTGTGAGTTATCCCTTCTGGTAATAAACAAGGAAGTTCTATTCAGCCACTGATAAGGAAATGTAACTGGATGGAAGAACATCATAGTGTCAAATGGAGATCTGATGGAATTCCTCTCCAAGTTCAACATCATAGTTCTCCAAGAGACATGGTTAACTACCAGTGATGAAAATGTTCACCTACCAGGCTTCAAATCATGGTGTCGTGCAGAAATTCAAGACAGAAGGGTAGCCTCTGGGGAAATATGTGCACTTGAGAAGGCAGAATTGGGCTGCCCACAGTAGGAATTGATTCTCAGAGAAGGCCCCTTCTGTCTTTTAGATGTTCAATTTAAGTATAAATCATCTGAAGTTGTGTTGCTAACTGTACACCTACTTTCCTATTCCTTTCCCCACTTTTCCCCTTGACATCTGAACGCAATTAGAAAATGTAGTCTTAGAGATAAATATAAAACTCCCCAAAGCTGTATGATCCTATTGGAGGACTTTTATGCTAGTATGGAAACTTCTTTGCATGATTATGCCCATACCTGAGGATTATTTATTAAATGGCCCACTCTGGCAAACAGGAGACTCTAAAATGAACAAGGTGGTCTCTAAATTGATCACCTTTTACCTATACCTGAAATCTTCATATCCTAGGAGGCAAAGGCAGTTGCTTCATATAGCACTTTATATGAAGTGATATATGGGAATGCTAGTTTAATGCTAATGCTAGTTTTAATGCTAAATGCTAATTTTTAGAATAAAGTCTCCTGAATTACATATGTATCTCAACAGACAAAATCATCTTATTTTCAGACACCCAAGTTTACATGATGGAGGATGATGGTGACCGTCAACCAACTGTAGTTAACTTTTATGGCAATTCTGATTTAAGACCACCCTGTACCATACAGTAAGAGACTACTTGCTAATTTTGAAGTGAGGCAATGTAGGAGGCTCAAGTGGTTTAAATGGCAGTGGTTGAGCAATTGCCAGTTTCGTAAACTCTGAAAGAGCCCAGTCTTTGGTGAAAATACTCCAGACCCAAATGGAAATTTTACCAGGTATACCATCTGTGTTACATGTTAAAAAAAATAAAATAGAAAAATTGCCAATTAAAAACAGACAGCCCATAAGATCTAATTGGTTCAACCTAGATTGCTCCCAAGAAAGATCCTAAAAGTAGCTATAATTTGGTTAAAAGAAACCCCCACACCAAACAACCGCATCAAGACATTAAACTTAAATGCAATTACAATAGCCACCGAGAAGGCTCAATGCACAGCTGTAGTTGGGTCTGTGCAAGAAAATCAGAAAAAGAATCCAGTTTAGTCATATTTTGGAATATAGTATCTAGCATGCTGAAGGAGTGTAAGCTTCTATTTGATATCCCCATCTTAGCTATGTTTTAATACTAACTTATTTACCAACTCCAAAGAGGATCATCCAGAAATGATGACTACTGAGTTTTTGACCCTTGATAATCTCCCTCCTTGGCCACCAGTGTCAGTGACATAAATTAGACACATTATTCAGTCACTGTAACCCAACAAGGCTCCTAGTGAAGTCTTCCTAGTCTCAGAACTTTTCAGGATATACAGTATATATATATCGTATAAAGAGTCATGATGAAGTGGAGCCCACTATTCTATACCCATACCCATGTGTGTGTTTTTGTGTGTATGTATGTATATGTATGTATTTATGTACACACACACACACACACACGTGTGTGTGTGTGTGTGTGTGTGTGAGTGAACTACACAGATATATCCCGTAAATATGTGTAGTTCTCATATACAAAGAAAGAAGACAAGGAAGACTCCCAAAATTACAGAAGTCATAAGTCTTATTTTCTTATTTTATTCATAAACTAGAGAGAAGTGGGATAGACAACCTCACCACCAGATGGATTCACAACTGGCTGGCAAACAGTACTCAATGAGTAGTCCTTAATGGGTCTAAGTCCACATGGAGAGAAGTAAGCAGTGGGGTACCACAAGGCTCCGTCCTAGACCCAATACTCTTCAATATCTTTATAAACGACTTAGATGAGGGAATAGAAGGGGAACTAACCAAATTTTCAGATGACAGTAAACTGGCAGGAATAGCTAACACCCTAGAAGATAGGCTCAGGATCCAGACAGATCTTGATAGACTTGAGCGCTGGGCCCTAACTAACAAAATGAAATTCAATGTAGAAAAAAGCAAAGTCCTACACATAGGTAAAAACAAAAACAAAAGTATACATATAAACTGAGTGAAACCAGGCTTAGTGGCAGTGACTGTGACAGGGATCTTGGAGTCCTAGTGGACAACCAGCTAAACATGAGCCAGCAGTGTGCAGCGGCGGCCAAAAAAGCCAATGCAATCCTAAATTGCATTAACAGAGGGATACAATCTAGATCAAGGGAGGTACTAATACCACTCTACAAAGCCTTAGTTAGACCATACCTGGAGTATTGCATCCAGTTTTGGTCACCACACTTTAAAAAAGATATTGATACTCTAGAAAAAGTGCAGAGGAGAGCAACCAGGATGATCAGGGGACTGGAGACTAAAACATATGAAGAGCGGTTTCAGGAACTGGGCATGGACAGTCTAGCGAAGAAAAGGATCAGGGGAGACATGATAACAGTGGTCCAATATTTGAGGGGCATCCACAAAGAGAAGGGAGTCAAGCTATTCTCCAAAGCACCCGAAGGACAGACAAGGAATAATGGATGGAAATTGATCAAGGAGAGATTCAACCTAGAAACAAGGAGAAACTTTCTGACAGTGAGAACAATCAACCAATGGAACTGCTTGCTCTAGGAAGTTGTGGGATCTTCATTTGAGACTTTCAAGAAGAGATTGGACTGCCATTTGTCAGAAATGGTGTAGGGTCTCCTGCTTGAGCAGGGAGTTGGACTAGATGACCTACAAGATCCCTTCCAACTCTGTTAATCTGTTAATCTGATTGTAAACCACTCAGAGTTACTTTGAGGTAAAATGGATGGTCAATAAATGTTACAAATAAATGAAAAACATATAGTGTTTAATCTTTATGCTAATTCTAGAACTTCTAAATTCTTTGGATGTCCCCATGCCAAAAATCCTTAGCAGACACATCAACATCCTTTTGTATTCAGATTATATGGTCCTGGTAATCTCAAATAAGACTGAGAAGACAGATGCAGAAATATGGTACCACCTTTTTGAACATTAATAAGACTAAATCCAAAGTGGTAGTTGTTGGAAAACAACAGGCTAAATACAATTTGGTATTTGGATGGGGAGCCTGTAAAACAAATAGATTCTTTCTCATATTTAGAATAGAATAGAATAGAATAGAATTCTTTATTGGCCAAGTGTGATTGGACACACAAGAAATTTGTCTTTGGTGTGTATGCTCTCAGTGTACATAAAAGAAAAGATACATTTGTCAAGAATGGTTGTCATAGGGTTCAAGTAAGCAATCAGGAAACAATCAATATGAATATAAATCATAAGGATATAAGCAACAAGTTACAGTCATACAGTCATAAGTGGGAGGAGATGGGTGGTAGGACGATGAGAAAAACTAATAGTAGTAGTAATGCAGCCTAGTGAGTAGTTTGACAGTGGTGAGGGAATTATTTGTTTAGCAGAGTGATGGCGTTCGGGGAAAAACTGTTCTTGTGTCTAGTTGTCTTGGTGTGCAGTGCTCTATAGCAACGTTTTGAGGGTAGGAGTTGAAGCAATTTATGTCCAAGATGTGAGGGGTCAGTAAATATTTTCACCGCCCTCTTTTTGACTCGTGCAGTATACAGGTCCTCAATGGAAGGCAGGTTGGCAGTAATTGTTTTTTCTGCAGTTCTGATTATTCTCTGAAGTCTGTGTCTGTCTTGTTGGGTTGCAGAACCAAACCAGACAGTTATAGAGGTGCAGATGACAGACTCAATAATTCCTCTGTAGAACTGGATCAGCAGCTCCTTGGGAAGTTTGAGCTTCCTGAGTTGGCGCAGAAAGAACATTCTTTGTTGTGCTTTTTTGATGACGTTTTTGATGTTAGATGACCATTTTAGGTCTTGAGATATGATGGAACCTAGAAATTTGAAGGTCTCTACTGTTGATACTGTGTTGTCTAGTATTGTAAGAGGTGGTAGGATTTAGGGGTAGTTTTCACAGATGCAGGGTCTTGATCCAACCACTTTAAATTAAGTTCTATAAAGGCAACAGCTATCTCTAAAATGCTAACTAAATTACTCAGTTATAACCACTCAAGCACTCTGCCCCCATTTTAAAAGTCCACAAGGCAAAAATGGTACCAATGCTAAAATGTGACACAGATCAGTGGGTCTTATCAAACACCTCCTTACTTGAACAATATAGTTGGCATTTAAACTATTTTAGGAACCAACAGGAATGCACCTGGAGCAGCAGTAAGAGTTGAAACAGGCACCCATTATGTTAATATTCTAACAGTAATCATATTTTTAATTACTAGTGAAGGATCCTCTTAATGGAACCTGATAGACTATCAAAAATGTGTCTGGAAGAATAGATGGACACACTTCAATCTACCATATGGATTACTCGACTTCTCCAAATCATCTCACATCATAGCTTCTCAACACAAAATATTTCCCAAATTAGATATCTGGCCAAAGAAATTGAATATGAACAATATGAACAAAGAATTTTGGATGTTAACACTCAAAAACTATACATTCTTACCTAAAGATAGTTGCTAATATTTTGTTTCCTTTTTGTTTTGTATCTCTCTTGATCTACTCTGAGGTTGTCTTTAGCTTCCTATTCTCCTCGTGTCCCATGTCTTTCCTTAAGGATCCATCTCTCTTGACCAACTAGGGATAGGCAACATTCTGAGTGATTATTTTGATGACCTCATAATCACAGACATAAAAACATCCAGATCATAATATTGCCATTGCTGGTAGGCCCTATCTATGAAAGGTTAAACACACACTGCCATTGCAATTATAATATCAGAGAGTTTAAAATTGCATTGGAAAAATTAAGCCAGTTTATAAGTAAATTAATTGGATATAATGCTTTTGTTCAAGCAGTATCTCATTCATGTATACATTTACAGTACATAGGAGTTGTTTTCCTTTAATGTTCCTACTTTAGAAATCAATTTTTCCAAGGTACAGTTAACTAAAAGAATGGCAGATGGACTAAAATGGAACTATAACAGCTTAAAGAAAAGGGTTTTTAAAATTATTTTACAAGAAAAGTACATTGCAATTAATTTGTTGCTCCATCTAATTTATAGCTGGGGCTAAATTGCCATTATTATCATTTAGCCAAAGTTTAAAATGTTAAGCTTCCTTTTAATTGGAAAGTTAAATGTCTTTAATTGATTTATATTAAATTACTAAATCTTAAATATTTCAACCATCGCTTGATCATAACCATTTTTTTCTTCTAGCCTTTATTAACAGAATGCCAATGTGTACATTTATTTTTTCCAATTGCATCTAATCACTAAGCTTCTATGCACTAGTGCTATTCAAAACATGAAAAAAAATATTGATTTTAATTCCTGTTCTAATTGACATTCTTAGGTTCATAAATCATTTGAAAGCATGGATTAGGTGGGTTTGAATAAATTGATAAAAGTTACTAATTTTATCTAAATTATTTTAGGCCACCACAGAAAGGGCGCTATGCTGGAACTACACAACAGTTAGTGATGTGCAGTTCCCTCTAAACCCAGACCACGCAGGTATTATATTATTGCATTTTTTTAATAAAAAAAATTAGGGAATCCTTGGTGTTCCCCCAGTTTGAATACTTGTTTGCAGCCATTTCATTACTTGATAAGCTAACATCATCAGTACCAGTGATGGGTTGCTCCTGGTTCGGACCGGTTCTTAGAACCGGTAGCGCTGGCGGCGGGAGGCTCTGCCCACCCACCCAGGATGCTTCTGCACATGCGTAGAAGTGTCGCACACATGCATGAGCACATGCACAAACCGTTGGCAAAATATTTTATAGCCCACCACTGATCAGTACTAGTGAGTGTGGGGTTTGCTCCCTCTTTATATATGGTAGCTTGCCCTGCCAGTATTGGTGGGGTGTGTTTCTCCAAATAACAGATTGCACCATTTTATAATATAGGAGTTCCTAATGAATTTCTTTCACATCCCTAACATGTGCTGTAGATCTAAATTTAGATGCGTGGTAAGTCCAAAACTTAGTACCCATCTAAGGTAGACAAGGCACTTAAAGATCTGTTGGCACAATTCCTCAAATATCTTCATGAGAAGCATTCATTCCTCTATTTATAGAGATTTATTATTCTAGAAATATTCAGCCTCACTGATCACTCTGCAAACAATCTGACACATATAAATCAAGGATTTTCAAAGTAAACAGTATCCGAAACAGGCAATTTGATGTAATGGGATTGCCTTCTCTGGAAAACAAGCTAAGTCACGCTTAAAATGGCAAGGGAAAAATGCATGCAGCTAAATCAAGATAATTTAGACCCTCCAACAAAATTGGTTCCTAATCCTGACAGTGATGTATGGTCCTTGTGGCCTCACTGCCCTTAAACTAATCCTTCTTGTTCTCAACCTCTTTTAATTTCTATGGATTCCAGTCAGTTAATAACTTGTCTCCAGTTTTGTTTGGCTTAAATAAATTATTTATAAAATATTCATGCGCTCTCTCTGTCTCATTTCATATATCTTTATCAAATTGTCCTTGAACTAAGAATTTGAATAGTAGGTTGGTGTTTGTGTTCTTTAAAACTGAATTCACAAGCTTGGGGTATAATCATTCAATTCATTTCAATGTTGCTTTGCACTGCACTGCACTATTTGATTTGGTTCTTGGTTTATGATATGGAGAATGGGGTACAAGAAAAGAAAATAATAGTTATTGTACATTGAATATTTTGAAGAAATATTATAGCTCTATTTTGCAGTGTCTGGGGCAGAGGGAAGTGTCTGGGACAGAGGGAAAAACTTCCAACATTGGAAGTTTTTAAGAAGATGTTGGATAACCATTTGTCTGAAGTGATGTAGGGTTTCTTGCCTAAACAGGGGGTTGGACTAGAAGACCTCCAAGGTCCCTTCAACTTGTTTATTTATTTATTTATTTATTTTGTTATTCTTATATGCCGCCCAACTCCCGAAGGACTCAGGGCGGCTTACAACAAGAAGAAATACAAGAATAAACAAAATTATAAGGAATTTAAAAACAAATACAAAATTTAAAACAGTTATTTAAAACAACAACATCCATTCAACACGTACATACTTGGGGGGTAGGCTCAGATGGAATTAGGCTGTCCCCCCCACCTGCAGGAAAAGCCATGTCTTAATGGCTTTTCGGAAGGCCAGCAGAGTGGGGATAGTCCGGGTCTCTGGGGGTAGTTGGTTCCAGAGCACGGGGCCAGCCACAGAGAAGGCTCTCCCCCTAGGGCCCGCCAGTCGGCATTGCTTGGCCGACGGGACCTGGAGGAGGCCAACTCTGTGGGCCCTAACCGGTCGGAGGGAAGTATGAGGCAGAATGCGGTCCCGAAGATATCCTGGTCCTAAGCCATGAAGGGCTTTAAAGATGGTGATCAACACCTTGAATTGGACCCGGAGACCGATGGGCAACCAATGCAGCTGGCGGAGTATCGGTGTCACGTGGGTGTACCTTGGCACACCCACCACAGCACGCGCAGCCGCATTTTGCACCAGCTGAAGTCTCCGGATACTCTTCAAGGGTAGCCACATGTAGAGCGCATTGCAGTAGTCCAAACGCGAGGTGACAAGGGCATGAGTGACCGTGAGTAGAGCCTCCTTCTCCAAGTATGGCCGCAACTGGTGCACCAGGCGAACCTGTGCAAAGGCCCCCCTAGCCACAGCAGAAAGATGGTGGTCCAATTTTAGCTGTGGGTCTAGGAGGACCCCCAAGTTGCGGACCTGGTCTGAGGGGGTCAGTTTCGCACCCTCAAAGACCAAGGAGGGGTAGTTGTCATGAACCTTAGGAGGCAATATCCACAGCCACTCAGTCTTATCGGGATTTAGTCTGAGTCTGTTCCTCCCCATCCAGATCTTAACGTCGTCCAGGCATCGGCACATTACATCCACTGCCTCCCTGAAGTCAGACGGGGTGGTAATGTACAGCTGGGTGTCGTCAGCGTACTGGTGGAAACACACCCCATGTCTGCGGATGATCTCACCCAACGGTTTCATGTAGATGTTAAACAGGATGGGCGAGAGAACCGACCCCTGGGGCACCCCACATAATAGGGGCCTAGGGGACAATCTCTGCCCTCCTGCCAACACCGACTGCATCCGATCAGCGAGATAAGAGGAGAACCACTGTAAAACGGTGCCTCCCACTCCCAACTCGCTGAGCCGATGCAGAAGGATACCATGGTCGATGGTATCAAAAGCCGCTGAGAGGTCAAGTAGCACCAGGATGGAGGAGTACCCCCCATCCCGGGCCCGCCAGAGATCATCCATCAGGGCGACCAAGGCAGTTTCTGTACTGTAGCCGCGCCTGAAACCTGACTGATAAGGATCTAGATGGTCTGTTTCATCCAGGAGCTGCAGAAGCTGAGTCACCACCACCTTCTCCACAACTTTCCCTAAAAAAGGTAAGTTGGAGACTGGACGATAGTTCTTCAAATCAGCTGGATCCAGGGAAGGCTTCTTCAGGAGGGGTCGCACCACCGCAGTTTTTAACGACTGCGGTACGGATCCCTCCCTCAAAGAAGCGATGATCACCGCCCGGATCCAGCCGCATGCCACCGCCCTGCTGGCCGAGACCAGCCAGGAGGGGCACGGGTCCAATAAACAGGTGGAGGTACCCATCGCTCCCATAGCCCTGTCCACATCCTCGGGAGAAACAGGCCCAAACTCATCCCACAAAGATGGACTAGGACTGGCCCCTGTCAACTCTATGGACTCTGCCCTGCCAGAGTCCAAGTCCAACCGAATCTGAGCGACTTTATCCGACAGAAACTCAGCAAATTCCTCAGCTCTGCCTTGCAAGAGTTCCTCGCTCCCCCCTTTTCCAAGGAGGGAGCGAGTTACCCTAAACAAGGCGGCTGGACGAGAATCTGCGGACGCAATAAGAGCGGAAAGATAAGATCGTCTTGCCGCCCTTATCGCCACTAAATAAGATCTGATGTAAATTCTTAATAGTGTTCAGTCAGACTCAGCTTTCTTGGTCCTCCAGCGGCGCTCCAGACGTCTCTTCTGGCGTTTCATCTCCCGGAGCTCCTCGGTAAACCAGGGAGCTTTCCGGGATCCACTGCCACGGAGAGGTCGCTTAGGCGCAATTCGGTCTAGAGCCCCTGATGCTGCGGTGTTCCAAGCAGTCACCAGGGAGTCAGCCGAATTGTGTACCAGGGTTTCAGGTATTTCCCCAAGTTCCCTCTGGAATCCTTCCGGCTCCATTAGGCGCCTGGGGCGGAACCACCTAGTCGGTCCCGCCTCCCTGCGGGGGAGGAATGGGGTCGTGAAATCCAGCCACAGTAGGAAATGATCTGACCATGACAGAGGGGTGATGACTATGTCCCTTATCTTCAGATCATCTCTCCACTGCCCCGAGAGAAATACTAAGTCAAGCATGTGACCACCTTCATGAGTGGAGCTCACAGAGAGACCAATCAGATACCAATTAGCACTAACAGCTTTCTCTTATCAGAAGACCAACTCCAAACATCCCATCCCATCCTGACCTGAGGAACAAAGACAGTTATTTATCTTGAAGTTTAGGAATGCTAGAAGTTATTAATCAAACATCATTTGAAGGGATGAAGAGAGAAAAATAAGTCACATTAAAATACAAAAGAACCATGTTAGTTAGCAGTACAATACTACAAAGTTCATCCTATGTGGTCCTCAGAGACTTCCACAGTGGGAGAAGTTTTGAAGCCAAGATTCCCCATCTCCTTTCTCCATTGTTCAGTAAAAAGGGTAAAAAAATAATAATGAGGCTAGCTCAGAATGAACTCTAAACTTCTAGATCTTTCTTAAAATGAAGGAGAAATCAAAATATGTCGCTAACTCCTTGAAACAATGATGGTATTATTGCCATTGCCACTACAATAGCTTAGAGATAAGATACAATTAAGCTTTTCTCTATATATTCTCTAATATACAGGGGTGGGCTGCTCAGGGTTTGCCCGGGTTCGGGCGATCCTCTAGCGAAGATTCTGCACGGTTCAGCGAACCCACAAAACCCACTCCTGACTGGCCCTGCCTGCCCCTCCCCTCCCAGGAATCTCCACTCAGTCCATTTTGGATGCCAGGTAAGTGCAGGGCCCACACGGAGGCTCAGGGAAGGTGAAAAATGGGCCTCCAGGAGGCTCTGGAGGGCCAGAAATGGGCCCATTTCTGGCTTCTGGAGAGCCTCCGGAGCCCTGGGAAGGCCGTTTTTGCCCTCCCGGAAGCTCGAGGAAAGCCTCCGGAGCCCAGGGAGGATGAAAATGCCCCCCTGTGGTGTTGGCGGCCGACTAGGCCATGCCCACCATGGCCATGCCCACCCAGCAACCGGGCAGAGAACCATTGCTAAAAAATTTGAAGCCCACCCCTGATAATGTATATATTCATTAGGTAAGTGTATCCTATTTGATCAAATTAATAACAAAGAGTAGCACTTATGCAGTGTGATGGGATGTAGTGAGGAGGTAGGTTCGCAGGGGGGGAGGGGATGCATCCCAAAATAGTAAGAGGCAACTCAGTGCAGATGTTACGTGTGAAAGAAAGGGGGTGAAGACAGACCCTCCCTAACAATTCACAGAGAGTATTGTGGGTGCAGATAATAGAGTCTTCAATCTTACAAGTTTTTATCTATAGGTGTGAAACAATAAAGAATTCAGATCGGAAGAATCAGATGTTATTCTTGGTTTTGGGCCTGGCATGAGGCAATTTATCCCTACTGCAATGCTGTTCTTGTTCATAACTGCTGGTTAACTTAAAATTAGACATTAGACATTCACATTAATTTATAAATAATAAAGTTGGATGCCAGGGCTTAATTTCTTTGTTATTGCAGTCAATTATTCTAATTATTTTCTAAAGATGATATTTGATTATCTTCATTATTTACATTCACAAGGTTCTGCCAGAATGAAATCTGTACTCTGCTTACCTGCCAGTAAATCTTGCTGAATTCCATTGTATTTATATTAGAATAGACATATAAAAAGTAGTTATTTTGGCCTTACCAGAAGAGGAAAGAAATCAACATTCAGTTATATATATTCTCCAATATTTTGAAGAAATATTGATATAAAAGGAAAGGCTCCACAATTGTACACATTTGCTGCTTTTAAACTCCACACATACTTTTAATGAAAGGTATGGATTTGCTGAGTGGGAATGGAGCAATCTTTCCTAAGACACATAATCAAGGGCTAGAATTAATTATTTTCAGATACAGTGATGGCCAACAACTCTCAACCTTCCTGTTTGTTCCAGCCCCATTTCTCAGTCCCTGCCTTCTGTTCACTAAAATGGAGGCTGAAGAGATCTTGTCATAGTATGGGGTACTTAACAATTGAGATGGGCAGTTAGCCTCATGTTGTCGTTTCCTTTTCAGCTACATCTTGACAGTTTTCATGAAGAACAACATATCATCCAATATCTTCTCCAATCACAAAAGGGTATGTCACATCATCCGTAACTCGGGAGCTGCTCCTGAAATTTCCCTCCTCAAATTGTCCAGGCAGAATGTCTTCCAGTTCTTGTAGAATTTATCTTAGGAAACCTTCTGTGAAATCTTCTACCAACAGGTAGGAGTTTACTGAAGGATTGGTTTAAATAATTCATAGGTTGCCTACCTTGTAGCAGTTTCTCTGTTGAAGCCAGGAAGAAAGAATGTATCTCCCTTCTAACTGTGAATCTATTGAAGCATTTAAACTTGTAAATGCTTGCATTTTTAGAAAGAGTTTATGGATAACCAATATTCATACAGATGCAGTAAAAATGCTAAAATATAAGTGTTTGAAAGAACAGGCCAGTCACAAAATAATTCTCCCACTTCCAAAATGTGCTCTTGTGTTGGACTTCATGGGTCAGGTCAATCTTACTGTCAATCTTACTAAGTACCCCAGACCAGGAAATCAACTCCACAGGAAAGCTAAAACCATTTTTATTGAGACTGGCTATAATAATAGAATCTTGCATGTCTGATTGTGCTGTACCTTGCTTTCTTCCTTCTTATAGCTGAGTAAATCAGGGAGGCGTCTGTCCAAGTCACTTCCAAACACTATTTGGATGATCTGGACACACACACACACTTTTGCCCAAGTCGCAGTTTCTATCTCAGCCAAGGTCACCTTCCTTTTACTCTCTATGGGTCCACAATTTGCTTTCTTCTCTCCCTTTCATTCTAGCAGCTTCCTCTTCTGAGGCTGTCATTCCAAACTCCTTCTCAGCCTGTCAAGATAGGAGGTGAAACATTCAGTCCATTGTTGCACTGGTGTCCTTTTGCACAAGCCTCCTTCATCAATGTTTGTCAGGGGGAGAGGAGGGAAGAGGGAGAGAGGGTTCAAAGTCAAGGCAATGGTCATGGCAATGCAATTGAACTTTGTCTCTGTGTATGTGCATGCAATGGCAATGCATGTTCAAAAAGAGACGGAACTTTGATCATGCTGCTGCCAACGGCCTTTGGATGCTTTTGATCCCCCTCCAAAGATCTGGTGGTTTCATGGCTTTTCTCTTTTACTTCTTGCTCGAAAGTAGTGTTTCTGCCCATGAGGGAGTTCCCTGCCCTGCTAGTTTCAAATGTTCTATCTTCTTTTCCTCTTCTCTGCTTCTCCTTTGCTCTTATCAAAGTCGGGATCTTCTATAAGTTTCTGAGCTACCTTTCTTTGGGACCTCTCACAAACTGATGTTCTTTTCTCCATCCTATCCCCCCTCCCATTGCCTGACCCTTAGCTGGATGAGCTTCCTATCTCTTCCCAAACCCCCTTGTCAAATTTGCCTACCATCTCCACATCTCTGAGAATCCCGTTTTCCTCATCCTGCAATTAAGAACGTTTTCTGCCTTGCACGAGTTTTATTGAAAACCATTGGGTTGCACTGACTGCTAGGGGCGGGTCCCTAATTTTTTTACTACCACTCTGTGGGCGTGGCTTATTTTGTGGGTGTAGTTTGCCAGCCATGTCAACAGGTGGGCGTGGGCCTCGGGAGCTTGGCAGCGGCCGGAGAAATGGGGGGGACATTGTCCACCCACAATGCAGCCCCCTGCAGCGGGATCAGCAAGACCACGGCAGTGGTTCTTCTAGGAGGCTCCTTCTGGCCTGAATGCTTCTCCCCATTCGATGATCCTAGGCTCCTGCCACCCGTTCCTCCTCCCCTCAGCAGCTCAAGAAGCCTCGAAGGTGCGAAAATGCCTGGGATCATCACCACGCGTTCGTGGCTTCTCGGACTGCTGAAGGGAGGGGAATGGAGATAGCTTCTGCTGCCTGTTCTTTCAGCATCTCACGCGCTCCCTCAGCCATCCTCCCCTGCTTGGACTCACTGTGAGGTAGGAAGGCAGCGCATGCGCAGTGCCGGAAGCTCGGCTTCTGGGCATGCGCAGAAGAAATTTTTTAAAAAACAATTTTTTAATGGCGGTGCCCAGCAACCGACTGCACCGGTACTGTGATGTCACCAGTGGGCCGCTACCAGTGCTATAGAGTGGACCGCACTGGTAGGAACCCACCACTGTTGACGGCACAATAAATGGGTTGGCCTTTAAAGCGCCATAAGATTTCCCATTGTTTTCTAAACAGCCCATCATTTTGTCTTGGTTTCCACCATTACAACACAGTTTAACTTTCCGATTTTTATAGATGCCCTTCAGGCTCATGAATGAAGCCCTGGTAAGTAATTATTATTTTTCTCCTTTCCAACTAAATTTCCCCAACTGTGAGTTTCCCCTACTACAGTCTAAAATATGCCTGCTTTTGTAGAAAAAGCTTGACAACTCAATAGACAGGAATGAAAACTTGTCTATTGAGTTTTTTAAATCCTCTTATATATCAATACAACATCTACACCCTCTTAGAAGGCTTTTGTTACTATATTGAAAAATAAACAGTCTAATTATTTCACTTTGTGATTTCTCTTCTTGAGTTGAATTAGACTGGAGAAATGAAGGAAGCAAGGAAAGGATATTTTTCCCTTTTCTGCTTAAGCATTTTGGCTCAACATTGCCTATGTTTGCATGTAGAGAAATATTAATGTCAAACCTATTCCGAGGGGGGTGGGGGAAAATGATAGCACAAGCTTTCAAATATAATGGATATTTTAAAGCTGTTGGTTAATATACTTGGGCTACATGAATGGCACCGAAATATTTCACCACCAAGAATGACAGGAATCTGCTAGCTTTTAACAAAGTGTTGGATGAAGAGTTTTACCAAGGGAACCAATAATCGAGTTTGAATTGATGGCCTGAATGAAATCTGATCTGCAGCATTATCTGTAGCTTAAAGCAGCACAAATGAAATGAGAGTAAAACAGTAACAAAACAAAAAGCTTTGGCAAGGCTAATATCCTAGGGTTTGATTGCTTTAAAATTATGCCCTGGGAAAGCTCTCATTCAGCCCTAGAATGGTGTAGCAATGTATGCTTTGCAAGCAAAGCTTCTTCATGGTTAAATACAGAGCACAAATGAGATATTATG
Source organism: Diadophis punctatus similis (assembly GCA_023053685.1). Lineage (NCBI taxonomy): Eukaryota > Metazoa > Chordata > Lepidosauria > Squamata > Dipsadidae > Diadophis > Diadophis punctatus. The sequence continues at coordinate 86,625,948 of JALIGW010000002.1, forward strand.
ATAGGAGATAAAACTTCCACCATAGATTTTGCATAGTAGCCCAAAGCTCTTCCCCCCCCCCCTCTCATTTTACAAAGATTTTCACTGACATAAAATTTGTGGCCTGTTAAAAAGGCAGCTGAAAATTGAGTCCCCTGAATAGAATAATTGGTTTATTTTTACAATACAGGCTAATACATTTATACTCAAATATAAATCCAACTGGGATTAATTGGGTTTATTCCCAGGGAAGTAGCCACTTATTTTTCTGTCCAAACTTCATTATTTTGCAAGTAGTTTTTTGAAAGCTAATACACCAATCTTTGGCAAGATTAAAACTAGCCATGGTTGGTGTTACGTACTGACATAAGGAATACAGATTTGCATAGCTGCTGCTGATTGGCTAATCTAGCAGCGGGAGAAATAAACTACTGTCAGTGGCTAGCAGGCTTCAGGGAAGCCCTTAAAAGCGGCTTCCCGGCAGTCCGTATTAGTTCTAGCTAATAGACAATAAAGGTGCTGAACTGTTCCTACATCTTGCCTCTTCATTCATGCGCGAATCTAACAGTTGGTACTAAACTAAATGTAAGGCTAGCCATTGTCCCTGTCATACGCTTCTCTTTTTTCTCCACCTCAATTCCAGGAAAAGGTAATTCAGTTGCGAGATAATGAGTAGATCTTGTTATTCATGGCATTGTGTTTACAGTTGCAGAATTTCAGACATCCCCTTGGTTGTAAAAGATGTGGGGAGTGTGTCTTCTTTCTCTTCTTTGTTATTCACAGGATAATCTTCATTTTTAATTCTATCAGCCCCTTCCTGATGGAATTGAAGGAAGTTCTTCACCTCCATGTATTCAAGGCCTCCTCATCAATTGTTTGCAGATGATTGGTGTCAGATTGGGATTACTCCTACCATGATTACCTGTTCCTTTCCCTTTGTCTCTACTCTGGCTTTAATTAATAGGACCAACTCAGTCTGCCCAAACACACTTGTAAGAGGCTCTTTCCCCATAGATGCTTCCTTTACTAAATGAAAATGCACCAACTCCCAGTATCTACTAAGCCTGTAACAGTGACCCCTTTAACTTATACTGGGATCATAATCCCCCCCCCAGATGCTTCCATTACTGCAAGCAATCCTTCCCCCCCCCCTCTAAGTTTTACAATCTTTTAACAAATGGCTACTTTCCTCACAGTTGTAACAACTATGGGCCTGACTTCCTGATGTCTTCCTTTGGTTTGGGCAGGAGCTAAAGGCTTGTTTACTTTATTCACCTTTAATCTTTCCAGCTCCTTAGAGTTCCAACATTGGAACAGGTTTTTTTCATTCTCCTATATTTGTCTTCCAAACATCCTCTGATCTTTTGGTTGCCATGCAGTCTCAGCCAGTTCTATGCCCTTTGAATGGCTTCTGGGTGGTGTTCTTTCACCCCAAACCTCACTTTAGTAGGTAGTACCTGTAGACACTGTTCTAAAATTACTTCCTCTAGGGCCTAGACCATTTTCTGCCTACATTTTCCAACCTTGCTCACAATTCATGAATCCCTTTCATGCTTGTTGTGTGTTGTACCTCCTACATCTCTGTCTATAAGTGTAAAGAGTGATGTATCTATACAGGATTATCTCTTTAACATGGGATTAACTCATTGCTTCTCTTGCTGGAAGACTAAAGCTCTCAAAGCTTTTCCCATTAAACATGGGGCTACTCTGGTCACCCGTTAACTCAACTCATGAGTTAACTCAGTGCTTCTCAATTAGTTTCTATTACACACACACCACCCCGAAGAAGTACACATTTTGTGCCCCCCCCAACTCTCTGATCTGGGCCCCAATGGAATTTTAGTGTTAATATTTATTATTTTACTTATAAGCTGCAAACAAACTATTGGCTGGGGAAGGCTGCTCTACCCACTTACCTGGGAGTAAATCACACTGAACTCAGTGGAGCCTGTTTTCAGTTAGGCAGGCATAGGCTACCGTGGTTTGGGGCCAGGCCAGCTTAATCAAGCCGATGTTTTGGGGTCACCGGCCTGGCCCATAAGCGCTGCCTCTGCTGGGCACTCACAGCGAATGGTGTGGAAAGAGGCTTTAGGGTACCATTTGAAGCTTTCACCCAGCTGCAGAGGATGCTCCTCCTTGTCCAGCAGGAGGTTATCCATGCCTTTCATGGCTACCGCGGCACCCGCTGAGAACAACAAGAACCCACGCAGCCGCCCCCGCCCCGCCTGACCTCCTTCTCTTCCGGGCTTGGAGCAGCGTGCAACTGGGAAAACACTCCCCATCAGGGGGAATTGATCGAGAGGGACCACGCATGTTCCCCGGGGTCACATGTGCCCCCCTGGCATCACTCCACACACACCCAGGGGGGCCTGCACCACTATTTGAGAAACACTGAGTTAACTCAAAGTGTTTTCTATTTGCACACATACACACACTGAGTCCCCTTTCATGCAAAAGGTCCATTCTCACTGATCTGCAAATAGAATTTTGAGCAGCTAACCATAAACAGACCTTCATCAGAAGGCAGTGAAGTGACACAAGTAAAAATGCCACTATGTGTTCTTCAGTGAGTGCTGGCAGATTGTGGTTGCTATTGCTAATGTTAAGCTATTTATTTTAAACACTCAAAGATATTTCAAAGGGGCCTGCTAATTTTCAGGCTGACCTCTACCATATGGGAGGCTAATAACTGAGCTCCATAAAGCTGATTTTGATTTGGCTTTAGTTATGGATTTCAGAGAATATTATTATACTTTACTAGAGACATTTTCTAACTAGATAATCTAATAGATAGAAGCTGTATAGGTGTTGATCAATGAACTCTTCCAACAATTGACATGAACAATATTCTCCAACAACGACAGCTGCACTGAGCTGCCTCTTTGTCTTTCTAACAATTAATCCAGGCGGGAGGTGAATCTATCATTTTATGCTTCTCCAGGTTAAATAATCTGTTGACTTCTCACTGCTGGATATCAATCTTGGCCCTCTGTCTCTTTCCCTCTCTCTCTTCATAAAAGCCACAAAAGATGAAATACATACACTCTCTGGACATATTTCAGCAGCACAGGGAAGTTCTCCAAAGCAGTTGAAATCATCTAAAAGGAAAAATTAACTTTGGATATGCGTGGATTGAGCAAAATCCCTGCCACTTTAGTCTCAGAGCTCTCCTATAGTACAAGTAGAAGGAACTACAGAATCCTGAGCTACACAATCACAAGATTTCTAATGGGCCAACATATTTCTGCAGGCTTTCCCTTATAAAAATATAAAAAACCAGAAAAAAGAGAAATTTGTTTTAGTGGTTAAGGCACCGTGCTAGAACCTAGAGACTCTGAATTCTAGCCCTGCCTTAGGCATGAAGCCAACTGGGTCACCATGGGGCAGACCCTCCCTCTCCGCCCTAAGCAAGGGCAAATCAGTACAGGTACAATACAGGTAGTCCTCAACTTATGACCACAATTGAGCCTAACGTTTCTGTTGCTAAGTGAGATGTTTGTTAACTGAATTTGCCCCATTTTACGACCTTTCTTGCCACAGTTGTTAAGTGAACCACTGCAGTTGTTAAGTTAGCAACACAGCTGTTAAGTGAATCCAGCTTCCCCATTGATTTTGCATGACAGGTCATCACAAAAGGTGATCACATGACCCGGGACACTGCAAACGTCATAAATATGGGTCAGCTGCCAAGCATCTGAACTTTGATCATGTGACCACGGGGATCCTGCTACGTTCATAAGTGTGAAAAATGGTCATGTCATTTTTTCAGGGCTGTTGTAACTTTGAATGGTCATTAAGTGAACTGTTGTAAGTTGAGGACTACCTGTACAAAAATCTTGCCAAGACAACTGCAGGTACTGGTCCAGGCAGTCATCAGGAATTCAACACTGACTTGAAAGCAGAGAGAGAGAGAGAGAGAGGGAGGGAGGGAGAGGGAGAGGAAGAGGGAGAGGAAGAGGGAGAGGGAGTAATCAGAATATTGATGGAATGCCTTTGTAAATCTTTTCTTCAAGTATGTCAGTTCTTACTGGCGGAAAGATTTTCTGGTATGTTGAAGAACATTCAAAATCATAGATGATGCTACCTTAGGTGCAGTAGGAACTTGCAATGTCTATAACTAGCTGTGGTCTCATGCACATAAAACTTGCAAGGTAAGCAAGAAAGCTAAATATTTCCTCTAATTAAATATTGGATGTTCTTTTTCTTATTCTTATTCTCAGAATAAAATGATTTATCTTCACTTGGCTCCCAACATTGTCAACAAGTTTAGCTTAAAATACCGTCAATTACTTGGCATGAACATAAATGGGATTTCAAAGGAAATAGCATTACTCTGCACTGGGCTGTTTTTGAAAGTGGGACATGAGTATGAAGACTAGTTTACATGGAAATTTTAACTATAAGATATCTTATGAATTTGGTATTTAATTAGTTAATTCATGTGACTATTTTCATAGAAAGAAACCATTTCCTTTCCTTCTTTCCTTTCCTTTCCTTTCCTTTCCCCTTTCCCCTTTCCCCTTTCCCCTTTCCCCTTTCCCCTTTCCCCTTTCCTTTCCTTTTCTTTCCTTTTCTTTCCTTCTTTCCTTTCCTTTCCCCTTTCCTTTCCTTTCCTTTCCTTTCCCATCTTCAGCCAGGCTGTACCAATTTTGCAGGTGATATTTTAAAATACACACACACACACACACACACACACACACACACACACACACACACACAGAGAGAGAAAATTCAGTTTATATTGGTGTTTAACTCTGGGACATAGATATCTGTATGTATTTTTACTAAGATATATATTTATAATAATAATAACAGAGTTGGAAGGGACCTTGGAGATCTTCTAGTCCAACTCCCTGCCTAGGCAGGAAACCCTACACTATTTCAGACAAATGGTTATCCAACATCTTCTTAAAAACTTCCAGTGTTGGAGCATTCACAACTTCTGGAGGCAAGCTGTTCCACGGATTAATTGTTCTAACTGTCAGGAAATTTCTCCTTAGTTTTAAGTTGCTTCTCTCCTTGTTTCTTGTTCTACCCTCAGGTGCTTTGGAGAATAGTTTGACTCCCTCTTCTTTGTGGCAATCCCTGAACTGCTATCATGTCTCCCCTGGTCCTTCTTTTCATTAAACTAGACATACCCAGTTCCTGCAACCGTTCTTCATATGTTTTAGCCTCCAGTCCCCCAATCATCTTTGTTGCTCTTCTCTGCACTCTTTCTAGAGTCTCAACATCCTTTTTACATCGTGGCGACCAAAACTGAATGCAGTATTCCAAGTGTGGCCTTATCAAGGCATTATAAAGTGGTATTAACACTTCGCGTGATCTGGTATGCAATTTTTGAGCTGCAAACTACATCACAACATTTCATGTAGCACATCAAAGGATAGCTATATCCCAGTACATACATTTGCCTGAAAAGTGTTGATTAGCTCAGAATGCTTTAAAAATGTACAACAAGCAGTATTTGCCAGCAACTCATCTACATATAATACCAATTTGCTGCACAATATGCCATTTTGATCAATCTGCTGTTCCTTAAGCTCGTTTTGAAATCGATCTTTGCATTTCATTCCAAAATTACCTACACATTATTTAGGTGAAACTCTTTCTTTTGAATGAGATGTCCTAGCAATGTGCTTCCTGATCAAAAGAATGATTTATATATACAGTATTCTGTAAAAACGTTGTACTTTCTGAATGCATTCAGAAAATGCTGTGTATATAAAGATTTTTTTTTCCATCTCAAGACATTTATTCTTGAAGTTAGGGGAAAGAACAAAATGCAGGATTGTGCAATAGGAACATAAAACATCAGCAAAGCTATTGTCACCTAAAGTCGTCTCTGGCATCAGCAAGATGTTCAAGGTTGCTTGCATCTGGAAAACTCATATTACATTTGTGCCACTGCACAGAATGTATGTGGGATATAAAATTGTCCTCTTTTTAGAATGAAAGCAATTTCTCCTGTCCAAAAGAAATCCACGTTATCCACACATAGCTAAGATTATTTCTTATAGATCGAAGGTTTCAGTGCAGATATGTAGAAACTGGAAAACTGTGATGAGCCATGGTGGCATAGTGGTTGGAACGTAGTATTGCAGGCTAACTCTGTCGACTGCCAGCAGTTTGATCCTGATTGTCTCAAGGTTGAATCAGTCATCCACCCTTCCAAATGAGGACCCAGATTCTTTGGGGCAATAAGCTGACGCTGTAAACCACTTAAAGAGGGCTGTGAAGGACTGTGAAGTGGCATATAAGTCCAAGTGCTATTGCTATATAATTTTGTGACATCAATGGTATTCACATAACAATATTTTAAGGTTTAGATTATTATATACAGCATTGGCATTGGTGGGTTAAAAATTCAAGATTTTGGTCATGACACTGGTTTTGAAGCCCCACATATTTATACTGCATTTGACACTAACACACGTACAAAAGGGGTGGAGCTCCAATTACATTGCTGTGGTTGCAATTTCACTATATTTTTAGGCCCCTCTCAGAGACTGCTGATAATCAATTTAAATTCTTTTTTTTTTCAAAGAAAACTCCAGAAGATCAGGAGCAAATGATATTTTGCTGTCCCATTGTGTCAGGTAGCTAGACGTATAAAGAGATGTAAATCCAACCATTGATTTTCATTGTAAGGTACTTTTTATATGTTTGTTGCACCTTGTAGTTGGAACAGCAATAGTAATAGCACTTAGATTTATATACTGCCCCATAGTACTTTACACCACTCTCTGAGCAGTTTACAAATGTCAACATATTGCCCCCAATAATCTCGGTCCTCATTTTACTAATTTCGGAAGGTCCGAAGACTGAGTCAACCTTGAGCCTGTTGGGATCGAACTCCAGGTTATGGGCAGAGTTTGCCTGCAATACTGCATTCTAACCACTGCCCTACAGGGGCTCCTATCAAGCTTGCTTGCTTGCTTTATTTAATTATGGCGCCCTTGAGTCAATGCTTACTTTTGGCAGATGCCTGGACAAGTCCCTGCAGTTTTCTTGGCAAGATTTAAGAAGTAGTTTGCCATTACCAGTTCCCTAGAGCTGAGAGAGTGTGACTGGCTGAAGATCATTCAGCTGACTTTGTGCCTGAGGTGGGACAAGAACCCAAAGTCTCCTAGTTTCTAGCCTGGAGCCTTCACCGCTACATCAAACTGGCAGTCTAATATTGAGGTTAGGGTTGTTTAATCGCCCATAAAATTGGGTTGAATCATTTGGGATAGGAAGATAGAGGAGAGAAATCACTTCTGGAGATTTATTCCAGTCTCAGCAGAGTTGAAATTCTACAGACCTTTTCATAAGGGTAAGATAAAGCCTCTTGCAAGCTGAGGTTGGGAGATGTTTATGTTCTGCTCTTGGCAACCACGACAGTGAGTTGCCGTTGCTAACTTATTTTAATATAGGAGGGAGGGGGGGAATCACATCCTAAAGGCAATCTTTTCTATGAACATCATCACCATTATAGCTCTATTTTACATGCAAAATAGCTGCCCCATTGCCCTTGCACAAGCCAGCATTGTGAATTTTCCATTACAAAATGCAGAAAAGCAATGTGTATAAGAGAGCTTTTGGGTAAGGAAATAAAACCTGCTAGGTTATTGCAAAGCAATAGCTTGGCTACTTTGCAATGAAAAACAATGAAATAAGAATACCCCTCATAACCTGTATTCAAGGTCAGGGTAATGCATGTGAACACAAATTTGTGTACATGCAAAACAGTGACCGCCCTAGACTGATGCCTTCTACTCACATTTGCATAAAACAAACAGTCCTGAAAAATGAGGGTGAGGATTTTTGGCCCCACTTTAATTGCCCATGGATTAGAGGAAGTGAGGCAAGCAGAAGCTAAGAATAGTTAAAACAACTTTTAAAAAACAAGAACACAATTTTATAGTACTTCTTTGAGTTCAGTTAATTTGTTTTTTTCCCCTGTAAGAAATGGATTCATCTATAAAATGCAATTATGTGTTTTATAGCTGGTTTTTTTTTTTTTGTACTTTCCCACCTTTTTAAATTTTGGATGAGGACGTAATAATTTCAAATTTTCTTTCTTTTTTTCCTCCTTTTAACATTGTTAAGATTGAGGATAAGTTGTTATGCTGAATATTTAGGAACAGATATAATGCCTCTCCAGGCAAACTGGCTTCTCTTCAATGCAATTACTAGTTTTAATGGCCAATTCGCCCTCACCAAAAAGAAGAAATGCTTTTAAAAACTAATATGTAAAAAAAGTAAAGAAAAAGAGACACTTTAATGTGTTGATGAACTTACAGAAACAACTTATTCTCGATATCAGCCCTTATCACATGGACATATGGCTACAGTATTAATCACAACCTGTGTATCTTGACAGGTGTGCCAGAAAGGCAATGTCTGCAGCGATTCACTATACCAGAGGTCTCCAACCTTGGCAACTTTATGAGGTGTGGACTTCAATTCCCAGAATTCCTCAGCCAGCTGGGAACCTCATAAAGTTGCCAAGGTTGGAGACCTCTGCACTATACCACACTGGCTCAATTATCATAATGGAGAAGAGCATGACCAAGTGACCATTGTATAACTCCTAATGGACATCTTTTGAATCTCAAAGATCTCTCATTTGTTGTTTGTCTTTAAACTGGAGTGAGCGGGTTTTTAAACCAAGGTTTCTTTGTTCCAAGCCATTCTTGAGTAAGTGAAATCATTCCAAAAAGTCTGGCATCAGGCTTCCCTGATTTTAATAAATCTTCAAGGAAGGTGGCTGTGGAGATTAAGATTATTATTTGAAGTGTTTGAATGTTTCTTTAGTTTAAATATAGAAAAAGAGGCTGGGGCACAAAATGGCTGAGTTCCTTCCATCAATCCATGGAATGGAAGACAAAGTAAAGGTGGAGACATCCTCCATAAACTGTACAGACCTAGGGGCCCCCTCTCAAAGTACAGCCAGGGTGTATTCTGGATATCAGCCCTTATCACATGGACATATGGCTACAGTGTAAATCACAACCTGTGTATCTTGACAGGCGAGCCAGAAAGGCAATGTCTGTAGAGATTCTCAGTCATCCAGGTCATGGTTGTCCCAAAGGTGATTTTTCAGGAGGCAATTGAACTTTCTTGTTTTTTTTCTTTTGAAGATGTTTCACTTCTCATCCATGAAGCTTCTTCAGCTCTGACAGGATAGTGGGGAATGGAAGGATTTCTATTCCTTGCAGACAGCTGGTAATCTGCATCCTTTTAGAATGCATCCTTATCATAGCTAAGTTAGACGTCCAGGTATTTCCACCCTCTTATTGACATATCTTGGCTGTGCTTCTTCAACATGGCTGTTGAAGAATTACTGACAGGCAGGCAGGGAGAAACTTCAGTTATTCCACATTCCCTGAAACCCTTTGTGTATATTTTTTTTCATCTTTGGTGGTTTTAATCATCAGCAAATGGAACATAATAAAAAAAGGATCAACTTCTTTTTTTTCAAAAGTCCGTTGGCTGTCCTGTCAATACATCTTGAGTAAGAAAGATAAGAGATTTAAATTAGTTTGTCTTCCTTAAACACACCAAGCCACAAGCCTGTAAACAGGCAGGCCCCTGTCAGCGGCTCCTATTTTGAAGAAATACATCTTATTAACTTCTGATTGAGCAAAAGCAACCACAAGCAATTTACCAACAAGTCTTTGCTCGGGTCAACAGAGGCATCAAAAGCCGTTCCTCTACGGCCCACCCACTTATTTCCTTTGCGGCCAACTACAGAAAGATCCCCAAATCTCTATAAATTGAGCTCCACATCTCTTTGACTTGAAAATCCTCTCTGCTATTTAAAATTTTTAATCTATTTTGCCCACCTGCCACTGCATGAATAAGGATTCCTTCCTTCCTTCCTTGCTTCCATTCCCACAGCCGCCTTGATAAAAGAATATCATTATTACTGGAGCTAACATCCAGAATAACACAGTATTTAAAGGAAATTGCCATGGGTTGATAAACAACAGAAGACAGGAGGGGGCAGAGAGATTGGATTTGGTACTTAATTTAAATTTCAAATCAGCTTTGCAAAGGAAGCTCACTGAGAGGCAGTATCTCATTAGCCCAACTGTCAGGTGGGTTGGAGTTTATCTCGATAAAGCACAGATTGATTTAGCAACATATATGAAGTGCAAGACTGCTTCTTCCTCAGCTGTTGAGATTCAGTTCATTTTTCAGGTTCTGAAGCCAGCTGTCTTCTGAAGCCACAACATCACTCTGTGGAAAACTGGTAGGATTTATTACTCAAGGGATGCATGTACTGTGAATAGGATAATTCATACGTTGCTTGATTGAAGGGGTGCCATTTTTTAAATGTGGGGCATTCAGCCTGCGAGTTCCTGGCCTTGTCTAACTGAGGCCAAGAAAATGAAACAAGAAGGTAATCCCCCATTGCATGAATCCATGAACACCAACTGGCATTCAGAAGACATGATGAAAATTCTTTCATTTCACCACATTTAGACAGATTTAACCATGGTTTCAATTGGGAAAATGTGACAATCCTAGACCAGGCCAAACCCAAAAATGCCAGGGAATTTCTAGAAGCCTGGCACTCTGACAAATCAGCCATCAATAGACACATAGACATTAACAACATCTATAGACTATGCAAAAGACACACTCAACCAGCCCAAAACAGAAAAGGACTCCAGCACCTTTCCACCAGTAATCAGCAACCAGATCAGCATAGGTCAACTCCAAGGTTAACTTCAGACCAGCAATGAATTAAAAAATACCCCAATCAAGAAACTGCCAAAGAGTCATCAGTAAACAGCCCAACCAAAGAATCTCTAAGTCCACCCACACCAGGGGTGGGTTCTAACTTAACTCACCGCTGGTTTGTTTCCTCCCGTGTTGCATGGCTGTGCCTCATAGGCGCGCGCGCATGCACAGTGCCAGAAATTCCAAAGAAATTTTTTTAAAAGCCAAAAACAAGATGGCGGTGCATGTGCAGTGCCGGGAACTCGGCTTCTGTGCATGCGCAGAAGAAGAAAAAAATCAGAAAAAAAATTTAAAAATCAAAAAAAAAATCCAAAAAAAGATGGCGGCGTCCACGGACCGGCACCAACCGAACCAGCTCCATGACGTCACCAGCAGTTTGGCTGAACCAGTCTGAACCGGGAGGAACCCACCTCTGACCCACACCCACACCAACAGAGACAGGCAAGACACCAGAATACAAACTGATAGCAAACAACACTCCTTACTAGCATTGATGATGTTACCTAGTTTGGATAAGGAAACGTCTGCAAGAAAACAAGCAAGCTCAGAGAGCTCCAAGGACCCCCCATTACATAAATGTTTATCTGGAGCAGTAACATCAAGAACAGTTTGGGTTAAAGCAGGTTGCGATTTCTGATCAAGGACACCATACAGATGGCTTTTGTTGCCCAGTTGCTCTGACCATTTGGAATTTACTGGTGCCCCTGGTTTTAATGCTTTATTTTGGTTGCTGGATGGGCTCATGTTTATACTTTTCGTTCTCCGTTAAATCTTGCCTGATTGCAGATTCTTAGCCAATTACTACTTCATCTCTATTTTATTTTCCTTATGAGGAAAGTTACTGATGAATGCTTTCTTCGTGGCTGCCTAAAAAATATAAAGAAAAGTTTCTTATCTAGGATGGCAGTAGCCCACAATCTCCAAAATGGCATCCCTGTTATGCAACACAATAAGATAATGTATTAAAGGAGACCCTGCAGATTTTACTCCACTAGTGGTTGCCGATTATAGGGGGCGGTGCTATCTTCATTTCAAGGGCCAATGAGCCAGTGTTGTCAAAAGACATTTCCATGGTCATTGGGCCAGCATGACGTCAGAGAGCACTGCTGCCTTCCCACCAAAGTGGTACCATTTGCATGCTTTCGAACTGCTAGGTTGGCAGGAGCTAGGGCAAGGATGGGAACTCACCCTGTCACATGATGCTCAGGTCTCGAACCTGGACTGTTGGCTTTCCAGCTGACAAGTCCAATGTCTTAACTGCTGAGCCATCACTGCCATCCAAGATAATGTATTGGCTATTTTTTTAAAAAAAAAATCTCCTTTCTGGTATAGTTATAAAACCTACTTCGGTACACATCCTCAGGTAAGATTCACACATTCAGGAATGCTTATGGAATGCTTCAACCTCCACCTCACACATTTGGGTAGCTTGGCAAAAGTGGAGCAGCCAAGTGAACAAACAGAGCTACAATAATTGGTATTATAATATCTGAAGGCCCTTATTAGCCTCCTTCTTTGTGGCCGGATCACACGTTGGGCTGAAAACAAAGGCCCCTTCCAGCTTTAAAGGCATTCATTGTGATATGTAGAGACAATTTCCGCTGCGCGTGATGACAGCTTTCATTCAGCCTTTGGAAGTTGTCTGCCCATTTGCACATCAGACATACTGTGTGTTTGCCTTGTCATTTTGGGCAAGGCTTCAAATAGGTGTTTTGTTTCAATGATGCTTTGAAATTCCTCTTTGAAGTAAGACAGCCCTCTCCTTCTAAGACGTTGCATTGCTTAGCTCTGCATCCCTTCTTGTCGTCCCTGTGAAGAAGTCCAGATAGAAAAAACAGCCAGAAGAGTTAATTCTACTTTATTCTAAGGTTATATTAATAAAATATTGTGCCATCTGAAAGTACATTTCTTCTCCAGTCTCTTTGCAGATCAAGAAACAAGGGAGGCTCCCTTCTTAGATGCCTGTGTTGCCCAAATTCCTTCTGCAAGCTAGATTGCCATTTATCTGACCATTTCCCTGGCTCCCGAGGTCATTCCCACATACCATTACAGGCAGGGGTGAAATCTATTTACCTTCCCTACCGGTTCTGAAGTGCGCGTGCCACGCGTGTTTGCTTTGCTCACGCACGCGCCGACATCACATCTGATTTTTGACCCACTGCACATGCGCAGAAGGCTTTGCGCATGTGCAGAGGGTTAAAACCAGGAAGTAACTGACATCCGGGCAGGTGGGCGGAACCTTGCGCTGCCGCCACTACCGGTTCTCTGAACCACGTGCCACCACCGCTACTGACTCACGTGTGCCAGACAGAACCGGGAGGATTTCACCACTGATTACAGGTAGTCCTCAACTTACGACCACAATGGAGCCCAAAATTTCTGTTGCTATGCGAGACAGTTGTTAAGTGAGTTTTTCCCCATTTTATGACTTTTCCTATCACAGTTGTTAAGTGAATCAGTTGTAGTTGTTCTGCCCCAGCTACGGACCACAAACAACGCAGCACACACAAAGTCTGTACAAATCTTAGTTTACTAATTAAGGACTACTAATGAGCTTTCTTAGTAGTCATCAAACACAAATATTTATTTATTTATTTGTTCGATCTTATAGGCCGCCCATCTCCCTGGGGACTCATACAGTTTAAAGCAGTCTTTTCTGAATTCAACTTTATTAACAGCCAGCACGAGTGCACGAAATAATAACTCAATTCTGAGTCAACAGACTTGTAGATAACAGCGATCTTACAATGGTTGGCAAAATGCCCAGAAACAATTTGCAGGAAAAATGCCAAGAGAGAGAACAAGAGCCGATCAGACATTTCTGGAGTCAAGACACGAAGGAATATGAACAAACGTTGTTTCCTGCAAATTGGCTTCTTTGTCGTCATCCCTTAAATAGGCTAGGGGAATGGCCAATTAGCCCCAAGCCTTACTCCTGAGGAGACCTCCTCCTGAGGAACCATTCCTGCCTTTTGGCAGCTCTGTGTGCCCGTGCATTGAGAATAGGCTCCTCCTCTTCTTCCTCATCACTGATGGGAGCTTCTGGAGGTTCTGAAAGCCTTGGCTGAATCTCTGCCTCTGGCACCAAGTCCTCTCCAGCATCCTCACTGTCCGACTCAGGTGCCAGCTGCACAGGCTGCTGGCGCATCACCACATCAGCCTCTGCGCTGTCAGAATCAGCTACCAGCTGCATGGGCTGCTGGCGGGCCACAACAGTAGTAGCAATAGCAATAGCACTTAGACTTATAGCAATAACACACTTATACAGTGCTTTACAGCCCTCTCTATGCAGTTTACAGAGTCAGCATATTGCCCCCAACAATCTGGGTCCTCGGAAGGATGAAAGGCTCAACCTTGAGCTGCTCAGAATTAAACTCTTGGAGTGAACAGTGAGTCAGCCCTGCAGTACTGCCTTCTAACATTTGTGCCACCATGGTTGATAAGTGAATCAGCTTCCCCATAAATTTTCCTTGTCAGAAGGTTGGAAATGGGGATCACCTGACCGTGGGACACTGCAAACTGTCATAAATATGAATCTGTTGCCAAACATCTGAATTTTGGTCACAAGACCATGAGGATGCTGCAGGTTGGTAAGTATGAAAAGTGGCCCTAAATCATTTTTCCCCAGTGCCATTGTAACTTCAAACAGTCACTAAACAAACTGTTGTAAATTGAGGACTACTTGTATACTTCTTCACTCTGTCCTGAAATCTATTGTGGCTATGGAAAGGGCCAGAAAAAACTCTATAAATGATGTCCAGGGGCTCGGTGGACTGACTCCCGTTATTGTGGCACCACAAATAACATGGCCTCTGTTGTGGCCAGGTCGAGTCCGGTGCAATTAGCAGCCGATCCCGAGGATTCGGAGGTAGTGGGGGTGCAGTACAGAAAACCGGTGTTCCTGGCACCAGAGACGGAGAGTGAAGAGGACGTGGGGTCAGAGGCTGGCGAACAATTAGAACCTGATGCATCTCCTGAGATTAGTGACTCAGGAGAAGAGGAGGAGCCTCTTCTTGATGCCAGAGCACGCAGGTCCTCAAAGAGACATGAGTGGCTAATCAGGAGGAGGCTTCCTCGTGAGTATTACTGCAGGTCTTGACCACGCCCTGAGGGGATTTAAGGGTCTGTCACGAGGGGCTTCGTTGCAGAGAACAACCCTGTTCTGTGTTTCCAGCATCTTGATCTCGATTTGTGTCTTCGGCTTGGATTCTAAAAAGTGAACATTTTTCCTGTGCTAATTGGACTTGGGTTTCCGCCAACCTACGTGAGTTGAGATAACACTATCTGCCTGCTTTCTGGGACTGTAGCCAACTACTGAGAAGGCCTTGTGTAAATAACTCATTAATACCTGATATTCTTTTGAAAAGATTTAACTCTTGCTAAGACTTTATTGGAAGTAAAGAGTATTGTTCCCAATTCATTCCCGTTCATCTTATTTTGAGGGGCATACTCGTGGGGACAGAACAGCCTCCCTAGTATGAAGTGCCTTTTGGAGGTGAAATATGACTGTTTGTCGTATAGCAATAGCACTTTACTTATATACCGCTTCATAGTGCTTTGCAGCCCTCTCTAAGCGGTTTACAGAGTTCAGCATATTGCCCCCAACACCTTGTCTGTGCATCACAGAGTAATCTGGATGTTTTGTATTGAGCACAGGAGTGTCTGCAAGATGGCAGTAGGGGTTGTCAAAAAAGACAAGATGACAGCCACGAGAGTGCAATTAAAGCCTTGGCTCTTTTTTTAATCCACACACCCCTTAACTGATCCCAGAGAGGCAGAAAAGCCATCAGCGCTACCCCTCTATATCCATCCCAAATGTAAAAAAGCCTTTATCAACCTAAAACATACATTTTATGTTGGGTCCACAGAATACTGCAAAACAAATAAACAGAGCAAGATTTGACTGGAGCTACATTTAGAAGGGATTTGCCCTCTAGGCTGAATGGTGCCGTATAAGCTATAATTACATTTAAATCAGAAGCCTAACATTGAGGGGCTTCTTCAGCATTGAATCGAGGCTGCTTTTCAATAAAGTTGCCCTTAACCAAATGTATGATAATCTGCATTCAGTTGCTGGGTTTTTCAACAGCGCACTGCAAATCTTTTTATCAGGCATCGGCTCACTTGAGCTTTCCATATACAGCTGCAACATTCCTATGGAGACAGCTGTGCTGTCACCTCCACTTTCCAACCTAAGCAGTTGTGTTCTGGGATGCTTGCCACTATAAGATTAAGCTGCAAGAGAAATCTCTTTGGCGCAACTGTTGTTGCAGCATTTGATTCTCAACATTCAAAGCCAGAGTGGCCAGTGGCAAAACTCTTTCTCCTGCAATTTTTAGAGGGCTAACAAGTTCCATCACCTTTGGGGCAGAGAACTCTAAATATGTATCCAAGAGAAGAATGATGAAGGACAGAGGTGGGTGTCTGGCTGGCCAGAAGGCCTGAACAGCTCACTGAAGCGTATGAGGCAGTGGTGAAATCCTCCCGGTTCGCCCTGGCCCGTCCTTCGGCGTATAGCCGATGGAACTGGTGGCGGTGGCAGTGCGGAGCTTCTCCCGCCCGCTTTCCCGGCCCGGCTGAACACCGCCATTCGGGTTATTTTTCCCTCTGTGCATGCGCGCGCATGCACAGAGGGAAAAATAACCCGAATGATTGTGGTCAGCCGGGCCGGGAAAGCGGGCAGGAGAAGCTCCGCGCCGCAACCGCCGCCAGTTCCATCGGCTATATGCCGAAGGACTGGCCCGGGCGAACCGGGAGGATTTCACCCCTGGTATGAGGCCTAATCAAGCATGCTTTACTTTATTTGAGGGCTAAAAGCTAATAATTGGAGGAGCCGAGGAGCCAAGGTGGCGCAGTGGTTAAATGCAGCTAGTGCAGTCTACTCCAGCTGACTGCTAGTTCAGCAGTTCAGCTGTTCAAATCTCACCAGGCTCAAGGTTGACTCAGCTTTCCATCCTTCTGAGGTCGGTAAAATGAGAACCCAGATTGTTGGGGGCAATATGCTGAACTCTGTAAACCGCTTAGAGAGGACTGTAAAGCACTATGAAGAGGTGTATAAGTGTAAGTGCTATTGCTAATTGAACCACATGGACTTGGAGAAAAGTCAAAGAGTTGCTTTTGTTGGAGAAATCATATTATTGGAGGCAGAGTTGGACTTCTCCTGTGGCAATCCTGACTTAGGCAGATATTCATTCATGTAGGAAGAATTTATAAATTTACAATAAATAACTGTTAGAATTACCGTATTTTTCGGACTATAAGACGCACCAGAGTATAAGACGCACCTTAGTTTTGGGGGAGGAAAATAGGGGAAAAAATCTACCTACCAGGTATTCATCTGGCTAGCGTCCTTAGTCTGGTCAGCTTCAGCACATTGTTTCATCCCCTGGTTAGGGATGAAAAAATCTTCTTCGGAGGGAGTAGCAATGGAAACAGCCTGCAAAGATTTAGGGCTGGAAAAAAACTTCTTCGGAAGGAGTAGCAATGAAAAAATCCTGCAAGCCTGGAAGATCGTTAGCACCTCATCAGGGCTGGAAAAAAAGTTTCGAAAAGCTACGTTCGGAGTATAAGACGCACCCAAATTTTCAGCCTCTTTTAGGGGGGGAAAGGTGCGTCTTATATCTATTAACTACTTAGGTCTTCAATAAAGTTAATGATTTAACAGCCTCCAAAATTCTTTAGAGTTACCACAAACATATGAATTAATTAAACACTTAGTTCAAATTGTAAACACACACAAGCAAACACACAAAACTCAAGTGACATCATGCAAACGTAATTATAGCGCTCACAATTCAAACCAGGAGACCCAATCCACATCACTTGATTTAATGAACCTCTTCCCCAGGTCAAGAAATACACACACCCATGTCCCACAAATGTCATCCTAGAACCACACACACACACACACAGCCACAACCACTCAAAATCAACACCAAGGTTAAGCTTCCTATAAAACAGCCTTTTTGTACCTCATTTTCTCTGCAGCTACTCCCATAGGCAAACATCTTTGGATTTGGGAATAAATAAATGTCCTTTCCTCTCAGCTGTCTGGATTTCATTTTGAGTTATTCTTGCACAACCCCAGCTGGAGTTGGAACCCCAAATTATTCTCCTGACGTTTATTTAATGTATATGTCACCCAACTCACTCTGTGGTGGCTTACAGTTAAAAATCAGAAATATATCAAAAATATTCAGAATACAGGTAGTCCTCAATTTATGACCACAATTGAGCCCAAAATCTCTGTTGCTAAGTGAGACATTTGTTAAGCGAGTTTTGCCCCATTTTATGACCTTTTTTGCCTCAGTTGTTAAGTGAATCACTGCAGTTGATAAGTTAGTAACCTGGTTGTTAAGTGAACCTGGCTTCCCCATTGATTTTGCTTGATAAAAGATGATCACTTGACCTTGGGACACAGCAATGGTCATAAGTATGAACCAGTTGCCAAGCATCTGAATTCTGATCACATGATCATGGGGATGTTGGAAATGTCATAACTGTAAAAAATGGTCATAAGTCACTTTTTTCAGTGCCATTGTAAACTTTGAACCATCACTAAGTGAACTGTTGTAAGTCAAGGACTACCTATATTCAAAGCATTAGATTCAAAGGCAAGAAGCAAAAGGCAAGATCAATACAGTGGTAGCATCTTCTCTATTAGCAACCTCCAATATAGAGCACCCCCATCAGGCCCCCAGGCCAACCAACAAATATGAACACAATCTAAATCTAAATGTTGTTACAATCAGCTGAATATTCAAACGGATTTCATGCATAGAATAGTAAACTCTGTTTGTAATCCTCTGCCGATTATCTAGAAATCAAGCCTTAGCAAAAGAATCAGACTCACTATTGAGTAAACATATTTAGAACAATGTGGCCAAGGGCTAATTAATTTGCAATTTTCATAGATGAGGAAAAATGCTAATTGGCAGGGCTGGAATGAATGAGAAACAATGGAGGCTCTTATGGTTTATTTTGTGCTTCTGAATTAAAAAAAACACCCCAAAGTAAAAGAAGCGCTTTGAGTTATGAATTTAATTTTATAGTAATCAGAGCCACTGGGAATTAAATGTCACAGAAGCTTTTGTGAGTGTGTACATGCATATGATCTCTCTCTCTCCTCTCTCTCTCTCTCTCTCTCTCTCCCTCCCTCCCTCCCTCCCTCCCTCGCCGACATCAATACAAAGATGATGCCCCAAAAAATAACACTGAAGAATCAAGTATAAGCATCAATAAAAATACATCACTTTATTTATTCATTGTATCAGGGCCCACCTTTCACTTAGAAGATCAAGGTGATGCATTGTACATATTTTTCTCCCTATTCCTACTTTTTCTCCCACAACAACCCAGTGAGCAGGTTGAGTAGAGAGAAAATGATTGGCCAGACGTCACCCAGGAAAATTCTGGGCTTGCGAGGAGTCTAGAAGGGTCTCCATAACACCATTCCAGAACCTTCTCCTCTTCTCTACTTGAGTTCTCTGTAACAATGATTCAGCATCTATGACACAGGTGTCAAACTTGCCGCATCACATTGCCATCATGTGATGTTTCATGATGTTTTTTTTCCCTTCACAGAGCTGGAGTGGGTGTGGCGTGGGTGTGAGATGCATCCATGCATTGTCATAGATCAGGAGTGTCAGACTGGCGGCCCTGTTCTGATTCTGAATTTGGATTTGGAATTTGGGGGGGAAAACTTGATAGAAATGGAAAGAGTTAGTTACTGCCACTTTGTTGTTGTTGTTGTTGTTGTTGTTGTTGTTGTTGTTGTTGTTATTATTATTATTATTAT
This sequence comes from Diadophis punctatus similis, assembly GCA_023053685.1. Lineage (NCBI taxonomy): Eukaryota > Metazoa > Chordata > Lepidosauria > Squamata > Dipsadidae > Diadophis > Diadophis punctatus. The sequence goes on from JALIGW010000002.1 coordinate 86,645,455, forward strand.
TATTATTATTATTATTATTATTATTATTATTATTATTATTATTATTATTATTATTATTATACTACAATTGTATCACAGCGGCCAGTTGTTTCGCCGGATTTGGCATTGATTACTAGTCGAGCCCCACCCAGGGGCCTAGGACGTATTATTATTATTATTATTATTATTATTATTATTATTATTATTATTATTATTATTATTATTATTATTATTATTATTATTATTATTATTATTATTATTATTATAATTATTATTATTATTATTATACTTTTATTCATTAAACATGAAACTCAGTCAACTGAACATTTAAAAATATATCACAAATATAATTGACTGGCTCTGATGGTTGATACGAGTTGCTGCCAACCTCCTCCTCGTCCTCCTCCTCCTATTATTATTATTATTATTATTATTATTATTATTATTATTATTATTATTATTATTATTATTATTATTATTATTATTATTATTATTATTGACTATTTTATTTAATTTTTTCATAGTAATGTGTTATGCACAAAGTAGTTTTGCAGAAGTGATTCCTTGTGGGGCCACCTATTCCCAATGGTTTCTTCCCTTTCTTCTGTCAGGGAGGGCGTGCTCTGGGTCCCCTTGGTGTCTTCTGAGGTGGCCTTGGAGATGGACATTTTTTGTACTGACACCCACTTTATAGTGCAGCCTCTCCCCAGATATACAATGGCTTCAACCTTGTTGGCTTTCAGGAAAATCAAGAAGACCCAGCTTTTCCGTCAGGCACTGAGGCCAGAATCTCGATAGAGGTGGTTGGTAGATGGATGTCAGTTTTTATTGGTACCTCAAAGCAATTTTATTATTTGAAATATTTAATTTTAAAGTTTTTTTATTTTTATTTTATGCCCCAGAGTTCTTTTTGGCAGATGGCTGGCTATATTATTAATAGATCATAGCAATAGCACTAAGACTGATATACCGCTTGATAGTGCTTTACAGCCCTCTCTAAGAGTTTTATGGAGTCAGCATATTTCCCCCAAACAATCTGGGTCCTCATTTTACCAACCTCAGAAGGATGGAAGGCTGAATCAAAGTTGAGCCAGTCAGGATCGAACTGCTGGCAGTGAGTTAGCCTGCAGTACTGAATTCTAACCACTGCGCCACCATGGCTCTTCTGTGCCATCAAGTCATATTTTTTTTACTAGCAACCACATAGAGAGATTTTCTCTATGATGATCTGTCCTTAACTTGGTCTGTCAAGACTTCCAACAGTGGACCCATCACACCACCATAGCTGAGTCCCACCACTTACTGCTGATCATCTCTTCTCTTTCCTTCTACATTTCCCAGCACTAAAGTCTTTTCCACAGAGCTAGGCCTTCACAGAATGTCTCTGAAGTAGGATAAATAAATTAAGAGAGGGCTTAGAAGAATGTCTTCCTTCCTTCCTTCCTTCCTTCCTTCCTTCCTTCCTTCCTTCCTTCCTTCCTTCCTTCCTTCCTTCCTTCCTTCCGCTCAGGATATTTTACACAGGAAATAAAAAGTTGGAGAAAAGCAGGCTTGTAATGAGCTTGCACCTCGTTACAGCTTATAAATTCAAATGTGGCAATGCTAGCTACAAAACTCCCTTTCCTCACTCTCCTGTTCAAAGCAGATGTTCGCATTAGTCATGTAGTCAATCTTCTCCAAATTCGTGTCATGTCCCTGTGATATTCCCTGCATTTATATGGCACTTTTCTAGGAAGACTGAACATAGATGAGAATTGGAGGGTGTCAGACGTTTCTATTGTGCTGAAGAAAAATAAAAATATAAAGGATGGTTGATACTTAAAAGAGGCAAAGGTTTTTGTTAGCAAACCAAGAAAATAATTTGAAGCAAGATTGGTTGCTTAGGTTACTAAAATGTAAAAGGACAAAACCTCCACCTTAAATGTTTCAGAGATGAGATTACAATAGCAATGTTCCTGATAGTTTGATTCAGTTCTGGTAAGAATTGAAGGAAGATGAGGAATGATTTAAAGAGTAAAAATGAATGCAAAATGCCTCCTATTCCCCAATGTCTGACATTTTGCAAAACAAAACTACTGAGAACAGGAATTTCAAAGTAATGCTTAAAAAATTACCTCTTCCATCTGGGGGAAAAATACTTTGTGGATGAAAAGTCTACCCTCTGTAAAGTCAGACACAAAACTTCTCTAATCCAAAAAGTGAGATTTGTGGCAAAAAAGATTAAATTGTGTGTCTCGCAGAAGGTGGCAATATGCACCCAACTTCTCTAATCCAAAAAGTGGAATTTGTGGCCAAAAAGATTAAATTGTGTGTCTTGCAGAAGGGGGCAATGTGCACGCAACAAAGAACAGAACATTCTTTATTGGCCAAGTGTCATTGGACACACAAGGAATTTGTCTCCAGTGCATAAAAGCTCTCGGTGTCCATACAAACAACAAAGTGATAAATCGTAAATCATAAGGTACAATCATAAATTATAAGATACAAATAACAAAGTGATAGATCATAAGATACCAATAGGAGAAGGTAATAGGAAAGATGAGAAGGAAAATAACAATACAGCCCTACTACATGGGTAAATATCCTTAGGCATAGACAGTGCTGTGGGAATTAGGTATTTAGCAGAGTGATGACATGGGGGAAAACTGTCTTTGTGTTTAATTGTTTCAGTATGCAATACTCTATAGCAGTGTCCTGATGGGAGGAGTTGAGACAGTTTATATACAGGATGTGAGGGGTCTAGATATTTGAGCCCACTATCTGGCTCGTGGAGTATACAGGTCCTCAATGAAAGGCAGGCTGATTGCAATTGTTTTTTCTGCCATCCTAACTATCCATTGAAGTCTGTACCTGCCCTGTTAGTTGTTGTGCCAATGTTTGCCCATGATTAAGGAACAAAAGAGGGGGGCGTATAGGAAGACATCAACTGCATGAGAGATGCCTTTTAAAAGGGTTGAACTTTAGTTATGTTGTTGCAGCTGCCAACTGACTTTTTTGAACCCCACCAAGCAATCCCTGAATTCAGATGATACAAAGAGAAGTCTTTTGTGGGGAACACATTTTGAAAAAGTGAATGCAGCACAGAACTGTCTTGATTCAGAACAACCAAAGCCTTATGCAAATAAGATAACATTCCATTCCTAAGGATTTATTTTTCCTATTTGGTACAATTCACCAAGCTGTCCTACAGTATTATGCAAAGCACATGCATGTCTGCATGTCTACTCGCAACAGAATACCCTACACAACCAGACTCGAAATCCTGGGTTTAGAAAGCTTAGAGCTACGTCGCCTTCGGCATGACCTAAGCATTGCTCATAAAATTATCTGCTACAACGTCCTTCCTGTCAATGACTACTTCAGCTTCAACCACAACAATACACGAGCACACAACAGATACAAACTCAAAGTGGACCGCTCCAAACTTGACTGTAGAAAATATGACTTTAGCAACAGAGTGGTAAATGCCTGGAACTCACTACCTGACTCTGTGGTTTCGTCACCAAACCCCCAAAACTTTAACCTTAGACTGTCCACTGTTGACCTCACCCGATTCTTAAGAGGTAAGGGGTGTGCATAAGTGCACCAGCGTGCCTACCGTCCCTGTCCTAATGTTCCCTCTTATCAGTACTCATTTTATGTATATAAACAATGTTATATCTATGTATATTACCAACACGTACTTGACAAAAATAAATAAATAAAATTAAAAAATGTCAAAAGGTTTCCTGAGATTTGCCAATAAAATGGAATCAGAACTTAGAGAGGTTCATCGAGTTCTAGAACAAGACATTCCAACTCCTAGAAGAATTTTAGAATTCTGGGAGTTGAAGTCCACGCATCTTTTAGTTGCCAAATGTGAAAAACACTGATTTAGTCTCTCTTCCCTATTTCCTCAGATACACACACACACACACACACACACACACACACACACACGTGTGTGTGTGTGTGTGTGTGTAAATGTGTAAGTGTGTGTGTGTGTGTGTGTGTGTGTGTGTGTGTGTGTGTGTGTGTGTGTGTAGGATTTTTTGCTGATAAATGAAAATAAAGGGAGACTAGGCAATATATATATACTAGGCAAGCTGGATGAGGAGTCGAGTGAAATGTTTCAGGCTACAAAACTAGAAACTTTTTATCAGCATGAAGAATATGATTTCCATGAAGTCAATTCTATGCTCCGCGATCAATAATATTATTTATGCTTTTCCTGCATCCCCATGGATGCAGATTGTAGACACAAAGCTCTGCATGATTTCCATCTTTAAGTGATAAGATTTATTCCGCTCACATTCATAAATTCATGCATACAAATGTAATAAATAAGTATGCCTGTGTGGACCCCTAGGAGAATATCACAAATATTAAGTATTACAAAGCTATATTTTAAAATATTTCAAAGGGAGACGCATGTCAGTTTTGTAAAGAATACTGGCATAAATAGATGGACTATTTCTATGGCAGTTATTTATATTTGGGGGATGTAAAATCACATTTAACAACCAGAACAGTGCAGAAGAAGATCAAATCTCTTTGTAGGTTATTTTATCTCAGGGTGGAAACACAGCCATTCAGAGATTGGAGTGACCACAGAGAATTGGATCAATGATAAGAATCAAGCTATGAGTGCTGGTCATCCCTCCTCTCAGCTAATATCCCTTTCTTGATGGATCTTTCGTTGAGCAAATCCAATATTGGGCTGTTTTTCTCTCTAAGTATCCCAGATCTCAAATATCTTAAGAATGAAAGGCAGAGGTGATAAATTATTGGAAGAGTTGTTGCCATGTATGCCAATATGTACTATGCACAACTTTGTGACAGCAAATGCTGATTTCACACATTTCAGCATAACGTAGGAATAGCCAACACAAAGAGGTGGGTGGGTAAGGGATTAAGCAGGAGGCAGGTTAGTCCCACTTAGGCACAAAGTCAACTCGGTGACTTTGGAGATATCTCTATCTCTCCCTCTCCCTCCCTCCCCCCCTCCCTCCCCCTCCCTCTCCCTCCCCCCTTCTCTCTCTCTCCGCCCCCAAGAAGAAGAAGGTAATGGAAAACCACTTTTGAAATCTTTCCAAGAAAAGTGCAGGGTCTTGTCCATTAATCTTAGACCCAAAGGCACCAATGGAATAAATCTAAATAGTACTTTTTAAACTTGATCGTCCTAAAGAGGAGTGATTTCAACCGGAAGGGTTACTAGATGTTTGCATAGTTCTGATAAAAGTTAAAACCCAAAACAGATGAAAAGAAAAAGCTAGATGTGTCTATATCTCTTTTATACCAACAAGTACTAGTCTGGATTTTTGCATCTCCAGTCTAATATTCATATTAAGTATGAATTCATAAAATTTTATACTGAAGAACCTGAATGAATATTCCATAGAACTTATGTATACTGTATTGAAATATATTCAGTACTGAAAAAGTGTTCTGGGAATAAATGTGCGTATGCAGTCAATTCATGCAGGTTGTGTACCAAAGTCCTAAGAACGTTTTCAATATTATAGGGAGAATGAAGTATTGTTCAAGTAGTAAGTCTGTCAATGCTATTAACTTTTTGGGCAACCATATCATTGGCAGGAGGAGTCAATTACACCAAAATTGTGGGTATGACTGATGATTGAAACTCTTTTTAGCACATGTTATATGCCTTACAGATGTATAAAAAGGGACTGGGCTTTGATCATCAGCCACAGTTGTCATTTTAACATCATTGATTTAGCAATAGCAATAGCACTTAGACTTATATACCGCTTCATAGTGCTTTACAGCCCTCTCTAAGCGGTTACAGAGTTCAGCATATTGCCCCCAACAATCTGGGTCCTCATTTTGCCAACCTCAGAAGGATGGAAGGCTGAGTCAACCTTGAGCCGGTGAGATTTGAACAGCTGAACTGCTGAACTGCAGTGCTGCACTTTAACCACTGCACCACCTTGGCTCCTACTGATTTCTCCTGCTGATGCCTGCATAGACAACCCAAGGATTCTCCTGGAACTTGAATACAGTACTGCTACATTTATCCAGGGATGCTAATAATCTGATAATTAATTTGAACCACAAGACTTAAAAAATCTGATCTGAGATCAGGACATTTGCAACTCAGATCTAGGTCTTGTGCTTTGGGGGGGGGAGGAGGAGGAGAAGGAGAAAAAGGAGGAGGACGAGGAGGAGGAGGAGGAGGAGGAGAAGGATCTGATGAAAAAACAGAGAAGTAGGTAGTGTTGGAAGTAATATTCTTCTGGGTTCAGTTCCAAGTGGGGAAAAAGACACTGGATTCATGGAAGTTGCTTGGAAAGAAGGTTTAATGGAGAACAGAGAGCACATGGCATGAGCTCCTGAACAGAAAAGGTGGATCACATGTTTCCAGATGTTGGGTCCAGAGAGAGAAGGGTCGAGATGCTGAAATTTCCTTCTTTTATGCCCTCTCTTGGGCCCCGCCCTAAGAGTTTCCTTTTCCTGTACAGAAATGTATCCCATTGACTGTCAGACTCCCAGGGGCATGCTGGGGAAACTCTTGTGGGTTGTCCTGAGTCCCAGGTTTGACTGATGTAATCTTCCCAGGTCCCATGTGGTGTAATGAAAGGGCTTTGGGCAATTCCTAATATGGTTATTTGTTTGTTATGTAGAAGAAGACTATTCCAGGCTAGGTGGGGGGAATGTGCTGGCCCCAGTCCTTAATGGCCCATTGACAAAGGTGGGAGGAATGAGTGAGCTGGCACATTGACACCGGGTGGGGGCTACTAAGAGTGAGTCTTTTGTCTACCTAAAAGCATGTTTCCAGATATTCTATATAATATTCTGCCTTTTAATATTTACTAGGATATCTCATTTTTCTAGGAGAGGGGTGGGTGCTAACTTCCTACAATAGTTTGGAACTGATGATCAGGCTTCCCTAGGTATGCAGACTTAATTCAAAGAGTAGCCATACTTTTGAGAATAAACATTTTTCAAATTACTTAATGGCTGTTATTCATGTGAAGGACCCCTGGCTTTACAAACTCTCCCTTCCTAGTAATCTGTGACATAATAAAATCTATCTGTCTGTGATCTAAATTTGTGGACTTACTAGATTTAACAACTGAAATACAGCCCCTTGATCTACAAATTATGCCCTGACATCCCTCTTTGGTCATTGACCATTTTCCAGTTCACTGAATATTGTCTAACTCCATGTATGAGCTTTTCTTCTTGGTTCTGAGAATGGAAATGAAATAGTATGGAAATTGGATAGAAATTATTATGATTACCATTTCCTAATTTTGAATATACTTTTGTTTTTCCCGAACAAGAATATTTTTGGCAGGCTAATAAATTAGCACTACATAAAATTGCCCTGCTATTTGCCTATTCCTAATGAAAGATGCATGTTTTCTCTCCAGCAGTAGTATTCTCAAGGTTACTCTCAAAAGCTTATAAATGTAGCAAAGGATATTGCTGGAGTGACAGAGTTTGTGCTGGGTAATTTGAAATCTTTTATAGGCTTATCTCACAAAAATTAATCTATTTTGCATAGTAAAAGAGACCACAGAGAACAGCTGAAAGAAAAGCAATCTGAAGCCATTTGATTTGTAAATGGAACAGATGAAAGGCTGAATGAACTTCATGAGATCTCCTGGAGACATTTAATGGTGGAGTTGGTGTTGAATTAAAAGTTCTCATGCGGGCACTATTCAAGGCGCTGTTTTGAAACGAAGTCCTTGGTTGTTCGACAGTAGTTTTCAAAGAAGAGGGCTAAAATAGAAAATGAATAGGGGATTTGTTTTAATTTTAAATAAAATGAAGTTATTGGTTTGAGCCACTTTTCTAGAAGTCCAAAATGACTGTATTCCTTAGCAAAGTCTGTATCTGCTTGATTATTTCAATAAAAGATCCTTTCATTTAAAATGTACATTGAAACAGATGTATTCTTCAAAGATTAGGCAGTACCTTGCCGAATTGAATAACCTTATCCAGCAAGGCCATTATAGGAAAGTCTGTCAGAAGTCCCTCATTGTCTCTGGAGTGAAAGGGAGATGGACAAGATGAAATCTTGTTTTTGTGGTGCCACCATACTTCAAAACTCCTCAATCCCAGACATCCATAAAGATCCCTCTCTTACAATTTTTAGAAAATATTTTAAGGCAAATATTTCACTGGACTTTCAGTGCATCAGGTTTACTGGTATCCATTTTCAATAAGGGTTGATTTATGTTCTTGGTCTATTGTGACTATTGTTGTAACACTTTTATTTCGCTGATGCATTTAAGATGTTGCAACTCACCTAGAGTCTTTTGAAGGTTACCTCCGGGACCGCATTCTACCTCATACTTCCCTTCGACCGGTCAGGTCCCACAGAGTGGGTCTCCTCCAGGTCCCGTCAACCAAACAATGTCGGCTGGCGGGGCCTAGGGGGAGGGCCTTCTCTGTGGGGGCCCCTGCTCTCTGGAACCAACTCCCCCCAGAGATATGAATTGTCCCCACCTTGCTGGCCTTCTGAAAAGCCGTGAAGACATGGCTCTTCCTGCAGGCGGGGTTTTGAGACAGCTTCATCTTGGTCTCCCCTATGTATGTGAGATTTTCTATGCTTTTTAATTGTATTTTTAATTGTTTTAAATTGTATTTAGTGGTTCTTCAAATGTTGTACACCACCCTGAGTCCCCAGGGAGTAGGGTGGCATATAAGAATCCTAAATAAAATAAAATAAAATCCTAAATAGAATTGAGTAGGTTGCAAAATGTATAATAAAAGCAATTAAGGAATTAAAGAAGTGTAGAGTGTAAAGAAAGATGACCTTGATGAAAGATGCAGAGTCCATTGTCAAAGCAACATGGGCTAAAACATTTTTTTAAGTCCAGAACATCCAGATAATATTTAAAATTGGCTCAGACAGATTTCTCTCCAATTCACAGGAATATAAGAAAGAGGAGAAGGTACAGCAAAATCGGACCTGCAAATTATAATCAATCTCAATAAAAATAGTTTGAACCTTCCTCTGGAGTTGATTTTATCTGGTCTATCTAATGGGGCTGAGAGTAAGTAAAATGTTTTTAGTGTTTTTGATATGTTAAATTGCCAAGAAAATATATGAAATGTGTGATTAGTAAATCACAGAAGAATGACAGAGTTGGAAGGGATCTTGGAAGTCTTCTAGTTCAATCTTCTGCTAAAGCAGTTGACCCTATACCATTTTAGACAAACAGCTGTCCAGTCTCGTCTTAAAAGCCTCCAGTGTTGGAGCACCCACAACTTTGAAGGCAAGCCGTTCCAGTGGTTGATTGTTCTCACTGTTAGGAAATTTCTTCTTATTTCTAGGTTGGATCTCTCTTTGATTGGTTTCCATCCATATTTCTTGTCCTGCCTTTGGGTGCTTTGGAAAATAGGTTCTGTTGCTTGGTCGTTCTTACTGTCAGGAAATTTCTCCTTAGTTCTAGGTTGCTTCTCTCTTTGTTCAGTTTCCTTCCATTGCTTCTTATCTTGCCTTCTGGTGCTTTGGAGAGTAGGTTGATCCCCTCTTCTTTGTGGCAGCCCCTCAAATATTGAAACATAGCTATCATGCCAACTCTAGTTCTTCTTTGCATTAAACTAGACATATTCAATTCCTGAAACTGTTCTTCATATGTTTGAGCCAGGGGTGGGTTCTAATTTACCTCGCTGCCGGTTCGCTTCCTCCCGCTCCACGTGGGTGCGCCACTTGGATGCGCACGCACTTCTCACACACGAGCATGCATAGTACCAAAAAATCGGGAAAAAATAATTTTAAAAAGCCAAAAACAAGATGGCAACACATGTGCAGTGCCAGAAACTCAGCTTCTGTGCATGCTCAGAAGAAGAAAAAATTAAAAAATAATTCCAAATTTTTTTTCCAAAATAAATTCAAAAAAAAGATGGTGGCGCCCATGGACTGGCACCGACCGAACCGGTTCCGTGACATCATCATGGCATCACCAGCATGTCGCTACCGGTTCAGGCAAACCAGTCAGAACCGGGAGGAACCCACCTCTGGTTTGAGCCTTCTGCCCCCCAATCATCTTTCTTGCTCTTCTCTGAACTCTTTCCATAAACTCTTTCCAGAGTTTCAAAATCTTTACAGCAATTACAACTTGTTTACAACATCTTTAAAGCTTTACAACATTTTTACATCACCAGTGGTGGGTTCCTACCGGTGCGGTCCACTCTATAGCACCGGTAGCGGCCCGCTGGTGATGTCACAGTACCGGTGCAGTCGGTTGCCAATGTCTGGGCGCCGCCATTTTTTTTTAAAAAAAATTCTTCTGTGCATGCCCAGAAACATGACAATTAAGTCTTTCCCCGTCCCTTCGCTTGAAAATAATAAGAAGCTCGCATTTGACACTTTTCCTTCACTTTTGCCTAAAGCTTCCCAAAGTGGGCGTTTTCCGAAAGCTTAACCTTTTATACTGTCAACAGTATAAACAGTTTTATACTGTTATTCTTTAGACGAAAACATTGAGGACTGTTAAAAGACACTGTTCTTTTTAACAGTCCTCAATATTTTCATCTAAGGAATCCATGACTGAAACCAAAAATGCTGTATGAGACTTGCTTGTCTTTTAACTATAGCATTTTCTGCATATAAAGGTTGCTGTATTGCCATCGTGTAACACGCACTTTGTATGCAAAGCGTTTCATGTAAGATATAAAATAGCAAAAATAGTAGTAACATCTCTCTGAAATAACTAATATGACGGGCAAGCCACGCCCACCTGGTCACATGGCCGGCAAGCCACGCCCACCCGGTCACATGGCTGGCAAGCCACACCCACAAAACAAGCCACACCCACAGAGTGGTAGTAAGAAAATTAGGAACCCGCCCCTGAACATCACTACATCTTTAAAGCTTTACAGCAATTTAGGTTTGGTTCTAAAAAAGATGATTTGGAGCTTGCAGAAGTGTGAACAGAAGATACTTCTTCAGCTTTTTAAGAAAGCTGCCTCTTTTTCCATTCAGGACCAACTTTTAAAAATTGCCACAAAGCAACTTTGGGGGAATTGAAACTGAAGCTGTTCAGAGCCTTGGACAATAACTAAATTTTACCTGCACACATTGAACAGAGAACTGCCAAACATGTTGTTTTGTTTTACAAATGAACAAATATTGAGTTGGCCAAGAATCCCTAAACTTAAGTAGAATCACAATGTCCTAAGCTCTTCTAAATGCCATTCTCAGCTGCACAACAGTTTTTGGAGCCAAGGTTAAAGACAATTACATTGATGGCACAAAATTACTGATCAGACCATCAGAAACATTTAATTGCAAAGCATGAAGAGAAAAACCAGCAGGGTGTTGATTAAGAACATTTGTACAATGAAATATTGGCATTGAACATAAATGTTTTTTCCCCCATTTTTAAGATGATGTTTCACAAAATCCTGATTTGCAGGCATTTAAAATGCAGGAATATTTATTCCATGAACCAAATATGTGACAAACCAAATGGAGCCCAACATTTTTGCCATGGGTGACACAAATCATAGCATTGTGGATATAAATACGGCAGAAATATTTCTAGTAATTTTCATATAGTCACTTGATATACACTTTTTCTGTAGGTACTTGTCCTATTGCCCCCTAGAGTTACATTTTTTTTTTGTTCAGACTTTATTCCATGTATTCACAGGAAAATGAGTTCCCGCCTCACCAAATAATAAGCAAGAACAGGACCATTTTACATCTTTTATTTATTAAAAATAGGAGAGGTTGTTGTAAAGTGGTGTGAGGAAGAGGTCACAAGACTAGGCGCTGCAAAATGTGAGTGCCTTTGAAGAGTAAACAGAAGATCAGTTATTGTTTGGGAGGGTTTCTTGCCTGGTGAATTTAATCATTTTTATAATGAAACAGGACTCCTTTTTTTCCCCTTCCTCTCTTCTTATCTACAGCCAGATTTCTTCCTGACTCTTCTTTCCCTCTTTTCCCATCTTCTTTCTTATCCCATCCTACTCTTACATTGCCTTTCTTTTTGCTATTCCTTCCGGAAAGAGGGAATGAATATAGATGTGGGTGTAGGTTTACTTGCATGTTACTTTGTGACTAAATAGCTGGTGCGGGTATGAGAGACTGCGTGATGTATTCAGATGGGAAGCATTGAATTTTATAAATGGGACCCCCTGTTTTTATTGGTGCTTCATAAAGCAATAGCACTTAGACTTATATACCCCTTTACAGTGCTTTTACAGCCCTCTCTACAGAGTCAGCATATTGCCCCCAACAATCTGGGTCACAGTATTCCCCCCTCCCATTCCATAGTCTTCTGTGTAGAAATGTGGCAAACGATGCTTTGACAGGGTCTTCATTTTACCCACCTCGGAAGGATGGAAGGCTGAGTCAACCTGGAGCCTGGTGAGATTCGAACTGCCAAATTGCAGTCAGCTGGCAGTCAGCAGAAGTAGCCTGCAGTACTACACTCTAACCACTGTGCCACCAAGGCTCATATAAATGTTTGTATCAGGGCCTTGTCATTTGTGATGGTTTTTTTTTTTGAGGAGGAGGAGACTGGCATACACATCTCTCTCTCCCTCCCTCCCTCCCCCCCTCTCTCTCCCCCATACATACAGTTATTGAATGGGAAATTCCCAGGTGTATGGGAAGTAATGAGGAAGTGGATTGCCAGGAGGAAGAGGTGCGTTCCAGAAGAGGCAACTCAGCTCAGATATTATGTATGCGAGAAAGATGGTGAAAACAACCCCTCCCTAATAGTTCAGAGAATATATGATAGAAGCAGTTAATAGAATCTTTACTTTGGCAAGATTCTGTCTACAGGTAATAAAGAACTCAGCTTAGAAGGATCATCACATGTTATTCTTGGTTTTGGGCCTGGCATCAGGATTGTTTTAATCTGGAGCTGACCATCTTAGGTTAACAAGATTTGTGTTGCTCCTGCATTAGGCAATAGTTTTTTCTGCGCTTATAATTTCCTTTCTTTTTTTCCATAGGTCCCTCAGGAACTAGCCCTTCTTTGCTATTGTGAAGGAGGTTACCTTAAATGTACACTTTTAAAGCTTCCATTTCCCAAACTGCCTTTCAGCATGTTTCTCTTTCTGAATATTATGTTCCAAATTCATTGTATTTATCTACACATTCTTTGGCACCAGGTATTTATTCACCCCAGCAATTGCATTGCAAAATAACAAGGCAAAATGTCAACAACCAAGCATTCCAAATGGAAGCACAGCAGACTAGCTAACAGAAAGGAAAGATGGTTTTAATATAATCTTCGGATCACAATATCACAGTATATAATGTAATAAAGTTACGTGTTTGATTTTTTTTTTTTTTAAATTGTCTGGAACTCATTAGAACCTTAGTGAAGTCTGACAGTTTCAGTTATTGTTGCTCTTCTGGGAGGGCAAACATCCCAGACTATTATCTATCTTAGTGTTATGGGATCCTATAGCCATAAGCCGCTTATGTTTTTCAAACATCTATTCAAATTTGTTTCACCTTTTGTGCTCAGTCGAAACATCTTCTAATCCCAGCTAATAAGGATTTATCTGGACTTCGGCAATGCATGCAGAATAAAAGTAATCTCTGGTACCCATCCTCTTCACTGATAATGGATATGCCAACAAATCAGGAATAGAATGCTCCCTTCACACACACACACACACACACACACACACACACACACACACACACACACACACACACACACACAATTTTAAATTGTAGCAAATACAGAAAAAATATTTCAGTTGACACCAGCTTGGTAAAGTTTAGTTTTTTAAACACACACACACACACACACACACACACACACACACACACACACACAGAGAGAGAGAGAGAGAGAGAGAGAGAGAGAGAGAGAGAGAGAGAGAGAGAGAGAGAGAGAGAGAGAGAGAGAGAGAAACACCCTAACCAAGCAATCTATATTTTATTCATGAGGTGGCATCGTCTTCTATGTCAGAAATTGAGGAATTATATGTAAAGATGGCTTCCAGTCACAGGGCACTGGTTTGGCAAAAAAACAGGGGAAGAATCCAAGGTAAAACCATCCTATAAACAACCTGGGGAGCAATCCTAACCATTGTGCACAACATTGTGTCTCATCATCTGCAACCCTCATGTAGACGTCATGCAATAAAAAGGAGCAATGGTGTAGAAAAGGCCTCTGTTTAAAAACCTAGGCCAAAAAATATATATCTCTGGATGAAATATCCTCCAGATATTTGTGGTTGCAGTTTTAATAACTGCAATGAACATGCCTTATGGGAAGACATTTTGATAATTCTACATAAAAAAAATTCTGGAATTCCAAATTGTTGTAGAGAAATATTAGACTATGTAAACCAATAATCTGATTCTGAGTAAGAGATAATTGCCCTTTTAGTCTTTGGATGTAAGACTACAGAGAATTCATGAGGATGCCCTTGATTCATGACAACTCTATGTGCTCACCATCTCAATCTGCTTCCAGTGACAAACTCATAGCTCTTGCAAGGACAGTAATTTCCTTGATACAGGCCATCCATTGTCTTCGTCCCTTCTATTACCTTCAGCCTTGCCAAGCATAGCCATTGTTTCAATCACCTGCTTGCCCAAAGTATGTGCCTTTCAGCTTGCCGTCCATCACCTCAAGGAAGCAGACAGCCTTTATTATTGGCCATAATTTCTCTTGTTCTCTCCATTATCCCTCTTATGTTAGCTACATGATCTTATGACCCTCTGCCTGATAAGAAAACTGCTTTTTGAAGGGTGGGGAGAAAAACCACATTCCCCATGTCCCATTTTTGAGAGGAAACCACACAATCTGCTTATTTGAACAGTGCTAGAGACAGACCACAAGATTGCGCCCATCGAAGGAAGGTAGAAAAACAAATTTTATATGGTTGTCTAATAAATGCTGACCTATAATGATACCAAATGCCAATCATAACAGTTTTTCTCTTTGCTATGAGATAACCAGAATAATAAAATAGACATCAGTATTCGTTTTTGTGATTAGTTATACTTCCCAGTTCCCATTTAAAAACAAAAGAGCTGTTTTAAAATAATGCCCAATGCCTAAGCAAACTATTATCAGGAGACATATTTGGGTTCAGGGGCCTTGGTGGTCTGGAACTTTGAGTTCAGGTATTTGTTTTACTCATTCACTTTCTCCACATTTGACTATTCTTCTTCGTAAAACTTTTCTTGGATGAGATATTCATGCCATGATCTTAGAAAAATATGCATTCTCTACATCTCCTTTCTTTAGAATTGGGATATATGTATCAATCTTTTCCAATCTCAAGGCCCCAGCCTTATTTCATATTCATTGATACCGAGGGGTCTTGTCCTACTGCTTCAAACAGTTTAATGGGTAATTCATCTGCTTCCCTATTTGATAGCTGGTTGATTGCTGGTCATACCTTCCTTTTGAATGAAATTGCTTCCTGAGCATATTCTCTCTGTGTGTGTATGTTCTGTCATGCATTAATAAAGAGTTTCAGTGCAGTATTTTCATTCGACTTTACGCTTTCACAATATCTCTTTATCACTTCCATAGCAACGTTGATTCTTTTTAAAAAAAGAAAGGGGGGAACCATATGAAACTGTTCCTTAAACTATAAAATCGCATTAAGTCCTCCAGAGTAAATCTTGCTGGCATCAGCTATTGTCTTTGGATTTCTAAGCATAACTTGTTTGCTTGGTACCAATAATTCATGGTCCATTCCACTTGGAGCTTTCTTGGCTGATTGCAATAGACTTCACCATCTCCTGTTTCCTAATATGTATTCAGTTTGATTCTAGTATTACGCATAATGGCATTTATGCTGCAGGTATTTGCAATAAACAAATAATTCTCTTCACAAAACTCTATTAGGCTATCTCCTGCATTAAAGCATTGATCCAACCTAATTTCTTCTATAATTCTGAATTGCTCTATTTCATCAACTTTTGTATTCCGGTCACTCATTAGTAGCAGCATCCTTTCTTGATACTGCATTTAGCAAGTGCAGGTGGTCCTCGACATACGACTAGAATGGAGCCCCAAATTTCTGTTATTAAGTGAGACAGTTGTTATGTGAATTTGGCCCCATTTTACGGCCTTTACAACCTTTCTTGCCACAGTTGTTAAGTGAATCACTGGCAGTTGTTAAGTTAGTAACATGGTTGTTAAGTGACTCTGGGTTCCCCGTTGACTTTTTGTTTGTCTGAAGGTCTCAAAATATGATCACATGACCCATGGACACTGCCACTGTCATAAATATGAGTCAGTTGCCAAGCATCCAAATTTTAATCACATGACCACGGGGATGCTGCAATGGTCATAAGTGTGAAAACCAGTCATAGGTCACTTTTTTTCAGTGCCATTGTAACTTTGAACAATCAGTAAATGAACTGTTGCAAGTCGAGGGTTACCTGTATTGCAATGTGCCACAGAATTCTTCATTCACCTTTTCCCTCAGGAGCTAGATGATTGCCTTCTGACTTAGATGGTGGCAGGTGGGGTGTCACATCACCTGGCCCTCCAATTCTTCTGAATGCTTCATATCCACAGAACGTTCCTTGCAATAAATACAGATGTAATTTGCCACTACCTTCTTTCAGATTCAGCTTTTTCCTCACAACTGTCGAGATGCCACCCCTGGCCCTATTCCCACTATACATTTTTCTGGTTTTTTTGCTACTGCACATGCACGCGCCTGCGAAGTGTGCGCGCGCCCACACAGCGCGCCCACGTGGCGCGGGAGGAAGCGAACTGGCAGCGAGGTAAGTTAGAACCCACCCCTGATTTGGACCTCCAATTTTAAGCACCTTGTCTCCTCCATGGCTTTGTTATTCTACTCCTTTTTTTAAAAAAAAATGTCCTGCTTATATAAATCATATAGTAGATCCCTTTAGCATTTTATAATCCTTTCCTGATATCTTAATCTTCCATGAACTTTCAATTACTCTGAGAAACAGCCGCAGAGATGCAATGAAATGCCAAACCACTCTTCTAATAATGCATGCTACTTCTAAAGTAAGGATGGAAAAGCGTGTAATTTATTTTGCATATGGATGAGCGCAGTTAACAATGGGAGCAAAGCTAAACGACAACAGAGAAAATTCTACGAATGCCCTAATGAATCATTTGGATTTTGAAATATTTTGTTTCATAGTAGTAAAGTACAGACATTTGACTTGTGGTTAATTTGATTTTGACCGGCTTTTTTAAATGGAAGAAGTAAGCCAATTGCAGTCTTTTATTTACTATTTCCTTCCTAATTAACTTGCAGCATACACCATAAAGCCAATTGTCATAGACTATCTCGTGCTCATAGTAACAATGCCTGTTCAATTTTGCTGAAGGTTTCTCTTCTGCCTGGTGACATTGTCATTATAGCACTACCACTGCTGAGAACAGAAGGCACTCTTGGGACACTTTTTTTTCCCAGAATATGTTTCCTTCAGTGACAGATGCTCTGGTCTGGAAAGTGTAAGATCTAGAAACTTTGCAGCAGTGCTGATTCAAAGGGCACCCTTGGAAAATTGCAGATCTCAGAGACTCTAATCACTCTCATAATGGTTTTGCCACCTTTAAAACAACGGGAGTTGAGATCTGCAATAGAATTCCCTTATCACCACTTCCATTTCCTGGACAGATACTCAAGGAGCTGGATCTACTTCAATTCTAACCAAACTTTCAATAAGAGGATGGAGTTGTGATCAGTGGTGGGATTCATTTTTTTTTACTACCGGTTCTGTGGGCGTGGCTTGGTGGGCGTGGCTTGGTGGGCGTGGCAGAGGAAGGATACTGTAAAATCTCCATTCCCACCGCACTCCAGGGGAAGGATACTGCAAAATCCCCATTTCCTCCCAATCAGCTGGGACTCAGGAGGCAGAGAATAGATGGGGGCGGGACCAGTCAGAGATGGTATTTACCAGTTCTCTGAACTATTCAAAATTTCTGTTACCGGTTCTCCAGAACTGGTCAGAACCTGCTGAACCCCACCTCTGGTTGTGATTTTTTTTTAAAGTTTGAGATAATTCAATAATTTCCTCCCTGATTTCCTTCTTAAAGCAGACTTCTGGACTGTAAAGTGGACTAGATGAAGCTAAATATATTGAATAATGAAAATTGTTTGTATTTACAGATAAGATTTCCCTACCAACTTGTTATGGTTAATCTTTTCAACTAATATGCTTTTGAGTCATTTATATATGCTTAGTAGATTGTCAACAATTGTCACCTCTATAGATCATCTAATGATTGACAGCCTCTGATTACATCACCTAGTGACCGGTTCAAATTCCATAATATAATAATGATGGACTAACAAAGTTAGACCTATATAAAATCTTGAATCCCACAGCCACTTTATTCATTAATGCTTTTTTTTTCCAGATGAGAAGTTTCCATTCTACTTGATCAAATAAAATATATGAACCAAACAAACGCAGTTTACATTGCCAATGATTCCAAGGATGTCTCACTGTTCCTTTCCATTTAATTCTAGAAATTTATTTCTTGGTTTGACATCAAGGAAATGGTTCATTTAGAAAAATGTCAGGATAAAGTCAAGCAGGTATAATCAGGGTTGATGATTCCCTCAAAAGAGGGGCCAAACCCTTTGCCATTACTCTGGTGTTGAGGAGCACATAGTCAGAGACTCTGTAGAGATTCTCAGTCATGGGGGGGGGAAGCATCTTTGGGACATGGCCAGAGACTGCTGCTTAGAACAACCAGGCATGTGAATTCTCAGCCAATGTGAATTGCTCCTCTGAATCAACTGTGTATGAATTCAAGCTAAACGTCTGCCATTTATTTATTTATTTATTTAGCAATTCTTATATGCCACCCTACTCCCTGGGGATTCAGGGTGGCGTACAACATGTGCAAGAACAGCTATAATACCATAAAAATACAATAATAAAATAGCAATTTAAAAGAATAAAAACAACACAAGCAATACATACATGGGGGAAGCCAAGATATTCAACAGTCTCAGAATCACCCCGTCTGCAGGAAGAGCCATGTCTTGATGGCTTTCCGGAAGGCCAGCAAGGTGGGAATAGTTCGGATCTCTGGGGTCTGTCATGGTAGTCTAAGAACTGGTAAGAGCAGACAAGAAGGCCAAAGATCATCCACTGTGTAGATGGAGAAATTGTTCCTCTCTTTTTTAACATTTAAGAGAGGATCCAAGGACCACTAGTGAAATATATGGAATGGGACAACTCAATCAGTCAGAATAGAGCTGGAGGTCTATTAATCCAATTCCCTGCTCAAGCAGGAGATCCTATATCATTTCGGATAGATGACTCTCCGGTCTTTTCATAAAAACCTCCAGTGAAGAAGCCTCTACAACTTTTGAAGGCAAGCTGTTCCACAGGTTAATTGTCCTCACTGTTAGGAAGTTTCTCCTTAATTCCAGGTTGCTTTTCTCCTTGATTAGTCTCCATCCATTGTTTCTTGTCTTGCCTTCTGGTGCTTTGGAAAATAAGTTGACCCTCCTCTTCTTTGTGGCAGCCCCTCAATTACTGGAATACTGCTGTCATGTCATCCCCAGTACTTCTTTTCTCTAGACTAGCCATATCCAGTTCCTGCAACTGTTTTTCATAATTTTAGTCTCCAGTCATTTATTTTATTTTATTTATTTATTTGGGATTCTTATAGGCCGCCCTACTCCCTAGGGACTCAGGGCAGCGTACAGCATATATAAGAAACAACCAAATACTATCAAAACATACAATAAGACAACAATAGTAAAATAGAAGTTAAAAAGATTTAAAAAAAACACTAGCAACAGTCACAGTCACACTGCCTGCAGGAAGAGCCATGTCTTAATGGCTTTCCGGAAGGCCAGCAAGGTGGGAATGATTCGGATCTCTGGGGGGAGTTGGTTCCAGAGAGCCTGAGCCCCCACAGAGAAGGCTCTCCCCCTAGGGCCCGCCAACCGACATTGTTTGGTTGAAGGGACCTGGAGAAGACCGATTCTGTGGGACCTAACTGGTCAAAGGGAAGTATGAGGTAGGATGCGGTCCCAAAGATAACCTGGTCCTAAGCCATGTAGGGCTTTAAAGATGATAATCAACACCTTGAATTGCACCTGGAGACCAATGGGCAGCCAATGCAGCTGGCGGAGTATAGGTGTTACGTGGGTGTATCTAGAAACACCAACCACAGCTTTAATCATCTTAGTTGCTTTTTTCTACACTTTTTCCAAAGTCGCAACATATTTTTTGTAAAGTGGTGACCAAAACTGGATGCAATATTCCAGGTGTGGCCTTACTAAGACTTTATAAAGCGGTACTAATACTTCACATGATTTTGATTCTATTCCTCTATTTTATATAACCAAGGATTGTATTAGCTTTTTTGGCTCCTGCCACACACTGCTGGCTCATGTTTAAGTAATCGTCCACTAGGACTTCAAAATCCCTCTCAAGTTACTGTTTTTGAGCCAGGTTTCACACACACACACACACCCCAAAAAAAACCTCACCATGATTGAGTCGACATGACCTATTCTCCCTGGTTGACTCAACCTGGCTGTTTTGCCCCAGTCGATTCAGCCTGGTCGATTCACCATAGTCAACTAACTGCAGGACAACTCACCTTAACCAACTTGCCACATGACATTTCAACGTGGGATAACTCAAGAGAGGGACAAGTAGAATTGCAGTTCACCAGTGGTGGGTTCCTACCGGTGCGGTCCACTCTATAGCACCGGTAGCGGCCCACTGGTGACGTCACAGTACCGGTGCGGTTGGTTGCCAGTGCCTGGGCGCCGCCATTTTTTTTAAAAAAAATTTTTTTATTTTCTTCTGCGCATGCCCAGAAGCCGAGCTTCCGGCACTGTGCATCCGCTGCCTTCCTACCCCACAGTGAGTCTAAGCAGGGGAGGATGGCTGAGGGAGCGTGTGAGACACTGAAAGAACGGGCGGCAGGAATTATCTCCATTCCCCTCCCTTCAGCAGTCCGAGAAGCCACGCCCACCCGGTCACATGGCCAGCAAGCCATGCCCACCCAGTCACATGGCCAGCAAGCCACACCCACAAAATAAGCCACGCCCACAGAGTGGTAGTAAAAAAATTAGGAACCCGCCCCTGCAGTTCACCCCATCCTTGAGGACTTCTAACTTGAGAAAGTTCAAACCTAAAACAAGACAAGGCCAGCTGTAATTCACTTGTCCCTCTCTTGAGTTATCCTGCATTGAATTGTTCCACGCTGAGTTGGCCAGGGGGAGTCAGCCGTGGCAAGACAACCAGGGTGAGTTGGCCATGCCGAGTTGTCCTAGACCCGTGATGGCGAACCTATGGCATGGGTGCCACAAGTGGCACGTGGAGCCATATCAGTGGGCACGCGAGCTCAGGTCTGGCGCGCATGTGCGCACCGGCCAGCTGATTTTTGGGCCTTCTGGGCCCACTGGGAGTCAGGAAACAGGCTGTTTCCAGCCTCCAGAGGGGGTGGGGAAGGCCGTTTTCGCCCTCCCCAGGCCCCTAGAAGCCTGGAGAGAGAAAAAAATGGGTGTGCCATTGCATGCTGGGAGTGGGGGGTTCATACGCGCATGCGTGAGGGTGCATGGAATTATGGGTGTGGGCACGCACACACGTGATCCCATGCATCCCCCCCCTTTTTTGGCACGCGAAACAAAAAAGGTTCGCCATCACTGTCCTAGACCCTGAAATGTATACTTTGTGTGTGGAAGGCCCCTCATTCAACCCCCACAAGATTGAGTTAGAGCAGGAAAAAAGTCCTCCCCAAATCCTTGGAGAGCCACTGCTTGCCAGCATCATCATTCTGATTAGATGTACCAATAGTCTAATGTTATATAACAGAGCCTGTTAGCATGTTTTACAAAATGTTCTGCAGAAACCTGCAGAAAGATCTGTAAGAGATAGTCAGTGAAGCTGCATTGGCTCACTGGAGGGTCTCTTGACTTCCACACTAGGAAAAACAATTTATTATTTTTGCCACATGGAGTTGAAGTGCTATCTTATCTTGGGACTCTGGCTAAAGTCAGTTAAATAGCAGTTCAATATCATAAATCTATCAGCTAATGGTACAGTCATTAATAAAGTCTAAGTTCAGAACGAGTAGAGTTCTCACCAATACCCCAAATTCATGGGGCACAGTAGTATTTGTAAATTTGCATGGTTGAAAGCAAGGTATAAAGAGAGAAGAGATATCTGCGAAAATAAACCTCTTTGCCAATTTTTATGTATATACTTCTACCAAGATAATTGTCAATTGCACAAATCCGTGAGTGAATCACTCTCCTTTCCAAGTTTGCTACTTCCATTTGCAAACTTAAACATTTTTAAGTTTTTAGGTTTAAGATTTTAAGAGGGCAGACTTGGAACATATCCATATTTTTTATTTGTGCCTTCACCAATACCATCCATCCATCATTTTTGTGCACAGGAACATGCCATCGTTTACCCACTCTTAGCCCATGGCTAATGCACCTCCCATCCATGCTTGGAAGCTTAAAAAAATGCTATTTTTATCCTAATAAAAATATTTTATGCCCTTCTGAATGGATGGTCTGCAGCATTTTCCTCTGATCTAATGACAGTCCCAGTTCCAATTGGCTGAGAGTACCTACTATTCCCCTCCTCTCTTTGTCTGGTTGCTGCCCTGTCCAGCCATTTCACCCTGGATTAATGGTTTTCTGTGTTGCCTGCTAATAAGCAGTTGCCTTTCACTTGCTATCTTGCAGTTGATCAAACAATTCTCCATTAATTTGATTATGATATAATGTATGGAAGATGAGAAAGAATCTGTGTTGTGTCAAATCATAGAAATTGGAAAGGGGGTATGAAGGCATACATGCAAACATCTGGGAAAGCAAAGGAAAAGATCAGGGATTACTGTAGAGGGAGCAGTCCCCTATGTGGGAGATCTGCCCACATAGGGACCAGCTACAGCATTACGGCTTGGCTGACAAGAAGAAAAAGAAACAAGATGTGATCATTCAGTGCCTGCAGAGGCCATAGTATGGACTGAGGATCAACCCAGTCTTCTGCAAACTCACCTGCAAAGTAAACTGTAGTTTTTTAAAATTCACTTCAGGTTGTCAAGAGCAGCATGGGAGGCCAAGCACTTCCAAGCAAGATCTTTGCTTTATAATCTCCATCAACTGCTCAATTCATGCCTTCCCACAGTTTTATTCTTTCATCCAGGGCTTGTTCAGTAGCACCCATGTCTTTAAGAGCATTCATGGTTAGCCAGCATGGCTCCCTCAAAATGTCATCTCCAAGACTGCATTAAACTCTTGTCTGGAGCAAAGTGCCTTGAAAAGTGAGGCTGAAAACCCCACTCTAAAATAGACAAATAAAGGCAACTAAAAATCCAAAAGCCAAAAGCCAGTTTTTAAACATGCCCCCAAGGAAACTTTGCAGTGATGATGATTTCTTGCTGATTAGATTTAGATTTATTATTAGAGTTGGAAGGGACCTTGTAGGTCATCTAGTCCAACCCCCTGCTCAAGCAGGAGTTCCTACACCATTTGAGACAGAAGGCAGTCCAGTCTCCCCTTGAAAGTCACAAGTGTTGGGGCTCTCACAACCTCCGATGGCAAGCTGTTCCACTGGTTGATCGCTCTCACCGTCAGAAAGTTTCTCCTCACTTCCAGGTTGAATCTCTCCTTGGTCAGCTTCCATCCGTTATTCCTTGTTTGGCTTTCTGGTGCCATAGAGAACAGCCTGACCCCTTCCTCTCTGTGGCAGCCTCTCAAGTATTGGAACACTGCTATCATGTCACCCCTGGTCCTTCTCTTCACCAGACTGGCCAAGCTCAGTTCCTGCAACCACTCTTGGTATGTTTTATTTTCCAGACCCTTTATCATCCTGGTTGCTCTCTTCTGCACTTTCTCTAGGGTTTCAATGTCTTTTTTGTAGTGTAATTGCAATTGTCTTGCTTTTCTAAAATTATCTTTTTTCCAGATTGTGTGCAATTCAGGGAAAGAGTGTCTTGCAGAGAGCAACAAGCTGCTTAGCCTGAATCCAAATTGGAGAGAAATTTAAGAAAAAAACATAGAATAGAAGTTAATTCATGTGGAGCACACAAACAGAGCCAGTCACTTTCTTCTGGTCAATGTCTCCGTATCACAACAGACCGTAGCACTGATAAACCCAATCCTTGGGGTGATAAGTGACATCATTATGTGTTAGGTCACCTGATATTGTGGGAGATCATCTTTTTCATTAATCAGAACTCTAACAAGTAGGTGGGATCTGAACTGTGGGATCTAGGACATGAAGGGGTTTTTTTGTACATTTTTTTTTTATTTTCTCCAACACTTCATATACAATTCAATACACATGTACCTTAAGATATTACAATAAAAATACATATTTGTTCAATATAATCAATCATTCAAAAGTCAATATCTTATTCAACACTTGCCTCATCAGTCATCAGTCTGTTCTACTTTATTCCATTACACTCCCATCTCTCTATCTCCAACTTCTCCTCCTACTTTCTGACTCCTTCCCTCGTCCTCTACCCTCTCTATACCTTCTCTTCCTCCCCTTCTACTTCCTCTTTCACTTTCTTTACCTTTCCTTGAGTGCTTTTATATTAACTCATTTATGTTTGACAGACTGATGCTAATCTCAATTTTAAACTAATCATATCTCTTTTTAAAAAATAAAAAATATAATAAAAATAAAAATTTAACCAATATAATTATATTATTATTTTTTTTATGTAGTACTCTCTTCTAGGTACATGCTGCTATTTCCATCTTACCTCCCCCCCAAAAAATCTAATTTCTATTTTTGTCATCTGGGATATAGGACATGAAGTTTTCAGATGTAAAATGGTTTTCAGCTTCATCACGTTTGGACAATATTATTAGAAATTGTTACCAAAAAACCATCTATTGAAGGGAAGACATGCAGCAACAAATATTCTCACTTTGCTCCTTTCCCTATTTCTTTTAAGGGGCCCTCCCTTTATCTTTTGCAACAAGCTAGTCCTTTAAAAAAGGATTCAGCTGAAGAGAAAGTTGTAGAGGCAACAAAGAAGAGGTGTTATAAATAAGCCAAGATACCATTTGTGACCATGGGAAAGCAAGCACCAATTTAGACCAATAGAAGATCAATCATTCTAAGGCAGTGAGAAATGGGAAGGAGTCTATTTGGGTAAGTATCTGGAAATAACTTAACATCACGATTCCCTTGGAAAAGGGAATATGCACTCAAGAATAAATTGCCTGACAGTAAATTCCACCATAGAAGGATTTATTTGAAGGCAAAATCTGTGAAACGGTGCAGGTCAAGTTGGAAGGAAAAAGGAAGATGGAATCAAAAGATTCACTGGAAAACTTCTGAATTGAGTCATCCATCTTCAAAAACCCTAACCTGTGCCCATCAGCTTGGGTTGAAGTATGATGCATAAGAGTGAATGAATGAGAATAAATGGGAATTGATTATTGAAATAGTTTAAACAAAGCAATTAATATTATTTAAACTGTGTGCCTATGATATTGTGATGACCCAAGGCATGGCACGAAAGCAACACAGCCAGAGAACAGGTCTAACTCCCCTGCCCCCAAACATCCCCGCATTTACTACAAGTCCTGGAGCAAAGCTCTCACACACACCTTCGGCAGCCTCTGTCTGCGAGAAGTCCAGTAAGCCAGGTTTAGCCAAACAGTAACCAGAGCAAGAAGTTCAGCGAAGCAGGCAAACTGGGCAAGCCCCACAAGACAGAGCACAGTAATCTCCAGGTGTCGGCAAGTGCACATTAGGCTCCACAGATTCAATGCTTGTTCCTGACAAATGCACCTCCCACCAGCATCTCCTTACATCTCAGTCCGCAGGTGTGCCTTGTGAAGGGAGTGGTGCATTCTCCTCCCTCCTAGCCAGCTCAGTCTGTGTTAGTCTCGCCTTCTCTCTTCTTTCCGTGCTCTAGGATCAGGAGGGAGTGAGCTCTGAGCTCACCTGAGCTCTGTCTCTCCTGCTCCTCCCTGTCTGCAAGCCTTTCTAATCCTGAAAAGCCTTTTTCTTTCATTTTTTTCTCTTCCCTTATCATTTTTACTTTAAATTTTCCTTTTTCTTTAAATTTGTATTGTTTTTACTTTGTTAAAAATTACTTTAGTAAAAATATATAAAAATATATAAACCAATAATCCTTTGCACAATTGAGATTGGATCTCCTGGAATGTACCTGTAAATATTCTTGGTAAATAAATTCTGAATCCGAAAATCTGTCTCTTTCCAAAACTGGAAAGATCATCTTTCAAATCACCATCAACATTTAAACACTTGGCAAACTTTGATTAATTTATTAGTTAATTCATGTCTAACTATTCATCGATCGAACTAAATCTTGGAAGTCTAGTCATAGAGGTGATGTACTACAAGAAAAGCAAAAGCCATATAGGTTCTTTCAACATAAATTAAAAATTTAGCAAAATGTGCTTATTTGATGCAGGGTTGGCTATGAATCAAGAAAACAATATGAAAAAATGAAGGAAAAAGATTTATATTCTGACTGCATCATCTTCCTGTCTCAATTAAATCCATACCTCCCGTTTGTTTTATTAATAGATATTTTAAATAACATATTGACTTCTGCCATTCCATTGAGTTGCTTTCAGTTTATTAGATATTATGCAATTACGTGGTGAAAATTGAGTCAGGCTGTTTTGACATTTACTAAGTATACAAGAAAAGGTGGACGCGCGTAAGCCCTCACATCACTGTAAATCACAAAAGCAGAACTACTGAACAGTGAACAAATTAGATTTTAATGCAGCGGATTAGTTAAGGGGAGATCAAATCTCCTTCTATGAGAGACGAATTACCAGTCTTTCTGGGATAAAAGGAAGCAGAGTGACAGAGTGAAGGATGAACAGTAAATATACAGAAAACAATGAAATGTGCAGCAAGAAAGCATTGAACCCCAGACATTTAAGTGGCTTGATGGCAGTTTCTTTTTTGTTCCTGTTTTGCTTGTTAGGTAACAGCAGAGTATTGAGAGAACAGGAAGACCTAGATCAACCTGTTCTCTGAAAGTGTCGCCTTTCCTGAGAGCATTAATATCAATCATGGCTAAATGTCTCTTGGTTAAGTCAGTACTAATTGGACTTCTCTAATAAATGTTCCCCTGTTAGTGCTTGAGCTAGCTTCTTTTATAATGGTTTTAGGAGCTGTAATCTCTGATTGTAATAGCAGTGCTATTTTTAGGGCTCATCAAGGTCGATATTTATATGTGACAACAACGGCACTAGCCACACACATGGAGGAGGTATCAGCAAAATAACAAACCAACCAACAAAAAGAGTGCAACAGAACTTCATCAAAAGGCAAAGAAAAGAAATTAAAAGTGGAATGCTTCCCATCCCTCTAATGAGGACTGCCCATGCTGACAGAACATAAAAATGAAGTATTGAGGAAGATGAAGATCACTATTTATCTAGTGCAGGGGTGCAAAGTTAATTTCATTGAGAGACACATTAGGGTTGTGTTTGACTTTGGGGGGCCAGGGTGGGTGTGGCCAGGGTGGGCTTGTCCAGTGTCGGGGCACCTGTGGTGGCCCAAGCGCTCTGCCAGCGAAAATGGGCTCCCGAGCTCCGTTTTTGGCTATGACGGCTTCCTGCAACCCTCTGTCAGTGAAAACGGAGGCCACCCACAGCCCTTGCAAGATCCATTTTTGGCTGCAACTGCCTCCTCCAACTCTCTGCCAGCAAAAATGAAGCTTGGGAGGGCCACAGGCTGCCTGTGGCCCTCCCAAGCTTCATTGTTGCTGGCAGAGGCAACCCGGGCCAGTCCTTTGCTGTTTCCAGGGCCAGATCTAAGCACCCCATGGGCTGGATCTGGCCCCTGGGCCAGTCCTTTGCTGTTTCCAGGGCCAGATCTAAGCACCCCATGGGCTGGATCTGGCCCCTGGGCCTTGAGTTTGACACCCCTGATCTAGTGGAATGATGTACAATCTATGTACCTATTTCCGGATTACAACAGAGTCCTTTAGGCAGTTGCAAGCAGGTTTCACACCATCTGCACTATTCAGGTGACCCTGAGGGCACACAATAGATATACCTCCAAGTGATCTCAATTACTCTCAGAAAGAGAGCTAATGACCAGATGACTGCAAGGAATATAAATCCTTCCAATCCCCACCATTCAGTCAGAACTGAAGAAGTTTATTGAATGAGAAGTAAAACGTCTTCAAGGAAAAACAAAGTCCTGTTGCCTTTTGGAAAAAGCACCTTGGGGACAACCATGACCTGGATGACTGAGAATCTCCATAGACATTTAAATCTATCCATTAAAGTATCAACAACTCCAAGCCTTATAACTGCATATTCATACAATTAAAATGCATAGTATTAATTAATGCCAAAATGAACATTCCATCTGAATTATTTTTGTCTATTATTCAGTTTAATTTGATGGAACAAGTTCTCCTTCCTTCCTTCCTTCCTTCCTTCTTTCCTTTCTCCCTCCCTCCCTCCCTCCCTCCCTCCCTTCCTTCCATCCTTCCCTCCCTCCCTCCCTACCTCCCTTCCTTCCTTCCTTTCTCATTTATATGTATAGGTCCTAGTCAGGGGCTGGTTGCTCTCTTACCTTGCTACCAGTGCGCTGTGCGTGCATCACCACATTTGTTACGCGTGCGCACTCGCTACACACGCACGCCCCCTCACGTGATTTTGCTTCTGTGCATCCATGGAAGCAAAATCTCGCCAAAATCTCGTAAGGGGACACGTGCATGCACGATTTTGGCACAATTTTGCTTCCGCGCATGCGCAGGAAGCAAAAAAGCCCAAAAAATCTGAAAAAAGGATGGCGACACGCAACAGACTGGTGAAGATGACGGACCAGTGTCACATGCAAATTGCTAATCGGCCGGCCGCTACTGGTGCGGTAGAGTGGACTGCACCAGTAGGAACCCACCACTGGTCCTAGTGTTCCAAGCATGAAGGAAAATTCAGTGAAATCCTCATATCTGGCATAGTAGGATCTTATTCTAACCTCAGTCATGAGGTGGTTCAGGGTTGTGTGAGTGCTTTTTAATTATCTAGTAATCTCTTGGCTATTCTTTTTCAGTTGGACTCTTTGTTGAAGCCACAAACATTCTCCTCAGTCAGCAAAGAAAACCATACACTTAAAAAAGAAACTTTATGCATTTTTCATGAGAGGAATATTGCAAATATATATATTTAAAAGATATTCAAAAGATATTATGTTTCCACTGATTTATTTGCACAGCCTGTTCTTGTATGCCCATTCCAATTTGAAGTTGTAATAATATCTTAAATGAAAAACAAAGAACGGAGAATCAGTGGATCTCAGAGTAATATTCAGTGTAAAAAGAAATATCACATTGAGGTAGGCTGGGCGCCGCAATCTTAATTTTTCCTAAATTCAGTAGTTTGATAGGAGTGAGCACCATATGAAAATAATTAAAAAGTATACGACAGTATCCATTTTGTGTATTATGTTTAGATATTAACAAATTATGGATTATGAACCAAATCCAATATTGTTTAAGATAAAATGAAGTATATTTAATCTACAGAATTCTGGATGAGCACTAAATGGCTACATAAAATTCTAATTCTTTGTTACTGCTGAGTGATAATTTTGCAGCCTGAGCATTCTATGCTATCATATTTACACTCAAATGATATAACTTTCTCTTCTGACCTTCCTTTGGTAACCTGCTAAATGATTCACAATCTCCTTTGAAGATGATTCTCAGATGTTGAGGATACAGAAGGCCATAACACCAAAAGAAAAGGCCTTTTCCAAGTTACAGTAATTGAAATAAAAGATGATAAAAGTCTATCCGCACACACCTCAGTTAGTTATGCCAGAATTGTAAAACACTTGAAATCTGGAAAGATTAGCAGGAATGTGAAATTCAGTTTTGGATTTAAAAAAAAAGTGTTGTAAAAATTACTGTTTTATACTCTGAAACAGGGATGGGTTCTGGATTCTCCTGCTGCCAGTTCGCTCAGGGATGTGCCACATGGGCAGGCGCACATTGCGCACCCCACGTGTGCATGTGCAGTACTTTAAAAAAGCTTATGCACAGAAGCAGAAGCAAAAAACAACATGGTGGTGCCATAGGCTCGGGGGCGTGGCAGGCCTGGGTCACTGCCGGTTCCAGCAACCCAGATTGCAAAGTTACTATCAATTCAATAGAACCAGTCTGAACCGGTAGGAACCCACCTCTGCTCTGAAACACAATATTTTAGCCTTGCATGCCATAGGTTATCCTCTGTTACACTCTTTTGTAGTACTTAATGTATATGAGAAGAAAAAATAAAAGATGTCTGCAGAAATACATTGTCTAAACATCTGATATAATTTCAGATAATTAAACAGGTATCGTTTAGCAAAACTGAGTCAGTGATTCAGATCAGATTCAGTCAAATCATCCCTTCAAATTGATTTGATTCATCAGATTAAATCGGATGTTAGGAATTCACCTCAGGGAGACTTGCAGGAAAGTTAGAACTTCAGTGAATATTTAGAATAGCCTCAAACATTGTCACAGACTTTGTTTGATAACATAGGTCCGTGATGGTGAACCTATGGCATGCGTGCCCAAAGTGGCACGTGGAGCCATGTTGCCTGGTACGCACTATGTCACCCATTCTTCTTCTGGGTTTCCGGTGCACGCATGCTAGTCTTCTGGTTACTGGTGCACATGCGCGCACAATGATCAACTGGCCCTCACACGTGCAGCAGTGCCAGAAACCGGAAGATCAGCTGGCCACCTTACTGGCGCACACACATGCATACCAGTAAGCAGAAGACTAGCTGGCTGGTGCACATGCATGCCCCATGACGTCCACCCACTTGCCAGCCAGGAGCGCTGCTGCCAGTCACTCCCCTGTGCCCACCCGCCTGCCTTGTCATTGCCACCACGAGGAAAGTCCCTGAAGCTGCGCTGGCCAGGATCCACATGGGATGCTGCAGGGGGAGGCCAGTCATGGCTGGCTGGACGCTACCCAGAGCATGACGCTAGCAGGAGGATGAGGAGCCGCCGCTGCCTCTTAGCCAGCGCAAAGGGCCTGCTTCTGCAGCCTGCCGCTGTCCTCTCTGCCCCGCCAGTTGCTCCTGCCACTGTCAGGGAAGCACTGATGCCAGGGGCGAGGGAGTGGCAGTGGCAAGGACAGGTGGGGCGGGGATTCCCCAAGCCTCTGGTGGGGAGGGAGGGAGAAGCCCCAACCCGCTGTTCCTGCCCCTCCACCTCCTCGTGCTTGGCAGTGGCTGTTCTCTTAAAAAATAATAATAATAATTTTTATTTAAATATAAACATTAAAAAGGACAAACAAACATTGAACAAAACAATATATGTACATACGTGTACATATATATATATACATACAAACCTCTTGGGTATTTCTACGGTAAGCGTCTTCACGTTATCCTTTTACTTATATATATCTGTACAACTATATATAATTATATATATATCATATTTTTCTTATAATTTTTATCTAGGTATATATTAATAGATACATACATTTATAATAATTAAACTTATCTATTCCTCTATAAATTCATAAGTTATATATCAGTCTAAACATTTCTATTTTTTTTTCTTTTCTCCTTTCCAGCCAATTATAAAAAGAATTCCAAATTTCAAAAAAATCCGAATTTTCTTTCTGATTTAATTCCATTGTTAATTTGTCTAATTCTGCACATTCTAAAATTTTTCTGATAATTACGTTTTCAGTCGGTACATCACCCTGCTTTCAGTATTGTGCTAAACATATTCTCGCCGCTGTCAGTATATGAATTATAATATACCAGTACTTCTTTTCTATAGTTCGTTCTAACATCCCTAATAAAAATATTTCTGGTTTAATGTTTATTTTTTGTGTAGTTATTTCTTCAAGCCAATTATGAATTTTTTGCCAATTTTTTTTAACTTTTGGGCAGGTCCACCACATATGGTAATATGTTCCGTTTTTTTGTGGACATTTCCAACATTTAGGGTTCATGTTTTGATACATTTTGGGCAATCTTGCTGGTGGTAAGTACCATCTGTAATACATTTTGTAAATGTTTTCCTTATATGACGTTGATTTAGTTAGTTTCAAATTTTTAATCCAAATTTCTTCCCATTGTTCCAAATTCATATTGTATCCAGTGGCTGTTCTCACACTGCCGTTTCCACGGCGGCTGCAGCTGGGGCTTCTCCCTCCCTCCGCATCAGAGGCTTGGGGGCGCAGCAGAAGCCCGCTCGGGCAGGGAGACAGGATGGCTGGCAGCTCTGCTCCTTTTCCTGATGGGTTCCAACATGCCCTCTCGCCCCTCGCAGCCAGCAGGAGAAGCCTCTGGCGGGAGGGAGGGAAAAACCCCAGCCCGCTGTTTCTGCAACCACCGTGGAAACGGCAGTTTGAGAACAGCCACTGCCAAGCACGATGGGGGGGCAGGAACAGCAGGTTGGCGCTTCTCCCTCCCTCCCCACCAGAGGCTTGGGGACGCAGCAGAAGCCCACGGGGAGACAGGGAAGCCCCAGGATGGCTGGCAGTTCTGCTCCTTTTCCTCTGATGGGTTCCAACGTGTCCTCTCACCCCTCACAGCCAGCAGGAGAAACCTCTGGCGGGGAGGCGAGCTCTCCCCAGGACGACCGGAGGAAAGTGCTGTAAGCAGTAAGAGGCGCACCGGCTGGGAAGCGGTCATGCTCCCTTGTGTCGGAAGAGGGTTGCACCAACCCTTGCCGGCGTGAACGGCCATGCTGGACGCTGCCCGGAGCGCAAGGCTGGCAAGAGGAGGAGGAGCAGCGGCAGCAGACCATTTGCTCTGGCAAAGTTTGGTGCAGGAGGCTTTCCAGGCCCAAAACAGGCCAGGGGTCATGCGTGGGTGGCGCATGCATGGGGATTCACGCATACGCAGTGTGGGGTGCATGCGCAGGGAGCATGGGGGCGTGCATGCATGCGCAGGTGGGTGCATATTGCATTGTGGGTGCCGGCACATGCGTGCGCTCTCGCACGCGTACACACACACTTTTGGCAAGCAGTCAGAAAAAGGTTCGTCATCACTGACATAGGTTATTGAAGGAAGGTTGCTGTGGTTGACTCACTGATAATGACAGGAGTATGTTAAGAAGTAACTTTATTACCTCCAAAGACGCTGCTTATGTGATCACACGAGAAATATTTCCCCGTGATTTGACTCCGGCTCTTCGGTCAGAATTATCCCTTGCGTGAGTTAATCTGAGACAGTTTACTTTGCTGTTAAAATACCAAAGTACATAAAATATCTTGCTGAAGTATGCTGTATATACAATTATTTATTTATTTATTTATTTATTATTTATTTATTTGGAGGTTCTTCTATGCCACCCTACTCCCTAAGGACTCAGGGCGGCGTACAACATTTTAAGAAAACAACCAAACAAATCATTAAAAACAATTAAAAAACAATTAAAAACACATATAACACCATACATACATGGGGGAGACATCAGATGTAATGTTGTCTCAGAATTACCCCGCCTGCAGGAAGAGCCATGTCTTAATGGCTTTTCGGAAGACCAGCAAGGTGGGGATCATTCGGATTTCTGGGGGGAGTTGGTTCCAGAGAACAGAGGCCCCTACAGAGAAGGCCCTCCCCCTAGGCCCCCCCAGTCGGCATTGTTTGGCTGACGGGACCCGGAGGAGGCCCACTCTATGGGATCTCACTGGTCGAAGGGAAGTATGAGGTAGGATGCGGTCCTGGAGGTAGCCTGCATCCAGTACTTATATATGTATCATCAAATATTTTAATTCTTTTTGTATAATATAGATCATCGTACAAAAGGCCTAATATAGTTGAAAAGAAAAACAATGCATAAATCCATTATATCAAATTGCTCTTATTCAAAATACATATTGTAATAAGTTGTTTTCACTGTATGTAAATTAAGTTAAGTGCAATTGGATACCTTTGATATGTTTCATAATATCCATTGTTCTATACAGGCAGTCCTTGATTTATGACCATCATGGAGCCTGAAATTGTGGTCGTAAATTGGGCTGATTTTTAACCAAGTCAGCACATGATTGTGACTGATTTCATGACATTTTATGGTGGTCATTAAATGAACATTATAGACGTAAAACAGTCCTTAAGGGAACCCATAGTTTACAATGGACATTAGAAGCAAACACCGGTCACTGGCCAAAAAGTAGTAAATTGCAGTCATATGACTATGGGATACTGAGGACCCAAAATGTGATCACATGACATGAAATCCTCATTTCTGGCATAGTAGGATCTTATTCTAACCTTGATCATGAGGTGGCTCTGGGTTATGTGAGTGCTTTTTAATTATCTAGTAATCTCTCAGACAGGGGGCATTTAAACTTCAAATCCAGGACATAAGTACCTTTTTGGGGGAATCTGTCTTAACTTTGAATGGTTGCTAAGCAACCAATCGTAAATCGAGACTAACCTTACTCATTTTCCCCCCTTTTCTATCATACACACAAACATTACACATCTCTCTCTCTCTCTAGAACAGGGGTGTCAAACTGGCGGCTCACAGACCAGATGCGTCATGCGCAGGCCACGCCCCACCCCACTTCGCGAATGGGGAAAACATCACAAAACATCACATGAGAACAACATGATGGCAATGTGATGCGGCGAGTTTGATACCTGTGCTCTAGAAAGTGGGAGATCATGAGTTCAAGTCCCTCCTTAGCCATGAAAGCCAGCTGGGTGACCTTGGGCCAGTCATTCTTTCTCGGTCCAACCCACTTCACAGGGTTGTTGTGGGAAAAATATGAGGGGGGAAGTGTGATTGATATGCCCATCACCTTGAGTTATTTGTAAAAAATAATAATAAAGGCAGGATACCAATAAATAAATACATAAATATCATAGATGTATGCAGATATATGAACTAAACCAAGGGAGTCTATAAGGCTGAGGTTTCAAGAAAGTGAAGATGTCAGTCATGATGGATGACCACTGAAAGTCTAGATCAGGGGTGTCAAACTCATATCATCATGGCGGCATCACGTGACGTATCGGGACTTTTCCCCCTTCGCTAAACCGGGTGTGGGCGTGGCCAGTGCATGACTCATCCGGCCCATGGGCTGGGAGTTTGACAGGCCTGTTCTAGATGGATGTCTAGCGTTCAATTATTCAATTATACAGTTCAATTATTCTTATGCAACAATTTATTAACTCGAAACAAGCTCAGTACTTAAAAAAATCCTGAGTCATGGATTTTTTTTTAAACTTATATCCCAAAATTCTAATTTCCTCCTGACACATATCAAAACTGTCAAGCGATCATCACCAACACGTACAAATGTTGCAAAATCAAAGGCTGAAAACGTTCCGATGTGTCTTTGGAAATATTGAGGTTGTGGAAATTTTATCCACCAATGCCAGATTAACAGCCTGCACAAAAGTCGCACATCACATGCGGAACACGTCGGCTTGTGCTGACTCACAGCTAGTGATCTATTTTGTTAAACTAAAATGCTGATGGCATGACAGCTGGCTGTCGTGCTCTGCATATTAAGGTTGAAATCACAGCAAGGAAAATTCAGTCTCCAAGGGCAGGTTCCTCTCTCCTGAAGTTCTGCTGTGTGCTGGAAAAGCACCAGCTATTTGTTCAGAAACTGCTGAGGCATGTCCCCCTCTTCAAAATCATAAGTCACCCATAGTAATGCAGCCTTCCAATAAAAACATGAGCTCATGCAGTCAGAGTTGTTTAATTCTAAAAAGGAAAAAAAAAAGTATAGAGTCATCCTCTAGGGAAAAAAATGCAATTCTGCAGGCTTGTATTCCTTGGAATCACTGCACCACTACTGTGATTAAAAGAATCTTCTTGACTCAAGAGTAAAATCAAAGCTGGCTTTCTCCTGCAATTTGATCAGTAGCCATCTCCCTGCTTTCATGTCTTATCACCTTACAAAAAGAATTTGTCTTCATCACTGTTAGGACTCTGTTCAAAAGATTGGGTTTGCCAATATATGAACAAGCCACAAATCAATGTTTATGTGAACATTGCTTTATATGCATTGTAGGCTGATTACTATAAAAGGGAGCAAGAGAGC
The DNA here is from genome assembly GCA_023053685.1 of Diadophis punctatus similis. Lineage (NCBI taxonomy): Eukaryota > Metazoa > Chordata > Lepidosauria > Squamata > Dipsadidae > Diadophis > Diadophis punctatus. The sequence goes on from JALIGW010000002.1 coordinate 86,681,365, forward strand.
ATGCTCGTTCAGTGCTCTGTTGATTTCCTGCTGATTCTGACTCTCTCTGCTGATTATCTCTGCTGCTTCACTGTTGAGTAATTGACTTCATGTCTGTGTGAAAGTACTGTGAAGAGCTGCTGTGTAAAGCGTAACTATCTGTGATAGTATAGATTTGTTTGTTAGCTGTAATCTTTGTTTGCTAGTTAAAACAAAGATAGGCAAGAAGAAGATTCTTCGTATTGACTGACTTACCGTGTATGACTTGGACTTCCTATTTGAACTTTGCTACTTCTTTAAGTAAACTATTTGTATATATTTAAACGTATCTGTTTATTGACTGAATCATAGCAACTCATATCAAACTACAACAACACATTTCGCTGTGCACATGCTCAAGAGCACAATAAGTCCTTAACAATCACACTCTTAAACTCCTTTCAATTTTGTCAAGCAATGATTGTGCCTCTTTGTTTTCTATGGCTGTTTTTAGCCTGATAACACTTATTTGATCTTCTTCAGAAATTAGAAGGATTCTGACAGAATAACTTTTCATCATCTAATGGTTTCTGAGGGAACACCTAGTCCAAGTATGAGCTGCAATTAGGGAGTCTGTAGTTGATACCTACAAGAGGTAGGAAATCAGTGTGTCCACATGTACCAAGAGACACCAATCTCTGGTTCAACTAGACCACGGCTGTCAAACTGGCGGCCCGCAGGCCGGGTGCATCACGCACAGGCCACACCCACCCCAGCTCTGCAAATGGGAAAAACATTGCGAAACATCACGTGACGGCAACGTGATGCGCCGAGTTTGACAACCGTGAACTAGACAATATTACAGGTAGTCCTGTACTTACTACCACAACTGAGCCCAAAATTGATGTTGCTAAGTGAGACATTTGTTAAGTGAGTTTTGCCCCATTTTACTAGCTTTCTTGCCATAGTTGTTAAGTGAATCCCTACAGTTGTTAAGTTAGTGACATGGTTGTTAAATGAATCTGGTTTTACCTTGACTTTGCTTGTCAGAAGGTCGCAAAAGGTGATCACTTCACCCCAGGACACTGTAACCGTCATAAATCAATTGCCAAGCATCTGAATTTTGATCTTGTGACCATGGGGATGCTGCAATGGTCATAAGTGTGAAAATGGTTGTGTCACTTTTTTCAATGCCGTTGTAACTTCGAATGGTCACTAAATGAACTGTTGTAAGTTGAGGATTACCTGTAGTTTAAGCAATCACTTTGTTGCCTATTTTATCAACCGTCTTACTTCTAAGGAAGGAATGATTGCAATTCTAAAACTTAGATTTGCTACCATTGCAGGGCATACACTGATTTTATTAGATATTTTTATTTATTTGTTTATTTGTTTGTTTTTGTCAAGTATATTGGTAATATACATGGATATAACATTGTCTATATACATAAGATGGGTACTGATAACAGGGAACATTAGGACAGGGACGGTAGGCAAGCTGGTGCGCTTATGCACGCCCCTTACTGACCTCTTAGGAATCAGGTGAGGTCAATAGTGGACAGTCTAAGGGTAAAGTTTTGGGGGTTTGGTGACGAAACCACAGAGTCAGGTAGTGAGTTTCAGGCATTAACCACTCTGTTGCTAAAGTCGTATTTTCTACAGTCAAGTTTTGGAGCAGTTCACTTTGAGTTTGTATCTGTTGTGTGCTTGTGTATTGTTGTGGTTGAAGCTGAAGTAGTCGTTGACAGGAAGGACGTTGTAGCAGATAATTTTATGAGTTATGTTTAGGTCGTGCCGAAGGCGACGTAGTTCTAAGCTTTCTAAGTCCAGGATTTCAAGTCTGGTTGCGTAAGGTATTCTGTTGCGAGTAGAGGAGTGGGGGGCTCTTCTCATAAAGTATCTCTGGATACTTTCTAATGTATTTATGTCCGATATGCGGTGTGGGTTCCAGACAGATAAGCTGTATTCAAGACAATGTTTTTGCCATTTATGTTGTAGCCATTTTCTGATTCAGGAAATATGAAATAACTATATAAAATAAGGAAAGAGTCATAGAAGCGCTCCTGAGATGGAGCCAAAGGAATAAGTGGAAGATTTATTTATTTTTTTAAATCAGTGTAACAGTCAGAGCCCTGTCCCATCATTCATGCAACACTGACAAATGTACAAAAAAGGTTGGGCTTTAATTGTGTTTCCATAATCACCATCTTGATTATTATTTTTTTACATTCCCTGTAAACACTGCTATGGAGCCACATGTTATAAATTATTATTACTCGACCTGAAAGATAACCACATGACCACTGATCCATAAAACATTATCCTAGATATTTGCGAGATACTTAGTGACTCCCAACCTAGATAGAGAGGTTCCATTTGGTACCATCTGTGGAAATCATAGTGTGGTAATGGCATTTAGTAGGTACAGAATGCTGCCTCCTTAATGACAGTTTCTTGATTATAAATTTCTCCTAGGGGGAAACATTGTAGGCACATATATTACCCAATTTTAGAAAGCAATAACAATATTTTTCTTTACCCAGACATTTATGTGATACTGTAACATTTGGTCCTAGGCCTAAATGCTCATTAGCACAATACCTACTGCATAATTTTCAGCAGAAGTGAACAAGTTCTTATTGTTTTCTTGGTGCGTCTTTAATACTTGGTAAGAAACTTGCTCATAGCAAGACTATTCTCTGTGTGAACTTTCTATTCCAATTGCATAAAAGGGAATGGAGACTTCTGCAGCATCTATCTTACTGTCCTCCAATATACATTAAACACTGTTTGGAGAAAGTCTCAGTAGGAATGAGAATGAGAAAACAACAATAGGAAAGATTCTTTTGGAATATTAAAATCAAAGTGTATCAAATTATCAAATATACTTGGTGGGAGGAAGGCAAGACAACATATTCTTCCTCCGAGTGACTGTCCGAATTATTTATTTGTTTGATTTATTATACACATTTATGTGACCATCCATCTTGCAGTCAACTCTGACAATGTGAATGACCACAAAATCGCATAATACCGGTAATAATAAGTAAATAAAAGGGAAAGAGCCTACAGCAAGCAGATTGGCAAAGGAAGAGATACCCTAAGGGTTCTCCTCTGTATAGTGGATAAATATCTTCCACAACATCATACATAGTTACCCATCCTCCAATTTTATATATGCTTTCCTCAGCTGCAATGTCTCATAAAACATAGGACTATCAAGGCTGTATCCAAGGAGAAGAACAAATGGAAATCAGAAATCAGGTAATAATTTCAAAACAGTAGGGATCATTTCTATTCCCACAGACATATTATTTTTCACCTAGAGGGGAAAAAGTAAGACTGATTTGAATGCAGGAGAGTAGAAATTCATTTGAAAAACTAGGCCTTTTTTTTTAACTGAACCAAACAGTAATCAGAGCTTCTTATCACATTGTAGTTTTCTTGCTTTCACCATCTCCCTCTCTCTTCCATCTTGCCAAAGCAATTATTTGTGTAAGCATATTCCTTCCTCAGGGCAATAAAACTCATTAGATAATTTATTTACTGGCTAGTAAATCAACACAGGTCTTTCTGAAGAAGCTTTTTATACCAAAGCTGTTAAAAGTCGAATCTTCAGCAAGGAAGACTGCTTGAATATTCCTGCAATTTTGCCTTCACTGTACAAAACAATTATATTTCTTCCTATCATTCCCATTTCTCTTTCTCCATTCCACCCACAAATAACTACTAACACCTGACTCTCTTGGGACTTTCCTCCAAGCGTTTGGTGCAAACAGGCAGAGATCCATGAAAGCTTATGTGATCAGCTGGTCTTCAGGTGCATCCTTTCTCCTGGCCCTTCTCTTCAGATTAATATACCTACCTTTATAAAAATATCTGTCAGTCCAATTGCTAAACCAATGAACCAGTAGACGATGCCGCTCTTAGTATTGCTTACAGCCAATAAGATGCCAGATGAACCTGATAGGTAATATGGTGGGCTCTATTTAGGTTTCCCAAATGCTCCTTTTTAAAATGTTCAGTATCTCCCTTCCTACTTTGAGGGTGTGGAAGGAAGAATGAGCTGCCTTTTTTTTTTTACATGTGACTATCAAGGAAAACAGGAAACTATTACATTTGACTATTCTACCCATTCCCATCATCAGACAAAGGGTTTTGAAATATTCATCAGCAACATGCAAATAAACTCAGTAGAGATGGACAAATCAATCACCGGACAAATTAATCTACACCTCGTCTGTCGTATTCAGGTGTATTCACTGTCCAATAATAAATGTTACATTTTACCTTTAACATATTTTTGATGCTTGCGAATTTGAATGCAGTCATTGAACTGCATCACCTGATTTGGGAAAGAGCATAGTCTGAAACTTAAGGGTGTTCCAATCTGCATATTAGTTGCAGAAGAGGTGTGAATCAGGTAGTCTGGCTTCAAAATCAAGACCACTTCTCGATCCAACTGATTTTCTTAGTGATTACAAGATTTTTCCCATCCATATTTAAAAGCTGGCACGTCACATTGAAAAGATAATGCTTTTCTGAATTTTGAAGGAAACATATGCTAGAACCTTTGGAAATCTAAAATGTACAGTAAGTGTATATATATATAATCAGTGCAGCCTCTTTCAGCCCGTATATAAATCTGTGATTGCTAATGGTTATTGCAGCTTCATAATGGCATTTGTTTAATCATGCTATGGGTCATTTGCTTTCATATCTTCACTCTTCAACTTCTACTGCAAAAAAACATCATTCATGCTAAATGAGTGAAAAGGATCTTAAATTCTTTAATAATAACCATTAATATATTTGGAAAGAAAGTTTTATACTTCGTGCAGGTTCACTTCCCTATTGTTAATTAATCACTTTTTCAGACATCTAAATCTCTTCATTTGAAGCCTGTCAGTCTCATACCTCAAACCAATATCCCACAGTTAAGATTAATCACAGTTTAGCTTTTTGATAGTGTAATATCAAAAGTATACTTTTTCCCCCTTCAAATCAACCTTGGCTCCCATTGATTACATATATAAGTTACCTCAGTTTTCTTGACAATATGAGAAGATAAGTAATGAATTGCCATTGCCTCTTTCCTGGGCTGAAAGAGACTGACTGGTCTAAAGTCACCCAGCTGTGTTTATGGCTAAGAGAGGACTAGAACTCACTAGTCTCCTGATTTGTAGACTGGTGCCATAACCACTACCCCAAACTGGCTCTCAATAATAAACTGTACTTAATAAAAAATGTAGGTAGAAGTTTTCCCTCTTCCCATGATTCCAGAGCATTTGTAAAGAGTGCTAAGACTACGGTTTCTGGATTCATTTTTCCAGGTGCGATTTAAAGTGCTAATTGTCACTTTTAAAGCCCTTCATGGTTGAGGACCTAGATATCTGTAGAATCCCTTAACACCTGCCCACCTGATAAAATAAAACAGGATGGGCTTTCCAGTCCTTTCATCCATTCAGAAATATGCCTTCTCTGTCAGTGCCTTTGAAATAGGATCAGGGGTGAAATTCAAATTTTCCCCCTACCGGTTCTGTGGGCGTGGCTTGGTGGGTGTGGCAGGGGAAGGATACTGCAAAATCTCCATTCCCACCCCACTCCTGGGGGAAGGATATTGCAAAATCTCCATTCCCACCCCACTCTGAGGTCAGCCAGAGGTGGTATTTGCCGGTTCTTCGAACTACTCAAAATGTCCGCTACCGGTTCTCCAGAACCTGTCAGAGGCTGCTGAATTTCACCCCTGAATAGGATCTCCCTGGAAATGCACATACCCTTCTTTTTTGTCATTAAATAATTCTATTAAGTCCATTTAAACAAGCCCTAAATGATTCGTTTTTCCCTTCAATGGTTAGAAGTTGTTAATTGGGTTTTGCTGATTGGGTTTATTTCCAGGTCTTGCAGAGATTATTTTACTGATTATATTTGCATATTGTTTTTTTAATCATTACTAATGAAAGGACAATTTTATCTCGCCTGCTTCTGATTAGAATGGCCTACAAGCCCCCTGTAAATAAATAAATAGATTCTTACTTCAGTAAATTATTGGGGCAAGATACCTGAATGTAATCATAGGAAGCTGCTGTACATGTTCATGATCCAGAGTTCTGCTTCAAGTTCAAATCTTGAATCAAGTTTTGTCCTCTGGTTTTTCATAATCCGCCATATAAATAGCAACAGCATTTAGACTTATATATCACCCCATAGTGCTAATAGTACTCTCTTGATGGTTTACAGAGTCAGTATATTGCCTCCAATCATCTAGGGTCTCATTTTACCGACTGACCTGAGAAGGATGGAAAGCTGACTCAACCTTGAGGTGGTGAGGATCGAACTCCTGGCAGTGAACTTGTTATGTACGGATGGATGTAGTGGTTATTTGCATAGCCGCCGTTGATTGGCTAATCTAGAGGCGGGAGAAATAAACTCCTGTCAGTGGCTAGCAGGCTTCAGGGAAGCCCTTAAAAGCGGCTTCCCTGCAGCCTGCCGGCAGTCTGTATTAGTTCTAACTAATAGACAATAAAGGTGCTGAACTGTTCCTGTGACTCACCTCTTCATTTACGTGCGAATCTAACAGAACTGAATTAGCCTGCAATAGTGCATACTAACCACTGGGCCACCACAGCTTAACAGTAGTACTACTAGTAGTAATAGTACCGAGATAGTGCAGTGGTTAAATGCAGCACTGCAGGCTACTGCTAGTTCAGTAGTTCAGCTGTTCAAATCTCACCGGCTCAAGGTTGACTCAGCCTTCCATCCTTCCGAGGTGGGTAAAATGAGGACCCAGATTGTTGGGGGCAATATGCTGAACTCTGTAAACCGCTTAGAGAGGGCTGTAAAGCACTATGAAGCGGTATATAAGTCTAAGTGCTAGTGCTAGTGCTACCGTGTTTTCCCGAAAATAAGACCCTGTCTTATATTTTTTTGAACCCTGAAATAAGTGCTTGGCCTTATTGCCATGCACTCAAAAGCCCTATTGGGCTTATTATCAGGGGATGTCTTATTTGGGGGGAAACAGGGTAGCAGCAGCAGCTCCCAAAGCAGCACCTCGAACACATAGGCCCATTTTGAAGAAGAAAGAGAAAAATGTACAGTACAGTATAGCCTTGAGTGGTCATATATCTCTATAAAATGCAAATAATGTCCTTGAGAATAGCTGCCTTTGAAGAAACAAAAAGTTTGTGGGAGGCTGTACTCAAAACTATCCTTCACATATGATGGGGAAAAAAACAATATATTATTCCTAGTGTCATGCAAAATATAAGTCTATTAAAAATGAAACCGTGCCATGTAGTCTACTATGTGGGCTTTTGATGTTGCTTATTCATAGCTTTTTCCTATGTTTAAGTCCATAGGAAAAGGTCACGATATCAAAAGAAGAATGATTGATTGCTGCTTGGTGGGAAGCAATGTCACCGTCAAGATTATTCATGCATCTATGAGCTCAGAAAATGTGAAATGATAAAACTGCGTAAATCAGTACATAACCATTAGTGAAATGAGGATGTGTGCCAGATTGCACAGAAGCATACAGTTTACCTTGAAGGGAGGACCCCTTATTGGAGGAAAAAAAATATTTAGGACAAGCAGTATAGGTCATCCTCAACTTACAACCATTCATTTAGTGACCCTTCGAAGTTACAAGGGCACTGAAACAGTGACTTACATCGATTTTTTTGTACTTATCACTATTGCAGCATTCCTGTAATAGCAATAGCACTTAGACTTATATACCGCTTCACAGTGCTTTGCAGCACTCTCTGTGTGGTTTACAAATGCCGGCATATTGCCCCCAGCAATCTGGGTCCTCATTTTAGTGACCACGGAAGGATGGCAGGTGGAGTCAACCTTGAGCCAGTCAGGATCAAACTCTAGGTTGTGGACAGAATTAGCCTGCAATATTGCATTCTAACCACTGCGCCACCACAACTTAATCACGTGATCAAAATTCAGATGCTTGGAAACTGGCATGTATTTATGACAGTTGTAGTGTCCCGGGATCCCCTTTTACGACCTTCTGACAAGCGAAGTCAATGAGGAAGACAGATTCACTTAACAACCAGGTTACTAATTTAACAACTTCAGTGGTTCAGTTAGCAAGTATAGCAAGTAAGGTCATAAAATGAAGCAAAACTCACATAACAACTGACTTCCTTAAGAAGAGATATCTTTGGAATCCGTTGCGGTCATAAATTGAGGACTACCTGTACAAGCAATGGAGGGAAAACCACTGAGTGTAATCTACCTGCAAAGAGGGAATTGAGTATTTCCTTTCAAAAAGAATAACTTGTAAAGGCATTTTTCTGTCCAACATATTCATATCATTTTCAGTTGCACTGCTACTTATTCATTTAGGTGAAAATCTATACATTAAGGAATGCAGAAGGAACATTTGAAAACAGTCACTTCAGTAGCTTTCTGATTCGACTTGATGCTCTGATTCACCTTGATGCTCTGTTCTTCTGTAGTCTATTAAGGCAAGAACACTGTTTAAAAGCTGTTCTGCTTTTAAGCAGAGTAGGATGAAACATGCTAATCAAGTCAGCAGTTTTCAAGCAACATTTCTTTTAAAAGCTGGGACATATATTTTCTTTTTTTTTTAATTGTTTTTTATTGAACACACAAAACAAGACAAAACAAAACGTATAACAAACAGGTGGGGCATTTGTAGCCTCCTTTCCATCAAAAGCTGTTGTCGGATGATTACATTTTATACAGTATTTCATTTAATATTCATATTACTCTCACATTACCTATCCTATTGTACAATATACCTTCTAAACCTTTACAAGATTACATGGAAATACACCTTTATACTTTTCTTTTACTCTATCTTACTGTTAACTAAGGCATTAGCATCCCCAATAGTAATTAAATTCTCTATTCCTAGTTCTGTAAATTTATCGTGTACTTTTTTTATAAGATTCAAATTATTTATCATTTGAGGCATAGTGTGTTGTGAGTATAGCAAGTAGTCTTAAATTCTCTTTTTTGATATGTACTTCTTGGAGAGCAATTACATTGATGTCAAGTTTTTCCCTTTTTTTGTTTAAAAAATGTTTGAGTTCTTTACTTCCGGTTATTAAGTCCATTTATTTTGCTGAATGTTATTTTTATTTCTTCGGACATTATTATTTATAATATCTTTTAGTATGCTTCGTCTCTCTTAGCACTCTGCCTTGCGTTTTCTTTTGCTGTCTCTGTTTCTTAATGACCTCCTTTTGTTTCTTCCTTTCTTCTACTAGATCTTCTTCTTCTGGGACATATATTTTCAAAGTGCCTGTAACTTTGTTGTTTTGAAATAGAGAGTGGTGACATTTCCTGCAAGAATAGCCCAAAGAGTATGAAACCAGCCAGGAAAATGAAGATAGACATGGAATAATAGAGTTGGAAGGGACCTTGGAGGTCTTCTAGTCCAACCCCCTGCTCAAGCAAGAGACCCTATACCATTTCAGACAAGTGGCTGTCAAGTCTCTTCTTACAGCACCCACAACTTCTGGAGGCAAGCTGTTCCACTAGTTGATTGTTCTGTCAGGAAATTTTTCCTTAGTTTTAGGTTGCTTTGCTCCTTGATAAGTTTCCATCCATTGTTTCTTGTCCTGCCTTCAGGTGTTTTGGGAAATAATTTGACTCTCTCATCTTTGTGATAGCCCTTCAAATATTGGAACACTGCTATCATGTCTCCCCTAGTTCTTCTTTTCACCATGGGGCTACCTCTAAAGAGTATCCAGAGACTGCAACTGGTGCAAAATGCAGCTGCGCGAGCCGTAGTGGGTGTGCCAAGATACACCCACGTAACACCTATTCTTCGCCAGCTGCATTGGTTGCCCATTAGTCTCCGGATGCAATTTAAGGTGTTGGTTTTAACCTTTAAAGCCCAACATGGCTCAGGGCCAGGTTACCTCCGGGACCGCATCCTACCACATACCTCCCTACGACCGGTTAGGTCCCACAGAGTTGGTCTCCTCCAGGTCCCATCAACCATGCAATGCCGGTTGGTGGGAACGCGGGGGAGGGTCTTCTCTGTGGGAGCCCCGTCTCTTTGAAACCAACTCCCTCCAGAGATCCGGATTATCCCCACCCTACTGGCCTTCCGTAAAGCCGTGAAAACATGGCTCTTCCTGCAGGCGGGGTGAAATTAAGATCAATCCCCCATGTTTGAATGATGGTTTGTTTTTAAATTTTGTAATTTTTTAATCATTGGTATCGTTTTTATAAATTGTTTTTGTGTTATGTTGTACGCCGCCCTGAGTCCTACGGGAGTTGGGCGGCATATAAAAACGACCAAATAAATAAATAAATAAATAAATAAATAAATAAATAAATAAATAAATAAATAAATAAATAAATAAATAAATAAATAAAGACTAGACAAACCCAATTCCTGTAGCCGTTTCTCATATTTCTTAGCCTCCAGCCCCCTAATCATCCTTGTTGCTCTTCTCTGCACTCTTTCCAGAGTCTCAACATCTTTTCTATATTGTGGTGATCCAAACTGGATGCAGTATTCCAAGAGTGGTCCTACCAAGGCTTTGTAAAGCGGTACATTTTGCAGCCTTTACTGCAAAAAAAAAAAAACTATTATTCCCTTTACTAAATTAAAAAGAAGTGAGGTTTTCTTTGGGGCAGGAGGAGAGGAATTTGCTAGACTTTTCCTTAAATGCAATCAAAAAATTAGGTACGTTAATTATGTAATGCAATTTTAAAAAAAATGCCATCACATAGCAAGAGATAAGAGATAGTTTTAAAAAATGTTACTCATATAAACTTAATTCTCAAGACTTCTCTATCTGTGAAGCCACTGTGATTAGTGCAACCAAAGCTGGTCAGATTACAAGGGCCACCAATCTGAAGTTAGAGCTTTTGGTCACCGGATCCAATTTACCCTCTGTCTTCTGTCACTGTACCCTAATCATGAAACAAGAAAAGGAGGACTTTATGTTGTTAGAAAGAACCCCAAAAGAGTAGACACCAGTGGTGGGTTGCTCCCGGTTCGGCCTGGTTCTGCGAACCGGTAGCTCCGGCGGCAGGAGGCTCCGCCCACCTACCCGGGACCCTTCTGCGCATGCGCAGAAGTGTCATGTGTGTGCACAAGCGCGCACATGAACTGGTAGCAATGGGTTTTAGAACCCACTACTGGTAGACACATCAGTAACAGGGAATCCTATTAAGAAGATGAATATAAGTTAGAGAATAGATACAGTAAGAGGACTGTAAGGTAGGGAGAAGGAGAGGGAGAAGGAGAGGGAGAAGGGAGAAAAGAGGAGAAGGATAGGGAGTTGGAGACAGAAACAGAGACAGAGATTTTATATCTAGCTTATATTAGTTTAACTGAAGGCCTTGGGGTATTTTGTAAAAAAAAATAGTGTTTGATATAAAGTACATGTTTTCTCTCTCTTCTTGCTGCTATGTACACCTTCTGTAGTACATGAGCTCTGAGTCAACAGACTGAGATTCAGACAAGCCAAGATCTATAAGGCAACAGTCTAAACAAGATTTGATTGTTCTAATCTAATCAAAGAAATTGACATCTCTTTTTGATCATCCTGTTTGATCTGGAAATCTGGAGCTCAGCCGATACATAACCCAAATAAATACACCTATATTTTCGTGTTGACAGCTGAAACATGAAAATAGTATCTAACAAAGGTAACCAACCAGGGGTGAAATTCAAATTTTTTCCCTACTGGTTCTGTGGGCATGGCAGGGGAAGGATACTGCAAAATCTCCATTCCCACCCCACTCTGGGGCAAGCCAGAGGTAGCATTTGCCGGTTCTCCGAACTACTCAAAATTTCCACTACCGGTTCTCCAGAACCTGTCAGACCCTGCTGAATTTCACCCCTCTAACCAACCCAATGTGCATGCTACTTGGATCATTCAGTGGGTTTTGATAGCGATATTATTATTATTTTTACTTTTTTGCCTGCATCTTGAGTATATGTCAATACTTTACATATCATCTGGGAAAGTTAGTTTCTAGATCAGAGATCTTAACGTGCACAAAATGCAATGAGTGTGCTTGAGCTTGGTATATTGTCCCAAATGTGCCAAAATTGACATACTATTCTTAGTATTACTTGGGAATGGTACACGTGAGACAGATACAGTTAGTCAATATGTCCTCTGTATTGTGATATTACTAAAAAGCAGAACATTTTGATTGAACAAAAGTATGATTTTGGACAGAGGTCAGTATTTATGGGCCCAGATAGTGACCATCAATGGAAGATTGCAACTTAGAAAGTAAAAGGAATATAGTGTAAACTGATGAATGAAATGAAAAGAATAAAATATACATGTTGTGCAAAATTAAGTGAAGGATATAATAGATCTGAATGCAGGTGGTCTGATTTCATGGAGTTGAGTTTGTAAATACATGAAGTAATGGGATGATGCAAGTCTGATTATTAATATGTATGTCAGAAAGTATAAACTGGTGTCTTTTTAAGTTGCTATGGGTGCTTTTGGAAGTAGGACTCCATAGTTTGGGGAAAGTTTCATGTTAGACTTCAGTGAATGATGGTAATTTATTTTATTTATTTAGTGAGATTTATATACCGCCTCACAGTGCAAGCACTCTCTAAGCGGTTTACACCAGTAAGCAATGTATATATTTACATTGCCCCCAACAATCTGGGTCCTCATTTTACCTACCTCAGAAGGATGGAAGGCTGAGTCAACCTTGAGCCGGTGAGATTTGAACCGCTGACCTGCGGATCAGTGTCAGCTAAAGTGGCCTGATAGGAAAATAGGAAAAAAGGAAATAGGAAAAATAGGAATAGGAAAATAGGAATAGGAAAAAAGAGAGATGAATCCCAGGAAAAAGCATACAACATTCTATAGGAAAACTTCATCTATATTTTATAGAGGAATGCCACTATTGTTCCCTTTTTCAAATAGGTAGGTAGCAAGAATGAATGCAAGAACTAAAAGGGATTTCTTTTTCAAGTGCAGCCAGGAAAGTGCTTGCCAGAATTCTGATCGAAGGCGTATGAGAGGTAACAATAAGCAACATTTGATCGCTGTGGTTTTAGGCTACTCGGAAAGTTTGTAGATTAGAAATAACCAAAATGAAGACCTGTTTTTGTATGCTATTCTATTTAGAGGAGCAGCATCTCAAGATGAATAGGGTTGAATTCTAGAAAGTTTTGTGTGACACATTCATGCCTAGCTATTGAATGTGATAAAAGTGATATATAATGGAAGCAAAACATTCATGAGAATAAAAGGAATCTGTTAGTGAATGATTCGGTACTGAGCAGAGAGTAAGATAAAGATGTTTGATATCCCGTAGAAATTATATAGAATGTTTATGGTATAAATGGGTTGGTTGGATTATTTTTATTGAGACTATTGTGTAAAATTTTCATATATAGGTAGCCCTCGACTTACAACAGTTCATTTAGTGACCGTTTGAAGTTACAACAGCACTGTAAAAAGTGACTTATGACTGCTTTTCACACTTAGGTTTGCTGCGGCATCCCCATGGTCACATGATCAAAATTCAAACACTTGGGAACTGATTCACATTTATGACCTTTGTGTTGTCCCAAGGTCATGTGATCCCCTTTTGCTATCTTCTGACAAGCAAAGTCAATGGGAAAGCCAGATTCACTTAACAATCATTTTACTAATTTAACAATTGCATGGATTCATTTAACAACAGTGGTAAGAAAGGTACTAAAATGGGGCAAAACTAACTTAACAAATGTCTTAGTTAACAACAGAAATGTTGGGCTCAATTGTGGTAATAAGTCGAGGACTACCTATAGATGTACGAGACACAGATAGAGAAAGAGAGAGATAGATGATATAGACAGATGATATATGATGATATTGAGAGAGAGAGAGGGGGGGGGGAGGGAGGGAGGGAGGGAGGGAGGGAGGGAGGGAGGGAGAGAGGGAAAGGGAAAGGGAAAGATGAGAGGGAGAGAGGATAGATAGATAGATAGATAGATAGATAGATAGATAGATAGATAGATAGATAGATAGATAGATACTGTAAACAGACAGACAGACAGACAGACAGACAGACAGACAGAGATAGAGATAGATGATATATAGATACAGTAGATATGATAGAGATAGATAGACAGACAGACATAGAGATGATAGAGATAGATGATAGATAGATACAATAGATATGATAGAGATAGATAGATAGATAGATAGATAGATAGATAGATAGATAGATAGATAGATAGATAGATAGATAGATACTGTAAACAGACAGACAGACAGACAGACAGACAGACAGACAGAGATAGAGATAGATGATATATAGATACAGTAGATATGATAGAGATAGATAGACAGACAGACATAGAGATGATAGAGATAGATGATAGATAGATACAATAGATATGATAGAGATAGATAGATAGATAGATAGATAGATAGATAGATAGATAGATAGATAGATAGATAGATAGATAGATAGATAGATAGATAGATAGATAGATAGATAGATAGATAGGTAGGTAGGTAGGTAGGTAGGTAGGTAGGTAGGTAGGTAGGTAGGTAGGTAGGCAGACAGACAGACAGACAGACAGACAGACAGACAGACCACAGAGATAGATAGATAGATAGACAGACAGACAGACAGATAGACAGACAGACAGACAGACAGACAGACAGACAGACAGACAGACAGACAGACAGACAGACAGACAGACAGACAGACAGACAGACAGACGATGATAGATAGATAGATAGATAGATAGATAGATAGATAGATAGATAGATAGATAGATAGATAGGTAGATAGATAGATAGATAGATAGATAGATAGATAGATAGATAGATGATAGATAGATCGATCAGGTGGGCAATTAATTTTCCCAAGGGACCACATGTGAAAATGGGAATGTTGTGGAGGGCCAAACCAATAGGCTGCTACTGAGGCTCTTGCTGCCCCCATCCCACTGTAGTGGCTTTTGCCACCACCATCCTTGCCGCCACAATCCACTACCAGCACCACTATTGGTACTGCCACCATTGTCGCAGGATGGACAGGAATGGCCAAAGGGCCAGCTGTGGCCCACGGGCCATAGAATGCCTAGGTCTGGAATAGATAGATTGGCATCACTGTTCTATTGCTTTTAGAATCCTGCATAATTGTATCAAAACGATATGCCCTATTAAAAGTTACAAAAAATCCCCATGAAGAATAGAATGGTTTGCAGTTTAATGGTCCAGTATATAAAGATATGATGAATAGTTTCAGTATCAACTAGATTTAAATATTTTTCCTTTTATTTTTAGTTACTATTTCTTACGGTACGTGTTGGATTTTGCATGATGTTGTTTTTGTGGATGGATAAGAAAAAAGTTAAAAAATGGGAGAATGAATTGATAGGTTTAGTAATAATTTCCAACCTGATTCCAACAAAAATACTACCAATCACCTGATCCTTTCAATCAGTGGAAGGAGGTTTGGAGACTGATCTCTTATTTTAATTATCTACCAATTATGTAGCTTTGCTAACAACCAATTAAACCGTTGAGTCCAATAGCTTTGTTATCCATCTGATGAAGGCTGATTTCAAGGGGAAATCAAATGCAAGAAAGCAACAGCTGCGGTTAGCAGTCAGTTAGGGGCAAATTAGCAGATTTTATGTATCCAAAATGTGATATAAACCTCCCTTTTTAATTCAGATCTGGCAAACTTCACATTAATTTGCGGTTTTGTTTTCTGGAAGGGCTCCGGAGCATTTTGATGGATAATTTAGCATGGCGTATCTAAATCTCAGTGATTGTAAGCTCCCCATCTTGAACAAACAATGGTGCCAGTTTAGCACTCCATTGATTGGCTTCATAGACCACAAACCAGTAATGCGATGGTGGCTTGATTTTGAATAGATTTTTGGAGCCCTGTAAACAGATTAAAAATGCATGTGACTCTCACCAAACAGCTTTCAAATGAAATACATGCTGTCTTTTATGGAAGCCAAGTATAATTAGGACAGAGGTAATGGGAAACGCTAAATGAAGCACTTTCCTTTTGTTTCAGTTGTAGTCAGACAGCAGGGCCACAATGGCCAACTTAAATACCAAGGTCATAGTTACCGAAGCACACAGTGAAATCTCTACTTATAATTATTACTATGTGAAAATGGTTAAGGCAAGTTGCTTTCCTTTCAGAAGGGGTTATTTCTTCTTCTTTTTTCGAATTCTCTAAGATTTTCTCTTAAAAATAAAATAAAATCTGAAACTGCATTTGTCTTTGGAATGCAAAGTGAATCCAACCCTGGCTCTTAATCTACAATATAAAGCAATTTCAGCTATTGAGAATTGTCTGTTCTAAATTTCTAGCTGCCCTCAGAAGCATACCACAAACATTTGCATAGAGTCATTAGTGTGCTACTTAATGCATAGAAGTTAGAACCATTACTAAAGTTCTGTATTCAGTCCTAAAAGCTAAATATTTGGGGGGCTCCTTGTCTTACTGGGACATGAATAACAAGGTCAAGGCAGTGTGAGCAAATTAAAGAAAATTTTGCAATGTTTTTCCCTTCAAATGTGGCTAAGTGCTTTGCTGTAGCTGAACATTTTGAGGCTCTTTATTCTGTTAGCGTAAAAGTAATAAACAAAGCAGTCGCATTATGTTACAAAAGCTTCCCTTTGCTTTAAATAGGTTCCAGGTTTCCTACTTTTCCCTGGAGTCGAACTAGAATTTAGATTAAACATTTTCCCCTTGAGGATTTTAGCTATGGTGACCTTTTGTCTCATGGAGTTATGTCATGTCATTTCCTGTTGACCTGCAAATACTTTAATTCAGATGAGCCTTTTTTCCCTAAAAGAGTAACAACATCAGTAACATGACAAAAGGTAAAAAGAATAATTCTTCTTTGAAAGGGGACACTGCAAATGTATCTTCCTCAATGATTAGATGACAGGCAATTATTGTTGGAAAGTGGCTTATATGTCTAATTTAGTACTATCAACTCCCCTAAAGCTAGCTCATGAGGTTACCTGTCAATAAAACCTTGGCATAAAAAATAAAAAAAACTAACAGTCAGCCATAAGTTGTCTTGTGGATTTTGAGCAATACTCATGAACATTTTATTCTAGGCTGAGGTGGAGAACTATGGCCCTTTTATGACTTGTGGACTTCAACTCCCAGAATTCCTGAGCCAGCATGGCTGGCTCAGGAATTCTGGGAATTGAAGTCCACTAGTCATGAAGGGACCATAGTCCTCCACCTCTGTTCTAGGCAATGGTTCCTAGATGTCCAGCATAACAGATTGATTGATATTTGAATCAATCAATCAGCTAAGATGTATTCTAAAACTCTACTTGACACAAGGTTAAAGATTATCTTTGTACCTTTTAAAAATTATTTTCAGGTTTAGGTCTTTTTTACATATTTGTCTAAGCCTCAAACACAATTAGATGTTTAGCTCAAGAATGACCGAAGGTTCCCTTGCTTCATTCCATCCAATATGTCTTTCTTGACATTTTAAAAAAATCTTCCTTTCATTGACTTTATTGTAATTTCTTTGATTTGACTATTGAGAAGCACCCAGAGTCATTGGGAGTCAGGCAGCATATAAGCTTAATAAATTGTCATTGCTGTTAGTCTCCAGTACCATGCAATATTTTCCAAGCTCTGCTCTGGAATTTTAGACAGGAGGCTATTTTTTCCTTAAGCTTCTTTATTTTGTGTGATTTGTTTTCCCATATCCACACAGAAGTGAAAATGTCCATGACCACTATTTCTGGCTACTATCTGTAATCAAGGTTATCTATTATTTCTTTATGTATTTTCTGAGGCTTATATGCTGCCTCACAAATCTAAGGGGTCTACCTCTCAATTTCAATAATTCAGAACAAACCAATGAAGATAATTAGCCACTGTATACCTGCAACACTGTTTTCCTCTGAAAAGAAAAAATTTAAGGGAGAAAGAAATGAAGAGCATACAAGCACCCAAGCCTGATAAATAACAAAACCTTCAACCCGATTTACAAAGTGTTGAATCACCGGAGCTCCACATACTGCAAATCAATTCCCCACTCTTCAGTCGCTTGTTGATGTTTGTTTGAATTTTAATGGAGAACAACATTCATTGTCAGATGTAAGGATTACTATCAGCAGATTTTTAATTGCTCCTATCGTTTGTGTATGTAAAACAATGCAAAGAAAGCCAAAGGAAAGCAAGAGCACCGTTGTGGCAAAGAAAGAAAAATTTAGAATGAACCAAGAATAAAACAAACGTTAAGAGTAACAGCGACATCAAGTGGTGGACCTGTTTTCGTTGCAGAAATGTCAGAGATAATAAGTTATTGATTTTACATCATCTCATCTGCTTCAAAGAAATGGACATTTACTTTTTGGATTTCTATTTTTTATGTACCCATCTATTATAAGATGTATTTTCGTTTCTTGCTTCTTAACATCTTTCACCAAATAACAAATAGTTAGGGTAACAGTAGCTACGGTCTAAAGAGAGCTAGTAACTTGAATGTTTTATTTTTTATTTATTTATTTATTTGTTTGTCAAACATGTACAGGATAGTAGGTGTTTGTATAAACATAACATAAGCAAAGAAGTACAGATAAATGAGGACAATAGGACAGTAAGACAGGGACGGTAGGCACAGTGATGCGCTTATGCACGCCCCTTACAGACCTCTTAGGAATGGGGTGAGGTCGACTGTAGACAGTCTAAGGTTAAAGTTTTTGGGGTTTGGGGAAGAAACCACAGAGTCGGGTAGTGAATTCCAGCCATTGATCACTCTGTTGCTGAAGTCCTATTTTCTGCAGTCCAGTTTGGAGCGGTTTACATTAAGTTTGTATCTATTGCGTGCTCGTGTATTGTTGTGGTTGAAGCTGAAGTAATCATTGACAGGAAGGACATTGTGGTATATGATTTTATGAACTACATTTAGATCAGATCTAATGTGTTTCTAATCTGCTTGAATTTAGGGGAACACAACTTACCATGATGATCCCCAATTCAGTTAACTCTGAAGAACCCTAGAATATGTTCATGGAGAAAAACAAAATCTATTACTATTGGTCCTGATAATAAAAGGGACCTCCAGAACTGGTGTCACTTTAAATCATAGTTGCTAAGGATCAAAAATCGGGAAAAAAAGAAAGAAAGCAATTTTGTGTTGTGGGTAGAGGTTTTCAACAGGCCATTGAACATCCCTATGTGGCATACAGGAAAGACCATACTAAACTTATTGGAATCTAGCACAGCTCTTACATTCCAATCCCGTTACAATATGTCCTTTAGAGAGGCAGATGAAACCTACCATCTTGAAGGAAACAGATATGCACATAAAATAATGCACTACACAAGTGTTTCAGCAGTGCCAGTCCTATGCTGGAGCCTTATAATTGCACATAAGCCTGTTTGTGTACAAGCCAACACTACAACCAAAACACCAGGAAAAACAGAATTTGTTCTGGAAAATAACCTTTGCTAACTTGGTTTTCATGTACCTGTAATTCTATGGCATCAGCAGAGAATTTGTTCAACTTCTCTGCTGTACTAATAACTTCTAGCTTGAAAGCTGCATCAGATGATATCCGTTGGCAATTTCCAGACATGGTGATTACCAGAAATGTGTACAGAGAAAGAGGGGAAACTGCAAACATTCATGTCTTCATTTAAAACCCATATTTTTTTAAAAAAAACTGTAAACCAAATCCAATTTTTAGGGTGTATTATGGAGCCAAAAATTCTCATGCAGGTGTATTTGGTACAAATTGCTTTATTTTGTTCAGGATATGTCCAAATTACAACATGTGAGAATTCTTCCCCAGTTTAAGAATCACTGATATATGCAACATTTTCAAACAGTTTAGGTGAGATCTAGTGTAGGATTATGACTTGCTTTAACAAAGATTAATTAGCATACCAAGCAATCTGACCTTAAAAAACTCATAATTAAAGCCCGTTTTTAAAAGAAAGGATTCAATGACTGATTGAATTAGAAAAGGTTGCAATGGGGGAGTAGAGTAGAGTAGAGTAGAGTAGAGTAGAGTAGAGTAGAGTAGAGTAGAGTAGAGTAGAGTAGAGTAGAGTAGAGTAGAGTAGAGTAGAGTAGAGTAGAGTAGAGTACTTTATTGGCCAAATGTGATCAGACACATAAGGAATTTGTCTCCGTGCATAAGCTCTCAGTATACATACAAACAACAAAGTAATTTAATCATAAGACACCAATAGGAGAAGGTAATAAAAAAGATGAGAAGGATAATAGTAATGCAGCCATACTATATGGGTAAATATCTTTAGGTCTAAGATAGTACTGTTGGAATTAGGTGTTCAACAGAATGATGGCACGAGGGAAAAAACTGTTCTTATGTCTAGTTGTTTTGGCATGTAATGCTCTGTAGCAGAATCCTGAGGGGAGGATTTGAGGAGTCTTTAGACATTTTCTTAGCTTTCTTTCTGGCTCATGCAGTATAAGATCCTCAATGGAAGGTACACTGGTTGCAATAGCTTTTTCCACAGTCCTAATTATCCGTTGAAGTGTGTACCTGTCCTGTTTGGTTGCTGTACCAAACTAGACAGTTATACAAGTACAAATGACAGACTCAATAACCAGGAGGAAAATATTCCATATTTTTTATGCCAATTGTCTAAATATTCATGCTCCTATGAGGTGCTTTTTTCAAGAGGAAACTGGACTTTCTAGTTTTTCTTTGAAGATGTTTCGCTTCTCATCCAAGAAGCTTCTTCAGCTCTGGATGCATGATTTAATCTGTGTTGTGATTAAATGTTTCTCCAAAGTGCTGTGATTAAAGAAACTGATATTTCAGAGGTGCATCTTCTCTTTGCATCTATGAGCCTATTTCACTACAAAACCAAATGGCAAGAGATAAGTGGGGGGAAACTTCTTCAAACACTGTCCCTGTTTTTCACTTGGACTGTTCTTAATTCAATGAATCTCTAAAGTTAAGACATAAGGTAACTTCCTGTCTTCTCTCTCTCACGCTTCCAATGTTATTACTGTCTTCTCTTTCCAAGATGTAATCTAGATAAAAGTGAGACTATTCTATCTTCTATTTGTTTCTTAATTAATTCAGCTTTTTGTTAGCACTGTGTCTGTTAGCATTCATTGAGCTAAGCCCGTATTCCCATGCTTATGTTTGGGAATATGTCCTATAGCAAGATCTCCCAAGGAACTGAAATCTCCAACAATATCTGCTTCACTTTAGGTGTACCTCAGATCTTTCCAAAAAGAGCTCATCTCAGTTTAGGACTTCAGATCCATCCAAGGATATGCATGACTTATTTCCACAGTATCTTCACACGAGAGAGAGAGAGAGAGAGAGAGAGAGAGAGAGAGAGAGAGAGAGAGAGAGAGAGAGAGAGAGAGAGAGAGAGAGAGAGAGGGAGGGAGGGAGAATATCATACTACTTATTGAATTCTACATATACCGTATTTTTCGGAGTATAAGACGCACCTTTTTCCTCCCTAAAAGTGGCTGAAAATTTGGGTGCGTCTTATACTTCGAATGTAGCTTTTTTCCAGCCCTAACTAGGTGCTAACAGATCTTCCCAGCTCTTACCTTGCAGGCTTTTTCATTGTTACTCTCTCCAAAGAATGTTTTTCCAGCCCTAAGTCTTTGCAGAATTTTTTTTCATTGCTCTACTTGCTCCGAATAAGTTTTTTTCCAGCCCTAACCAGGTGCTAACTATCTTCCCAGCTCTTACTGGCTTGCATGCTCTTTCATTGTTACTCTCTCAGAGGAAGGTTTTTTTTAAGTCCTAACCAGGGCATAAAATAATGTGCTGAAGCTGACCAGACTAAGGACGCTAGCCAGATGAATACCTGGTAGGCAGATTGTTTTCCCCTATTTTCCTCCCCAAAAACTAAGGTGCGTCTTATACTCCAGTGTGTCTTATACTCCGAAAAATACAGTATTTATACTTGGTTAGCTGTTAGCAGCAGTATCCTGATAACAGCAGTAAAGGGGTCAGATGGGTCAGATAATTGGCAAGATGGCAGGCAAAGAATTTTGATTCAAATTTCACATCCCTTTTCTCATTGCACACACATTCAAAAGGGAAAAAGGCGTGCACCACCATCTTGTCCATTTTGACCCATCTTTCAAGATAAGTTGAGCCAAAGCAGAAATAACAGCATACATCATGTTATTAGTTGAAATATAAATCAACAGCAGCCCATTAAAATGTAAAGGCTATACTATATGATTTCTTAGAGTTAGCAGGAAATCTATCCAAATTCACTTATTTAAATTGTAGAGATTCAAGGGAAAGATCATAACTCCTTTAGAATTACAGCACTAGAAATTCTCATTAAAAGTAATCAATGCTTGTCGCATCAGGCCCACATCATTTGAGTAAAATGTGTCTTGAGATTGGAGACCCAATTTAATTGACAAGGTTAGATATCCACATCCTTCTGGCTCAGATTAGGTCTATATCTTCCAGTCTGTTTGATTGACATTTCTTTCCAGCTTTGTTAATTCCATATCCAAAGTCACAGATGTTTTGAACTTTAGGGCTTCAGGAAGGAGACACATAAGATGCACAAACTGATAAAACTTCTGAAATATTTCACAGACTTTTGACTTTGCTGAAGTCACAGCAATCTTATAAAGCTTTTTTCAAATGTACCCATTGGCACTTATAAAAATCCTGTTCGTCTTTAATTGGAACACATCAAATCAGATTTGTGTCACAATGATATTAGAAACAGGATGTTTCAGGCACTGAATAATTTAAAGTACATATATAAAACGAATATGAACTTTTGGGGGTCCTCCTAGACCCACAGCTAAAATGAGAGAAACACCATACAGCTGTGGCTAGGGGGGGCCTATGCACAGGTTCGCCTGGTGCACCAATTGGGGCCATACTTGGAGAAGGAGGCTCTACTCACGGTCACTCATGCCCTTGTCACCTCCCGACTGTACTACTGCAATGCGCTCTACATGGGGCTACCCTTAAAGAGTATTCGGAGACTTCAGTTGGTGCAAAATGCGGCTGCGCGTGCCGTGGTGGGTGTGCCAAGGTACACCCATGTTACACCTATACTCTGCCAGCTGCATTGGTTGCCCATCGGTCTCCGAGTACAATTCAAGGTGTTAATCATCATCTTTAAAGCCCTACATGGCCTAGGACCAGGTTACCTTCGGGACCGCACTCTGCCTCACACTTCCCTTCGACTGGTTAGGGCCCACAGAGTGGGCCTCCTCCAGGTCCCGTCAGCCAAACAATGCCGGCTGGCGGGCCCTAGGGGGAGGGCCTTCTCTGTGGGGGGGCCCGCGCTCTGGAACCAACTTCCCCCAGAGATCCGAACCATCCCCACCCTGCTGGCCTTCGAAAAGCTGTCAAGACATGGCTCTTCCTGCAGGCAGGGGGGAGAGACTAAATCCATCTGAACTCCCCCCTTGGTACGGCTGACGGTGAATTTTTTTTAACCTTTTGTATATTTTTAACTGTTGTTTTTAAATTGCTGTTTATTATTAGTGTTCTCATAAAATTGTTGTACGCTGCCCTGAGTCCCTCAGGAGTAGGGCGGCATAGAAGAACCAATAATAAATAAATAAATAAATTTTGCTTTTAAGAGGGAGCTGGAAGTTTGAAGCTTGGTTTAATGCATCATTGGGCAGCAAACTTCGGTTTCTTTTGAAAACAACACCATTTTAAAGCATGAAATTCCACCCCAAATCTCGTCCCAGCGTCTATTTTTGCATTTGGGTTGAAATTTTTTTTGGCTTCCTAGGCACCTGTCCCTGACTACAGTATCACAGGTTTTCTTCCCAGGGCACCCAAAACTTTTTCCATGACATCACAAGTTCTCAACAAAGGTTTGATTTTTAAAAAGATTCAGGATGGAATTTCATGCTTAACAATGGTGTTGTTCACTGTTTTAAAAAACAAAGCCTTTTGGGTGCCTGGGGAACAAAACTCGTGATGAAGAGAAACAGGTGACCGGGAAGTCAAAAAAAAATTTATGCAAAATTTATGCAAAAACTGACCCTGGAAAGAAATTTGGAGTGGAATGCCATGCTTAAAAATGTTGTTGCTTGACCGGCTCGGGGAAACAGGTGCCTAGGAAGTCAACATTTTTTTCAACACAAATGCAAAAATGGATGCTGGGACGAGGTTCGGGGTGGAATTTCATGCCTAAAAATGATGTCGTTTGCTGTTTTTTTAATAATCGAGCCATTTAGGTGCCCGGGGAAGAAAACCTGTGATGTCAGGAAAACTGTTACCCAGACGCCAAAAAATTTTTCAACCCAAATGCAAAAACGGACACTGGGATGAGATTTGGGGTGGAATTTCATGCTTAAAAATAGTGTTACTTCCTGTTTTAAAAAATAGTTCCTTTTGGGTGCCCGGGGAAGAAAACCTGTGATGCCCCAGGTCAGGGAAACAGGTGCCCGGGAAGCCACAATTTTTTCCATCTGAAATGCAAAACGGTTGCTGGGATGAGATTCGGGATGGAATTTCATGCTTAAAAATTATGTAGCTTAGATCCTTAGAATATCTGTTTCATTGCTCACAAAATGACTGTGGTGCCACGTTTTCTCTTATTTACTAAACCATCCGACATTCCAGGTGGATCCAGCTCATCTTGGGAATGGGTTTTGACAAGCCAATTGCAGAGGCAGATCCCTATTCATAACTAGCAGAGTTCCTAGTGATATCCATATATTAATAATATATTAATAATATTTCATTATTCTTTTCTGAAGATGCTTGAGGCTTCTGCCCCATTCTATTCCTATGCTAAGAATCATAATATTTGAATTAAAATCTAAACCTGCATGAACACATACATCTTAGTTATAACAGGCTTTCATCTTGACCCATTTCCCCAGCTTTGGTTGGTTAATAATTCATTAAATATGAAAAGGAGAACATAGTATATTTTGCTGATCTGGAATTCACATTCAACCCTGAATTTAGTGATGGAATACCTAGCTGGTGATGTCATTTCTATCTTCTAATGATGACCAAGGTGTATTCTTGCCCCTTTTATGTTTTGGTTATAATACAGTCAGTTCTTCACTTACGACCACAACTGAGCCCAAAATTTATGATGCTAAGTGAGACATTTGTTAAGTGAGCTTTGGCCATTTATCAATCTTTCTTGCCACGGTTGTTAAGTGAATCCCTACAGTTGTTAAGTTAGTAATACAGTTGTTAAGTGAATCTGACTTCCCCATTGACTTTCTTGCTAGAAGCTCACAAAAAGTGATCACATCACCATGGGCCCTGCAGCCGTCATAAATATGAGTCAGTTGCCAAGCATCTGAAATTTGATCATGTGACCATGGGAATGCTGTAATGGTTGTAACTGTGAAAAACGTCATAAGTCGCTTTTTTCAGTGCAGTTGTAATTTTGAATGGTCATTAAATGAACTGTTGTAAGTGGAGGACTACCTGTATGTAAGTCGTATTTCTCAGGAAAAATGCGAGTTTCCCTAATATGATAGCCAATTAATGGTACCTCCCTGTATTGTTTGCTTTTGCAATAAGCCTTTTTCTGGAAACCATTCACATGATACCTATGAGGAATGTATGCAATCGTCTGTTTGATGATCTTTCAGGGTTATAGGGTTAGTGACGTTGTTGAATCCTCACATGTTCTTTGGGAGAAGGAAGTTTATCTCCACTGCTTGCATTGGGAGTCCAAAGTGAATGTAATGCCAAAACAGGGCTCATAGATCCTACATTTTAATTTGTCAAATATACAGGGCTATAATTAATTAATTACTGAATTAAGATGATACAAATGAAGTACAATCCAAATAATAAAAGCAGAACAAGATAAAAAGCAAAGAAGAATTACAAAAATGTTGCCCCTCTTTCTCATGATCCATGAAGAAATACACACCCAAACGCAGATATACAGGTAGTCCTCAACTTACAACAGTTCATTTAGTGACTGTTCAAAATATGTAGTTATGAAAACCTTTGGAAAGGCCAGTGCTGTCCCACTTGAAAACTATCACGGATCCACTGTTAGACCCCCTGCAATTTGCAAACAGATCAACACATGATGCTGTTAATATGGCTCTGCACTACATCCTACAACATCTTGAATCTCCAAAGACCTACGCAAGGGTCCTCTTTGTAGACTTTAGTTCAGCATTCAATTCCATCATTCCAGACACTCTTCAACTAAGCTGAACCAGCTAGAGGTACCTGAACACACTTGTAAGTGGATCATAAGCTTCCTAACAAACAGGAAACAGCAGGTGAAGCTAAGCAGAATCACATCAGATACCTGTACAATTAGCACAGCCCCCCCCCCCCCCACAAGGCTGTGTGCTCTCTCCACTTCTCTTCTCTCTATATACCAATGACTGCATCTCAAACGATCCATCTGTTAAACTACTGAAGTGAGCAGATGACACAACAGTGATCTGCCTCATTCGAGACAATGATGAATCCGCATACAGAGAGGAGGTTGAACAACTAACATTGTGGTGCGACCGGAACAATCTGGAACTGAATACACTCAAAAACATAGAAATGGTGGTAGACTTTAGGAGAAACCCGCCCATACTTCCACCTCTAACAATACTAGACAACACAGTATCATCAGTATAGACCAGTGATGGTGAACCTTTTTTACCTCGGGTGCCGAAAGCGCGTGCGCGTGCGCTATCATGCACGTGCAAGTGCCTACACCTATAATTCAATGCATGGGGAGAGCGAAAACAGCCTCCCCCGCCCCCGCAGAGGTCCTCTGGAGGCCGGAAAAAGCCCATTTCCCGACTTCCGGTGGGTCCGGTAGGCCCGTTTTTCGCCCTCCCCAGGCTCCAGAGGCTTCCCTGTAGCTGGGGAGGGCGAAAATGCCCCCCGGAGGCCCTCCGGAAGCCTAAAATGCCCTCATAGAGCCTCCGCGTGAGCCCAAAAGTCAGCTGGCTGACCCACACATGCACGCTAGAGCTGAGCTAGGGCAATGGCTCGCGTGCCGGCAGATATGGCTCCGCGTGCCACCTGTGGCACGCGTGCCATAGGTTCGCCATCACTGGTATAGACCTTCAAATTTCTAGGTTCTACCATATCGCAAGATCTGAAATGGACACCTAACATCAAAAACGTCATCAAAAAAGCATAACAAAGAATGTTCTTTCTGCGCCAACTCAGAAAGCTCAAACTGCCCAAGGAGCTGCTGATACAGTTCTACAGAGGAATTATTAAGTCTGTCATCTGCACCTCTATAACTGTCTGGTTTGGTTCTGCAACCCAACAAGACAGACACAGACTTCAGAGGATAATTAGAACTGCAGAAAAAACAATTGCTACCAACGTGCCTTCCATTGAGGACCTGTATACTACACGAGTGAAAAAGAGGGCTGTGAAAATATTTACAGACACCTCACATCCTGGACACAAACTGTTTCAGCTCCTACCCTCAAAACTACGCTATAGAGCACTGCACACCAGAACAACTAGACACAAGAACAGGTTTTTTCCTAACGCCATCACTCTGCTAAACAAATTCCCTCAACACTGTCAAACTATTTACTAAGTCTGCACTACTATTAATCTTCTCATCGTTCCCATCACTCATCTTCTCCCACTAATGACTGTATGACTGTAACTTTGTTGCTTGTATCCTTACAATTTATATTGACTGGTTCCTAATACGATTTGATTGCTTATTTGTACCCTATGACAATCATTAAGTGTTGTACCTTATGTTTCTTGACAAACTTATCTTTTCTTTTATGTACACTGAGAGCATATGCACCAAGACAAATTCCTTGTGTGTCCAATCACACTTGGCCAATAAAAAATTCTATTCTATTCTATTCTATTCTATTCTATTCTATTCTATTCTATTCTATTCTATTACAACGGCATTGAAAAAAGTGACTTATGACCATTTTTCACACTTACGACCTTTCCAGCATCCCCATGATCATGTGATCAAAATTCAGATCCTTCAACTGGTTCATATTTATGACAGCTGTTATGTCCCAAGATCTTGTGATCACCTTTTGCTACCTTCTAACAAGCAAAGTCACGGGGGAAGCCAGATTTACTTAACAACCAGGTTACTAAATTAACAACTGCAGTGATTCACTTAACAACTGAGGCAAGAAAGGTTGCAAAATGGGGCAAAATTCATTTAACAAATGTGCCACTTAACAACAGAAATGTTGGGCTCAATTGTGGTGGTAAGTCGAGGACTACCTGTACTTCAAAGTCATACTTTTGACTGTGCTTACATATTTATGTTCGGCATATATAGAAATATGTATTATATCTTTATTTTCAGGATATGCACTGTAAAATAAAGAAGACCCCCTCCCTCCAAAACAGATGTATGGCGGTCATGTAAAACTTCATGCATGGGGGCATGACATAGTCTAACTTCTATATCTTTCTTCTCCGAAAGCTTAAAAGAAGGTGGATTATATATATTTGTCTAATATTACCTCTTTATTTATTCATCTATCTGCAATGTGATATAAAACATTTTTGTACCCTCAGTGACCTCTTTGAACAAACTGAAAATAATTTTTAAAATCCAATTCTAACGAGGAGCAGAAAAGATGTTTCAGGTCACTGTCACAAAAAACATTCCTTTCTCAATTCATCTCTGCTCCTCACTTCTATAGCAGCAGAGGGAAAAATTGCAAATAAAAATCTGTTCTTCTAAAGCAGTTTTGGAATTCAATTCACTCAACTTTTAAAAGCATAAAACTCAAATCACTAAGAAGCCAGGCTTCAAAAGAATGGTTTACATTTCCTTGATGCCTGTCTTTTGATGGAAAGTTCTTGGATCCATCAGAAGCTTCTAACATCAAGAAATCCCCTCCTATGCCACTTGCTTCACTCTTTCAGATCCTCTAATTCTCTGGAATAGATCTGGAGGAGACAGAAGATTTCAAGTGGCAGGGAAATTATCCTGTACATTTCCTTCTTTAATCCTCTGGTATATAATGGGCATGGTCTGAAGGATATGTTGGTTGGGAAAATAATGCAAAGAAGGTAAGGTCAAATCACACATGATGATTGTTAGGATATTGAATATAGTAGCCAGAACTGTAAAGTGTATAATAGGCCAGAACACACAGTTGTAGGTGATTAGAGAGTGCTGACTCATGCATGATGCAATCTATGTTATGATTGGTTGTTGTAAGCATAAAGGGGGTGTTTCCCTTTTTTCCCTCCTTTTTTTCTTCTGTGTGTTCTTTATGCTGTTTAGATTTACCTCACAATGTTCCTGACTATCTTACGTTCTTCCTTTATATAGATAAAGGATAAAGGACAAAGACTGCTGTATATTTGAATATTAAATATATTTATATCTATATAAAAGGCTACAAGTTTGTGTCAGTGTCTTTGACTTCATCTGTCTAGCTGCTGCACAATTCCTATGTAGACTCAGAAGTCAAGTGCATATCACTCTTTCAGACCCTCTAATTCTCTGGAAACAGATCTGGAGGACACTGAATATTTCAAAATCTTTTCCCTCTCAAATCCTCTGATACAATACGGGCTGTATTGAAGGATATGTTTGTTAGGAAACTGATGCAAAGAAGGTGGGGTCAATTCACATGTGATTGAGATCAGGATTTTTATTTTTAGTGTTTGGTAGGTTCTCCATTTCTAAAAAAAATTGTTTAGACTAAATACCTCATGGTTTGTGTGTGATTCTTACCTCAAAATGGCAAAAAACAGTCAATTTTCACATTTGCCCTGCCAACATTTAATGGCAAAGGAAAAAGGGGTCCTTTTCCAAAACAGTATCCAAGGGGTCCTTGGATCACAAAACTATATATAGATAACTGCATGTGGTTCTAGATCTGGTAGACAATGGAATACAATTGGAACTGGCATGTGATGCAGTCATTAAGTGAGACATATGATCACGATGGACTTCCACTGCAATAATTAAAGACTTCACATGATTACAACTTGTAATTGTTGTGCCTGGCACTTGTAGGGTGGCCTTTCAAGTGCCCAAACTGCTAACTGTTCAGGATAGTCTAAAATATTGGTGGATTGAATTTATATTTTCATTTATTAATCGCTGGGAATTTACAATATGAACCAATTTAAATCTCAAATATAAAAATAATTAAAATAACAAGCTAAGCCAACAAAACTAAATGTAATAAATAGAATTAATAAAAATTAATAATTGAGATAAAAGCTTTTCTTAAAAGGGGGTTTTAAGAGCCTTTTTGAAAACTAGTGTGGATATTAGGGCCCTCTGTTGTGCAAAAAATGCACTGGAAGGACCTGGAGCATCAGTAGAGAAGGCCTGACCCTGAATCACAGGGAGCTCAGGGCAATTATAGACCAACCGACTCAGATGACCTCAATAAGGATGGTGATTCATCTCTGTAACCCAGAAAGCTACAGTAGAATTGGGAGATAAATTAATCTGTTTTGCCAGAAGCAAGGGAATCCTGCAAGCAGCAAGGGATTTGGTTGCCCTGAAGTAGTTAGAAGCAGAGAGCACACAGAGACACAGGGTTACATAGGGAAGAAAGGAGAAGAGCAGAAGTAGCTTAGCCTGCAGGCATGGTTAAGAAAAAGAAGAGTTAGCCTACTAAGAAGCAGTCACAAGAGTTCATGGGAATAAGAAGCAAACATTTCAGCCAAGGAAGAGAGAGAAAACTCCTAAAGTCAGAGGTAAAGGCAGAAGACAGCAGGCTTTTCTCTTCACAGAACTTTGCTCAGCTGGGAATCCATTCCCTCCAGCTACCACAGAGAGAGATTGAACTATGCAAAGGGTTTAGGACTGTAGTTCTTAAACTGGGGGTAATTTGGGAATATCCTGGGGGTTAGGGAGCAACTTTTGTTATCTCCTTGTTTTTGAGTCAAGGATCCAGTTTGGAATTGCTGCTGCTGCTGAGATGCTTGTGTAAAACAATCACATCTGTTTTATTGTGGGGGTTATGACATTATTCAAGATGAGATAAAGGTGTGATTGGGTCAAACAGTTTAAGAAGCACTGGCTTAGGAAACTAGCTGGCAGAGATGAAGTTGAGTTAGGAAGTTTTACCCAAGAAGTAATTGTCTAGAAAATGAGTTTGGGGGGTGAGTGGGGGGGAGTTGAGGCTTGGAGAAGAGGGCAGGAGTTAGATGGCCAGGATGGAGGAAGGCCTCAAAGAAGAGAAGAACTGTTTTATGAGACTTTGAAGAAACAGTTGTTACTCAGGACAATTTTGTAAGAGATGGATTGCCTTGATAAGATCACACTTGGAATATTGCATCCAGTTTTGATCACCACTATATAGAAAAGATGTTGAAATTCTAGAAAGAGTGGAGAGAAGAGCAACAAAGATGATTAGGAGATTGAAAGGTTAAAACATAAAAAATGGTTGCAGAAATTGGGTATGTCTAGTTTAATGAGAAGAACTAGGTGATAAAATAGCAATGTTGCAATATCTAAGGGGCTGCCACAAAGAAGAGGGAGTCAACCTATTCTCCAAAGCACCTGAAGGCAGGACAAGAAGCAATGGGTGGAAATTAATCAAGGAGAGAAACAACCTAGAAATAAGGAGAAATTTTCTGACAGAATCAGTGGAATGATTTGTCCCCAGAAGTTTTGGGTGCTCCAACACTGGAAGTTTTTAAGAAGAGATTGGACCTTTTGTTTGACATATTATAGGGTTTCCTGCTTAAGCAGGGGGTTAAGGAGGTTGAACTAGAAGACTTCCAAGGTCCCTTCCAACTCTAATTCTGTTATTCTGCCTAAGTATACAGAAAGGTAGTGAACCTTTAAGGTTCTGCTCTGTTGTATGTGAGTTAAATTGCTCTGAGGGAGCTTCATTCAGGACACAAGGAGACTCACTTACCTTTTTAATTAACACTAAGAAGAAAGGCTGATATAACAATTGTAATCCTTTGAATTAGTTTTCTGAATAACATCTCAATTAAAGCCCAAGCTGCAAGATAACAAACTTTTTTAAACCCTGTTATTCTCCCCCCACCTCCACTTTTGTCTTAACTAAGTACCCAGTTCCTGCTAGATAGTTAACAAGGTAGCTCATTAACGTGTGACTTTCCCCTTGCTGATGTCTACACTAAGCAACTTTGGGCTTGAGAGAAAGAAGTTGAAGGTTTGAGCATGAAACATGCTCAAAGCAACCCTAATTGCTTTGGAACTCAGATTCCATGCAGTTCCTTTCTTGCTGCCACAATGGCCAACTGGGCTAGGATTTCTCTGACTTTGGGACTTTAATACATTTTTATTAATTACAATTATCCTGGGATCTTACCTTGTGTTCACTTTATTCAGTATCTGATCCTCCAACAATAAAGTCAGCAACACATGTAGAGTGCATGACAGTGATCTGGAGATTACGTGTATCACAGTTCTAAGATCATTTTCACCCAGAAAAAAATGCAGCTGATATATCAACTTTTGGGAAAATATAATCCAATTCAGAACAGGAAAATTCTTGTTCCTCTCTAAAATCAACATCCTCTCTGGATTTTATTTGTTTCACTTTATCATCACTCATTCAGACCATCCAGCCAGGCATTTAGCACTGTTGGTTGTGTTTTGCTGATATTTGATGCAAGATTGTTTGGATCAGTGTTAATTCGATTGGCACATGTTCCATACATATTCCCCTGTGAATTTCTGTTAATTTTTTTAACAAGTCAAAGCATTAAAAATAATGAATATGCCTTTGTTTAAAATGTGGCAATTGGCATGCTGCTTACATAAATACCTTTAATGTTTATCATTGTTGAACATAACTGTGTGTTTGTGTGTGTGTTTGTGTGTGTGTGTCCTATAATGCATTATTTAAAACACCCTTTAAACAAAGTTAGACCTAATATACAGTTTTGCATTTATCTTTCCCAAATATATGGGCTCTTCTCTGTAATTTTCACAGAATTTATTTTACTTTTTTAAAGAAGTCAAATAACACATAAAAGTGAACACCATTTGCTGCTGCCATCTGTGCTAAAGAAAAAAGCTACTTAAATGTATCCAGGTATTTTATGTAAAAAGAAATCTGTACCAGACTTTTTTCATCTCACTTGGAAGAAAACTTTTACTCAAATTTCACTTCATGCACCATTATGTTACAGAATTCCATTCCATTACCAGGCTTGTATTTATTGCCTTTTGGAGTGGCACCTGTTAGAGTTCAATATTCCAGAATGAAACGAACCACTGTAAAATTCCTTTAACCACACAGACATAGAACCTTCTCCCCACAGAAACAAGCATGGTATTGTAGTGAAATGAACTTTTCATGCATGAGCATTCTAACAAAAATAAGTAATGCAATTATAATTTTCAAGCACTGGATGTAATTAGCTGTCTAGTGAAGAGTTGACATACCACCTGGATTTTAAAATTCATTACCTGAAAAATATAGCTGATGCAAAATTCATAGTGGTCTACTAGATTATGTTCATTCTTCATAATATGTTCATATTATGACATATTGCAACAGTAAGCATTTCCCACCTCAATAGGGAAGTCAGTGATATAGCAAAGAAGTGAGGACTCTGGGACTACCTGAGTTTGGCCAAATGGCAAATCATAATTGAATAACATGAGGACAGCAGGTATTATAAACTCCTTGTGTCAAATGAATCCTAAGGCGAAAAACATAGATATTGTAATATCTTGACAGAAAGTATCCTACTATGTGCCATGCATTTGGAATAGGGCTGACATATTTAGGCTGCAGAGATCTGGATGACTGCTAGATAGCAAGAAACCCTCAGGTATATATCATCTCTGTGTCTTAACTTTTTAAAAAAATGTCTTCAATTTGATTTTAAAACTACATCTTGATGATGATACCCTAATCATCTTTTTAGAAAAGCACTGCTATCTCCCTGGATAAGGAAGAGAGTAAAGAAGAACAACACTTGTGAGAATTTTGGACCACTGTTCAAAAATGTATACCTAGTGTTATTAGCAAATGTCATGTAATTTTGCCTCTAGATGGGGCTCCTGAGCTTTGAAATGAAGGACTACAACTCATAACTGCAACAGATGTATCTCTAATTCTCTCTGTTGAATGCATTTGGAGCATCACATTTCTTAACTTGTACGATTAATTCAGCTACTCTCTATTTACTCCCTTTGCTGAAATGACACTGTCAATTTGTGAGATTTCTACTGGCCAACTTAAAAAAATCTGTTTGATTAAAATGTGTTCTTTTCATTGCTGCTGTTTTTTAATCATTCCATTCTAGGTTTTCAAGCTTTATTTACACTGAATAAAAATACAGTTGATTCCTGAAAGTTCTTTGCCAGGCACCATTTTGGTCTGAAATGGTATCACTCAATTTAGTTCACACTAGTGAAAAAAGTAAATGTTCATATCAGGGTGTGTGTAATACCCACAATGCACATCATACTTTTAGTAAAAGAGAGAAGATGCTAAGGAATCTTGTCCTGTTCACTCATCTTTACCACTTGCAATACCTCTTGATAGTCTAAGTCACTTACATCCTACACTCTGAATGGAGCTAGAAGCAAAGAGGTGATACAGATAAATAAGGCCATGTTTAAGTACCATGATTTGCAAAGAGGAGTACATGGAAACTAATTAACTAACAAGGGTAGTTCATATGTTCCTGAATTACAATTTCTGGCAGCCTTCAGTCCTGGTTCAGCAACATCTGGAAGGCCAGAGGTTTCCAATCCTCTAAATTGATTTAGCAGATAATTAACCTTCAGATTATTTATATGACCCACTCTACCAAGGGAGAAATGTAGGCATTTTTACTAAACCGCTTATTTCCTGAGTTGCTTTTTCTGGGGCCATAATTCCAAGTAGATGACAGGTTAGTCAATGATTATTTACAATTTTCCACATATCCCTAAATTTCTGTGTATGTGTGCCTTTGGTTTTTGACTCCTGGCCATTGCTTGAACTAGTCCTTGCAATTTTTTTGGGTAAGGATTTTCAGACATGGTTTGCCTAGTGTCTTTCCTAGAACTGAGAGAGAGGCCAACCAGCTGGCTTTATGCCTACTAAGGTTGGACTAGAACTCCCAGTCTCCCACTTGCAGCCTGATGCCTTTACCACTACACCAAACTGGCGGGAGAAGAAAAACAAAAACCTTGCTTGGTTGCTTTCCCTTTTCTATGGAGAATAATATACTATCCTATTACCCTTTGCTAATCTCTAACTTTTGTACATCTGATGGATATCCCCTAATAGTGGAATGGAGTTCAGAGTGTTTTCCTTCTGTTTCCTAACAATTTTTTCCCTTAGCTTTTAGGATCACACTCATCTGGTACACTCTTAAAAAGAGTAAGACAGATTGTGAAATAGCCCAAATAGCTATTTGGCCCAACAGCCCAATAGCTCCATCATCATACTCTTCTATAGAATATAGTTCTTGCCCTAAAACAAACCTTCCCAGGTGATCAGACGAAACCTACAGGTTGGAATATTCTATGCTCATCTTTCTCTTGACATCCCCAAGTTTGACCAGAATCCCATATCCCAGCTTGCCTGTCACATGCTCAGCCAAAACACAACTTAATGGTCAGGTGGGCAGATTCAAATGTCTCCCATCAGTCCAACCCATTTGTGAATAATATTATCAAAGACTCCTAAGCACTATTACTCTGTAGTCTATATTCATTTACCTGTGAATCTCAACTTGGGTGCCATTGTGGCTGCCCCAGTCATTAATTATATAATTGGATAATTGGATAAAGAACATATTCTGGTCAGTGAGTGGATAAACTTCTCTGAAGGAATAACCCATTTTTTGCTCCCTTTTTGTTATCTTTGCTATCTTTTTTGTGGGTAGTGATTGGATCTCAATCTATAAAACTGCCTAAAGGGACTCCATCAGCATAGTTACAACACAACAATTGTTTCCTAATCCACTTGTACATAGTCTGCCTCTGTAGTCAATTCTTTGTCTTCAAAAATGTTTCTCCAAGTTAGTGGCTGTTGAAAAATCTTGGGACCTGATTAGTTAAAATGCACTCTTACTGCTCTCTGCTCCATGTTATTTTCTGGCAACAGACAATAAAATTAAAATTGAAGGTACCTTAGATACGTGAGTTTAAGTAACAAAGTTTATGATAGTATTTTTTTTTCTGGGCTTTACAGTATCTCTTTTTAAAGCATCAGAAGCATGAAGGAATGGGATAGTACCTGATGTGGTTTCAAACTTCATTGGGGCAGGCAATCTCTTCTCTGTGTTTAGATCAAGGTCAAAGGAAGCATTGAGAAGGCTGCTGTGTTCCCTTCGGTGTAAATGTCATTCAAAGTCCATTGTGGGCTTTTCGTTTTCAAAGTGACTATTCACTAGTATCATATAGGAATGGAGAATCACTAGAAATCTGGCCCACAGGAATGCCACTGTTTTCACCTTATCCTTACCATCAAATTTAAAGGCAAATACTTAAAAGAAGAAGGCAGATCCACTGTTTTCATACTTGTCAAACCATGAATGATGGATGGCGGGAGACTCATTTATTGACCACACTAGTATTGTCAGTCAACCCACAATTTGGCAGATGGTGGCATTTCTGTATTTTTTTTTAAAAAAATGGCTAGATTTCTTTTGTAGAAGCATGGGACAAATAGATATGAGTAATCTTCTTTGTGGATTTGAATGCATATAGGCAGATGGGTGGTTGGTGTGCTTTAGAAACACAATTCATATCCGCTGCATATTCTGGGAGTCCTGTTAGTATACAAGAAACAAGTTGAAGTGTATCCTTTCCTATTTCTCTATCCGGTGTTTCCACAGTGGAGAAAGAAATAAACTATACATCATGGGCAAAAATCCCATGGCTCATCAGTTAGTGGACTTCTATGAGTTCCAGAAGTATTTGACAATGATGAGGGAAGCTGGGAGCTCACTATAGGATCACTCAATCCCCAACCCTGGTAAGATGTACTCATACTCATTCATCGTTGTTGGGTCTTGCTTCCTGACTGAGTTTGTCACATACAGACATGATAATAAGCCCATTCATCCAGTAATCCACTGTGAGATTATGCCCCAGAGACAAATTCCTTGTGTGTCCGATCACACTTGAACAATAAAGAATTCTATTCTATTCTAATTTAGGGAGAAAAATATTTGTAGAAAACTGCCAAACATGTGAGTTTCTTACAGTCTTTCTGGACCAACAGCCCACTATTATTCTTGAAGTATAATTAAGCTTTCAATAATCCTTCCTATCATCCTTTAACAAATTGCGAACTGTAAAACCTTTGCATTTATTTTTAACAAATGACAAAAGTAACAGAGATCTATTTCATTTCCAAAGTATCAAATCTTTTTAAAGAAAGTATAAAAGTAAGGCACAAAAGTGATCTGAAAGATCTGAATTGATCCATAATTGAAGTGCCACAATTAAGTGCCATCACAATAGATCAGATTTAGACCTGGATTATGGATTAGATTGGTGTATACTTGCACTAGACATTTCCCAGACAACCCATATCTAATCTACAGGTAAATAAATGGTAGTCTATGAGAGCAAAGGCATCAGCAAAATGCTCATCGGTTCCCTGCTGTCTGTCACCATATATCTTTGTACAGTACATTGCCTGTAGATGCAAATTTAGAATGCCATTTATTATTGTGGAAGCACATACCAATTAGAAAGCCAATTTGCTGTAGTGATTAAGGCATTAGGCTAGAATCTAGGAGACCATAAGTTCTAGTCCGACTTTAGGCACAAAGCCAACTCGGTGGACCTTGAACCAATAACTCTCTCTCAATCTTAGGAAGGTGGCAATGGCAAACCACTTTCAAAATTGTGTCAAGAAAATTATAGGGATTCGTCCGTGGCTCAAAGGCACATACAGACCCCCCCCCAAAAGGCAGCGGGGATTTTATCACTGAATAATAGGGAGATCCAAGTATCTTTAGCAAAACAATAGGCGAATCAATTGTAAAATAAATAAGTTACAAGACATTTTAATGAGAATCTGGCAGTAAACATCAAGCCTAAAATTTTCATAGATCAAGCCTTCCAAGTAGTGCATGGAAGACCTCAGTATTGATTGTAATTCTATTATTTGTTACAATATCACAGAGTAAATTTGAGTTCAGCGAGGAAGAGTGATGTAGAATATGAATATCAAAATTTAATTCTAAATTAAAAGTACTAATTACCTAAAGGAAGAAGCTGTCAACAATATAATATCCTTGGTTTTTATGTTATTTTTCATTTTACTTGATTGTCCTAGTTGTTCCTTCATAGCAACACAAAGATGAAACAGAGCTGAACTGACAGCATACTTAAATCATACAGCATTCTTGCAGCTTGGTGATACTCTCTGTCTCCCAAGCTTTCTGCTTCAGCTAACTAATTGTAGCTAGTCCTCAACTTAGCATCATAATTGAGACCAGTATTTCCATTGTTAAGCAAAGCAATTGTTAAATGAGTCACATCCAGTTTTATGACCTTTTTTGCCGTGGTTGTTAAGCGAATCACTGCAGTTGTTAAGTGAATTGTGCAGTCTTTAAGTGAATCCAGCTTTCCCTATTGACTTTGCTTGCTGGAAGCCAAAAGGGAAGGTCATAAATGGCAATCACATGACTTCAGGACATTGCAAACATTGTAAATACATGGCAAATGCCAAGCAAACAAATTTTGATCACATGACTGTGGGGATGTTGTCTCAGGTTGCAAGTGCGAGGATTGGTTGTAAGTCAAGTTTTTCAATGCTGTTGTAAGTCAAGTTTTTCAATGCTGTTTGGATGGACACTGAATGAATGGATGTAAATTGAGGACTACCTGCACTGAAAAGGATAGAAATGTTTAAACATCACCGTTCCATTGATTTGCATAAGCGCTAACTTTCTGTTCTGTGGAGATCCGTCCATTTGGCCTGTTTAAAGAGGATCAAATCCAAAACGCTCTGCCACATGTCAAAACATCCCCTGTGTTTGGAATATGGTGTGCCAGCACTTAACACTTTTTGCAGATGGCTTTTGAAGTATATTGCTGTCAGGTTATTATTTCATGGAAACATAAATAGCATTTTCCCCACATATTGGCTCTAAGGACAGAGTGAATCAGACAGTGACCACAGAGAGGCCAGCTGAGGCCTCTAAAATGGAACTGACAAACAGTGTTCCCCTCCCCTTCTTGGCCTACATCCCATGTGCTCCCAAATCCATTTTCTTCAAATAACAATCCATTTCAACATTAAAATCAAACTGACTTCAACGAGATCCCTCGCCACATTTTCCCATTATAACCAATATTCTGGATGTTCAAAAACATTCCATTAATTTTTAAAAGGCATACTTGTGGTCCTGAATGCTGTTAGGAAATTGCTTGCACATTTCTTCCAATTTTTTTTTAAAAAAAACTTTTACATATGCATCCGTTTTAGTCAAATATGCATCTGTTTTAGTCAAATCCTCCCTTCCCTCCAATACTACAGGTACTTCAAAAATTTGGAATAGATTGAGAGCAAGATCCTTAGCTGCTCTATGAGAGATATGCTTTATCCTGAAATTTAAGAATTTCTTTTTGAACAGTGAGATCAGCAAGTGCAGAGTTATCTTGTTTGTTGTTTGTTCCAATGCAAACTGAAAGACAAGAAAAGTGATAAAATCCCATCAGGAAAATGAAAACTTCCACAGAGAAAGAAATAAGGAAGGTACAGATTAGGCATAATAAATTGGAATATTTAAGAAATTCAATCCTACCAAAAGCTAATACCATGTAATCCAAAACTTAATTGGCCATTGACTTTTGTCTTTCTTGAATGTTCTCATGTAATTTGCTGATAAAATACCAAAGTCCATTCAAAAATACAGATAGTATAAGAAGAGGTTTGGAAATATGTGCTCAAATACTCATTCAACACAAAGGTTTGGGCTGATTTGTACACAAATACAAATAAGAATATCAATGCGACATCATTCTGACAGAATCCATAATAATCTTACAGGGGATGTAAGGTTTGGTCCTCCTAAATATACTGGAGACTCCAAGATGTAGATATATGTTGAAATCCACTTTAAAAAAAAAAAGCTTTGTGATAGTTTTCTGTTGGAAAATAGCTGCAAAAGTATTGAAGGAGAGATATAAAATATGTCTGAAGGGAATGTTGAGAGATATGTAATACATATCAGATAATGATAATGGCATATCAATGTCATTATCAATAATAATGACATATCAGATAATGAAAAAAGGGCCAAATGTTTATAATTAACGAAAAATACTCACAAAATTGTTGGGAAATTGCCAACAAAAAACTATGAAGACTGCTAGATAATACATCATCTGATGTTATCCTTTATGGTGAGGCTTCAAGCAGATGCATGATATTTTACGTTAGGGAAAGAGTAAAAATGCCATTTAATGATGATATACACATCTATGTGCCAATTTTTCCCTTTGAATTACCCTAAAAAATTCTTCTCTGCAAACAGGGTTTCTATTTTTCTATCTCATTCTCAGAATTCTTGGGAATTTATTTTATATTTATTGTGAGATTATCTCTATGTTTATTCTTTCAAGAGAGTGGAAAGTTATTTTATTTTATTACACATTTCACCTTCATGTTACTGGCTTCTGGGCTTTATTCCTGCCCATGCTTTCTGAGTTGGACTAACTCATTAGAGCCTCCTCTTAGATTTACTTGAAAGACAGAAAGCCCAGAATCCTGTAGACTTTTGGGGTGATGGCTGTATAGCAAGACACTCACACCCACTTAGTGTGCTTGTAAATAAGATAAGTGGAAGAGAATTTGTTCCCCCAGAGGCATATCACTAACATTTACTTCTCCTTGAAGATTAATTGGAAACAACTTGTTCTGCATCCAACTGAAGGCAAAGGGTAAAAAAAATATGCAGAATATATTTACATTTCAGCATTGGTTTCTACTGAATTGAGTCAATCAGCATGCTGATAAAATCATTCCTAAATTATGAGTCTGAAATTAAATTATCCTCCAGGAACCTTATTCCAACAAATTTTAGGGCTCTTTCCCCCCCTTATACATGGCCTAGGAGGAGAGAAACTCTGAAAGATGAAGATAATACAGAAGAAAAATAGTTTTCTATACATTTGGATATTCATCTTTAAGCCACTGGGAGGTGCTCATTACACGTGTTTAAAAAACCCCAGACTTTTAGGAATTCATTTTGTAAGGGAATCCAGCATATATCCATTTGAGCTATGGACTAAGAATGAATCTTGAGTAAAAACTAGAGCAAGATACTTACATTTATTTAACAATACAAGATACTTACATTCAAATATTAGAGTCAAATATATGCTTTCTTTTTCTTATTTATGAATGACCTCATCATAATTAACAGTTATAATTGATGTCAAATTTATGGATTGAAGAGAGTGGAATTTGTGCAGAGTGAAAAACTTGGTGAAGCTGCAACAGTTACTTCTGTGGCATTTATGGGAAGGATGTTTTTGAAGCAATAATGAGAGGGAGAGTTTAAGAAGCAGGAAGCCTGAAGCCTTTGAAAGTGATCTCAGAGATATTCTGAGGGATACACAATTGGCTCCGCATAATACAATGTATCATGCAAATAGTTGTAGAAATTGTATTCTAAAGAAATGCAGATGTTTTATGTAGTGTTTCTGCATCTGTTCTTCGCACCAATCTTCTATCTTCTTATAAATGGTTGTTAATGTATTTTCTCTCACACATCAAAAAAAAAATCCTCAACATATTTTCTTTTTTTAAAAAAAACATCAGTTGCAATTAAAGTTCACCTAGGCAACTTTACTTCCAGGTCAGGGCTGGGGCCCACATGCCTTTTGTCTATTTCCTTGTTGGTAAGCATGAAAGCAACTGATGGTGCCAAGACCAACAGGACTTTGGCTTTCATGCCACATAAACATGGAATGCAAATCCACACGCAGCTTGGAGGATATTTTCTCATGAACCACAGCCAAGCTACTAGGCCACAACTCATTACGCTTTCCTATACAAAATCAGATGTTGGGCCCTGTAAAGTCTGAACTTCTCAACTGGGTTGCTATTCAGCATCAATCAGTTTGACTTTGGTTCTACCTTATGGACTTCTTCATTCATTTGTAATGTATACCCCATCCCTTCCTCTGTTTAGACAGCTCGTCTTGTTTTTCCCCCCTTAGATGCTTTAGTATCTCTCTCCCTTTCTCCCCAGTATCTAGTTATTCCATCATTCTCTCCAATGCCCTATGCTTTCTTTGCTGCTCTTATTGTCTTTATTATTTACTATTATACATTTTTATTATAAAGTCAGGAGCCATTATACTGGTCCTTTCCTTTCCCCTTCCCTTTCTCCTTCTCCTTCCTCTCTATTTACCATTATTTTCATGACCAAGCAAATTACTAGCCTACAGCTGCTTACAGCGCCATCTTTACTTCCTTTAAATGCCCATTTCCCCATGCATGGAGATGGATTAACTTCAGGGATTGCCTCCAAAGCTCCGAAAACAGTCTGCGGGTCTCAATCTAACTACCTGTGGGTAATCCATTCTGAATTTCATTCTGTTTAAGTAGCAGTCCGGTGGGGAGGGGAGGTCTTTTGCTTCCTTTTAGTGATATTTTTCTTTTCTGTTCTGTTTACCCTCTCCCTCTGGGCCTTTTGAAAACAATCATAATGGATCTCTGTTCATAATGCCCAAATTGACCAACTCACCTCCTGATCTGCCTGGGGCTCCTTCATCCTCCTCCAAGCTGACATCTGAAGAGGCATCAGGGAAGCATCTGGGGGACGAATCAAAGGGTATTATTAGTACAATACGCTTTCTATAAAAGGGCAAACACTTTGCACTTTCTGGAGTTACTTGTAATTGCTCTCTGCTCTTCCCAGGTAGCATATTGGACATCTTCTGATCTGAGGGGCTCATCTTCTGGCATCATAGCTGTTAGCCTTTTGATACCTTTGGTGGGGGTTTCTTAGTAAGGATACTGGAGAGGGTTGCCATTTCCTTCTCCAGTGGGCCACATTGTGTCAGTGCTCACCATCCACTACAACCTATCTGATTGTGGTTGGTCCTGCAAAGCATAGCTCATTGCTTCATTGAGCTTCACAAGACTCTTTGACATGACAATGCAGTGATCCATGAAGAATCTGAAATAGATACCTCTTTGAATTAGAGAGTGAAGTTCAGGGAGTCTTCTTCCAGGCTGCTGAGATCTTCTAGGGTAGCTTCCGCTTCTTCAGGAGAATCCCGTGAATGACAATGAGTCTTCTTTAGGCATCAGGGCAAAAGAAATTCCTAAAA
Organism: Diadophis punctatus similis; assembly: GCA_023053685.1. Classification (NCBI taxonomy): domain Eukaryota; kingdom Metazoa; phylum Chordata; class Lepidosauria; order Squamata; family Dipsadidae; genus Diadophis; species Diadophis punctatus. The sequence continues at coordinate 86,724,472 of JALIGW010000002.1, forward strand.
GAGGGCCTATTGAATGGAGATGCCTGATCAAAATAATGCTTCTCTTGCTGGATACATCTCCAGAGTTGGAGGAATATCCACTCCCAGCCCACCCGTCCCGCAGAAAAGTAGTTCAGTATTCTTTGCCTGTTAAAGCCTTGACCAGAAGCAGCAGGGTGCTGGAAAGGATGACACAGAAAAAGGAAAGGCATAAGCCAGATGGATCACATCCATTTGGTCTACTGCAGTGGGCCTTCCCTGCTGCTTTGAAGTAAATGAACCAATTGCACCAGAGCTTGGGTGCATATAGTTAACCTAAGTATGTTGTCCCAAGGACCAGGTGTCATCTTGCTCCAGCACCCAGACAAATATAGCACAGTTCACTCAAGTTGGGAGAAGTGAATAGAGGGCCTCCAGCCCTCCCCAACAGAAAACACTTTGTCTTTCTTACTCATGGACTGGAAAAAGGACTGGCCTCCGAGGCCACTGCATCCTGGTCCCAGCTATCCTCAGATTCCTCCGCCAAGAGGTCATTAAGGGAGTCTAAGTCCCAGAGGCTGCTGGTCTTAGAGCCCACTAGGACTGTCAGCGAATCCTGCAAATGACGGTACGGAGGCTAAATCCTAAGCTTTCTGCATCCCAATAAGATTGCTAAAGGATAGTGTGCATTCAGGCCCTTTGGGCCAACAGCAAGAGAGCCTTTGCAAGCCTTAAGCTTAGAAGGATATATACCATAATTTCTCACCCTCCCATCAGGAGTCATGGCATCGCCCTAACCCTAACCATCAGCCAAACTGCCAAAACTTTCTTACCTCTGAAGGCTTTTTCTCCCTAATAGGAGATAGCTCCTCCTCCACTGGTTGGTCCTGTCGTTCCTGAAATAAAAATGCAAAGATTCTGTCTGTTGGCATATCAAGAAATCCACAGAGGCAAGATTTCGTCTTCTTTTCACATGGGGAGGAACTGTTGAGGCCTTACCAACTCAGTGCAGGTCTCCCAAATTGTAGAGAGCCGCGGCGTCCACTTCAATGTGTTCTCATTTCTGGGGAGAGAATGAAGGGCCTGAGTCATTCTTCTTTTAGCAGAAGTAGAGGCAGAGGGTAGAGATGCCTTCCCTCTGCAAACCTTTCTCCTAGCCCTTCTCTTTAGGGCTTCAGTGTAGCCGCCTTCTTGGGGGCTTCAGAATCCCTCAGCTGAGAACACTAACCTCATTGAAATGAGAGCTGGACTGATATCTTCCTTCCTGGGACTCCGGGTTGTGGCAGGACCACCCATCACAACCTGCAAGTAACAATTGTTTCATTGAGGGTATAAATTAAAAGTCTTCTGCAAGTGGTGAAACGTTTATCTTCCCCAGAAGGGAAGGGCTGCATTACAGAGGGCAAAGAGACAGCAGATGATGAGAAATGTGGCTGATAGGAAGAGCTCAAAATGGCTCTTCCTAGAAATTCCACTTCCGGAACCCCTATCTGGCACTTGCTAGCTTTTAGTTTTAACCCAGCTGCTCGGAATCTAGTCAGTACTTCTGTGAGTCTTTCTCTTAATTGTGTTGTATCTTTTGCTGCTATTAATATGTTGTCAAAGTATGGGACAACACCAGGTACCTTGTTTAGCACTCTTTCCATTATGCTTTGAAAAATTCCTGGGGCTACGCTGACACCGAACTGCAACTTAGTACATTTGAATGCCCCGCGGTGCGTGACTATGGTTTGTGCTTCTGCGGTCTCGCGATCCACAGGCAGTTGCTGATATGCCTGTGCAAGATCTAATTTTGCAAAAATGGTGCCCGGGCCTAACGTGTGTAATAGATGCTGAATTACCAGCACAGGATATGCACTCTGCTGTAGGGCCTTATTAACTGTGCATTTATAATCACCGCAGATGCGAATTGAGCTATCATTTTTTAATATTGGTACTATCGGGGTTTCCCACCTAGCGTGATCCACTGGTTCTAGGACCCCCTGACTGATTAACCTGTCTAGCTCTTTGTCTATCTTTGGCCTTAATGCAAACGGGATTCTGTGCGGTTTTAGCCTTATTGGTGCTATCTTTGGGTCTAGGCTAAAAGAAATTGGGGTGCCCACATACTTGCCCAACCATTGGTCGAAATTCTCCTGGAACTCCTGTCGCAGGTCTCCGCAGCTCCCATCCGCAGCCAGCATTGCATTGATCACCTTTGCCTTTCTGGTCACCTCCATGTCGAGTGCTCAGAACCAGTCAAGTCCCAACAGACTAGGGATGTGGTTGCGGGCGACAGTCAAACTTGCTTCCTGGTCCTCGTATCTCACAGTCACATCTTTGATTCCCAAAATTGGAATTCGATGTCCTTGGCAGTCGGAAATCCGGACTAGTTGGTTTCTCAGCTGTCCCTGGGTCAGGCTTGGGATGGCTCTCTTCACATTTTCCCATGACATTATGGTTATGGAGGACCCCATGTCGATTTGCATGTCACAATGAGAGCCTTCTACAAGAACCACAATGCTAATTTTTGAATTGTTCTGCTCATTAATTTGATTGACTCTTATATAGTTTATCTCTTGTTGTGAGGCATAGTTACCGCTTCGCCTGTGTGGACCCCTCTCATCTCGTCTTGGTTCGCCTTCACGCCGCGGCTCACTCTGGTAGTAGTTTCAGCCAGTACCTCTGTTAGGGAAGCGAGAGGCAGGAAACCGAGGTGCCTGGCAGACCCACATTGTCTGCAATTGGCCTCGCGGAAATGGCAGGATGCCTGGGGGTGCATTTCACCACAACTGGGACAAGGAGTTAATTTCCGCCGCCCCCGGCGCTGATCTATACGGAAAACGTTTTTGCCTTCCTCATCTGAAACCTCGTCTGGGCTCTTGGATTGTATCTCATTTACCTTGAATGCATGTTTTGCTGGGGCTGATGTGCCCTTCTGGCGCAGTGTCTCTGCCCCATCATTAGATGTTTCTGCTGCTCTGGCATCCGCTAACACAGTTTTCAGGGTCATGTCATCCCCCATGGCTAGGAGTCTTTTCTGCAGACTCAAGTCCCATGTTCCTCGGATTAGTTGATATAGTAGCGCCTTGTCCATATTGCTGAATTTGCAGTGCACAGATGCCTTTCTTAAAGCCGTGATGTATTCATTGACACTTTCGTGTTCTTTCTGCATTCTTTCTTCAAACTTGTGTTGGCTCACTACCTTCGAAGGTGCAGGGTTGTAGTGGTTTTTTAATACCTCCTGTAATTTTGTCCATGTGGTAGCCTCGACTTGCTCCGGCTCCATCAAACTTGCAGCCATCTCAAAAACCTCTGGCCCGCAATGGCTCAAGAATATGTCTCGTTTAATGCTGTCCGATTTGTTGTTAATTTCACTTGCCCCCAGGAAACAGCAGAATCTTCTTAAGTAATTGTCCCACAATTCCTCTTTGGGTCGAATGGCATCGGTGGGTGGACGGACGACATGATGGCGCTGGTCCCTTAGGTTTTCCTTTGTTCCGATTTGAAATTGGCGCCTCGTGGTTGGAGGTGTCCTTTTGGCCGACTGAGTTTCTTTGTTCGTAGCTCTTCAGTATCCCACCCTCGTTGCCAATGTTAGGTTCTCATACTGAAGAGGCAGGAGGCGAGAGAGTGGCTTCAGCTCTTTATTAGGTCATGGTGGGAAACAACAGCAAAGACCCCAGTGTGGCTGGGATTTTAATAGGATAGCCCTGGCTTGGACCAGGACCAATCAGGAGCAACCTGTTGGTGAGAATCAGCTGGACCAGAGTAGGAACTTCCAGCCTAATATGTAGATGTAGGGACATAACATACACCCCCTCACATTCTGTATATATTTAAGTATATCTTTTCATGTGACAACACTGAATAAATGACACTTGGCTACAATGTAAAGTAGTGAGTATACAGCTTGTATAACAGTGTAAATATGCTGTCCTGGTTAAGAACTGAGGCAATTCCCAAAGGTGTAGTGACTCAGGGCCTTGGGCTGTGATTAACAAAAGTGATCCAAACCCACCCACCCCACCTCCGCCTCTGCCCTCTCCTGCAGCTACCATGTTAGACATGGGTGGGTGGGCTCCAACCAACCTTGGACTCCCAGGGGGTCCGTGGAGCTGCATTTGCCTCAGAGATAAGAGCAGCACATAGGCCCGACTTGGAAGGTTTCTGTCATGTTCTGAGTCCTCACTCCGGTCCACTCCCCTAGTGGGAGCCTAGCTAAAACTTGATTGGTTGCGAAGTATAAAAGGAGCTGTCAGACGGGTGACTCTGAGAGAGCTGCCACTGAGCCGTTGCACTGTTAGCGATTGTTAGCAATAAATGGTTAGCTGTTAATTGACTCTGTCTCGTCTCAGTTCCTGCACCTTCTGTTGTTCTCAGTATCAAACAGTTTCCTTCTTTTTTAATCTAAGCCCAGAGGAAGCTCAGAGCCTGCGGGCGCTTACATGTTATCTGGGGCGTTGCTGTCACTGCTGCATTGCACTTTAGACTCCTCTTCTGATTTGCACTCCTTGGCCTCCCGGCTGGGTGAGCACCCTCCCACCACCTGCCAGGTGGGCGGGCGAGTGAGCAGCCTGCTGGGCGAGCGAGGGGCCTGTCGGGTGAAAGAACATCCATCTAGCTCAGTGGTGGCCAAGCTTAAGTATACCATGTGCCAATTTTTTCACAGACGAGTTCAGATGCACCATACAACTCAAGCACGTTTTCTTACTTTCACATTTGGGGGTTGTAAAATAGGGATATGGGTAGGATCTGCTTTGCTTAAGGGAGGAAACGGAATAACTCAATCACGCAATTCAATTTTCTTTTGCACCGTAATGGATAACAGGAATTTAAGCATAGAAAAGTATAAAACTAAAAAAAAGTGAAAAAGAACAAATAGATCACAAGTATGTACGTCGTACCACACAGAATATCAATTATGTGGAATTTGAATTCTATGTTCGTGTCAAGAAAAAGTAGTGGCGCTCTTCTTTGACAAACGTAATATATATTTAATCTTGAATCTGTCTTTCAATCACTCTCAATACAAAAACCACGCTAGTACACTCAATAAAACACTGCTTCAAACTCCACGCCACGATGGCTCACTCAGAACTGACTGACCATATCGAATGCTCGCTGCTCATTCGCACGTGACTTCAAACACATGATGTGTTGCTAGTGTGCAGTGTTTGCGATCGTTTGAGCAGGAACGCGCAATGGCAACACCGATAAAAATATTCGTACATTTGTAAACCCGCCTAAAGTAACATCTCACAAGTTCCAGTCTAAGTTTCAGACACCGAGAAGTTGAACATTACCGAAGGCTGTACGAATTGAACTGAGATCACTTTGGTGTTGAAAATATTAAGATGGATTCAGTTATGACACCTATTTTTAAAAAAAGTAGGCGCAAGGATGCAATGTGCCACTTGTAATCACCCAATGCGCCACGTTTGGCGCATGCGCCATGGTTTGGCCACCCCTGATCTAGCTCATCCTCTCCTTTCTAACCCTAACCCTGCCCATATTCTTGCCCCTCGAAGCCCCTTGTGGACAGGAAGCAATCTTGGGCAGAGGCTCTTACAGACTCTGCAGTCCATCAATGGTGCCCCACCATGCCCAGGGTTTAAGGAGAGGGGGTGGTACCTGTCAGGAGGCACAGGAAGGTCTTCAATGTTGCTCTTCATACAACAGAAAAGGTGTGAACACCTTTTCCAGATGTTCTGTGAAGAGAAGAGAAATAGACATGAGTCAGTCAGAAAAGCAGGCGGGGTATGAGTGAAAGTTCTTTTAAAAGATTTATAGTATTTTAATATGTTTTTAATATTGTTTTTTATTGATTATATTTCTATACCTGCTGTTAGCCGCCCAGAGTCCCCCGGGAGTTGGGCAGCATAGAAATTTTAATAATAAATAAATAAATAAATAAATAAATAAATAAATAAATAAATAAATAAATAAATAAATAAATAAATAAATAAATAAATAAATAAATAAGTTGAAAAGCATGATTTTCTCTCCTATTGCCAGTTTCTTGGCAGCTGAGATGGCCACACTTACGCTGAAAAGCCTTCTGACAGCCATGACCAAATTAGGTTTTGCTATTGGTGCTGGTATATTCACTGCCCGACAGAGGAATAGGCAGCTGTGCACTGATGGCTTTCCTGGCAAACTAACAACCTCATTTTCTCGACAACCAGGTAAACAATGGCCATATTCTATACCTATAAAAGGAAGGCAGCTCACCTGGGACTAGGAATGGCTGGTTGCTGACTCTCTTGGTGCCTTTGGCCGCTGCCTTTCATGTGGGAAGTTATCTGTTCATGAATTAACAGAGAAGCACAATCATTATGGCACAAAGGGGATCATAGGATCGTAGGGTGGAAGGGGACTTTTAGTCCCACTCCCTGCCCAAGGAGTGGCTCCTCCCACCATCTCAGACAAATGATTGCCCAATCTTTTTTTGAAAATCAATGGAGCACATTCAAGTCTGGGAAGCAAACTGTTTCACTGCATATCGGTTGTATCTCTCTCTGATGTGCTTCCACTTTCTGCTTCATGTCCTTCCCTCAGCTGCTATGGAGAATCAGCATCCTCTTCCCTGTGGCCTCCCTTCAAGTATTGGAAGACTGCCATCATGTCTCTCATCATTCTTCTCCTCATGAGCCCCTGGAACCCAACCTGCTTCTCTGCTGGTCCTCTTGGGCGATTTGACCTTCCTTTACCCTTTGGGCCAGTACAGCCTGGCATCTCTTGCTCACCTGTCAGTGGGTCCCAATCTTCTCTGCTTAGAGGAAAATATCCTTTCTTTTTGCTAATGTACATTTTCAGATTTTTTTGTTTAAGGGGCTAAAAGCAGGGGTGAAATCTACTTACCTTCCCTACCAGATCGGAAGTGCTCCCTTCGCTCACGCACGCACCGACGTCACGTCTGATTTTTGACCCACTGCACATGCACAGAAGACTTTGCGCATGCACAGAGGGTTAAAAACAGGAAGTAACAAACATCCGGGCAGGTGGGCGGAGCCTGTGAACCACGCACTGCCGCCACCGACTCGTGCATGCCAGACAGAACCGGGATGATTTCACCACGGACTAAAAGTCTGTAGAGATTCTCAGTCATGCAGGTCATGGTTGTCCCAAAGGTGCTTTTTTATAGATCCAGTAGAGAGCCTTTGTAAGCCTTAAGCTTAGGAAGAAATATTGTACAATTTCTCACCTCTGCCATCAGGAGTTATGGCATTGCCTCCATCAGCCCCATTATCAAAATCTTACCTCTGAGGAAGGTGTTTTCTCCCCATTGGGAGAGAGCTCCTCATCTGTGGTCTGGTCTTCCACTGTTAAAGTCCTGTCCCGAGGAAGAAGGTGAAATGTATAAGGAATCAAGCTATCTCAGCTTCTCTTTTCCAAGATGAGCCACTCAGCCTGTCCATCTTCCCCCCCCCCCACAAGCCCCTTGTGAACCAGCATGGGTCTTCTCCCTTCAAGGTGCTGCCTACCTTGATGGACAGGGACTCTCCATATCTGTCATGCCCCTGTCGGAGTCTGACTCTGAGATGGAAGCTGAACAGCTGACAGAGAGCGAGAGAGTGGCTCTGTTGGCTGTGGAGGAAACTGGGGAAGGGCAAAGTCAGGGGAGAGATAGAAAAAGGGAGAGGGGGTTCTGATGAAGACCAAGACCCACCCCCTCCTCATCCTAGGGCATGCAAGGAAGAATGGAGAAGAGAGCAATGTAGGTTGTGTTGTTTATGAAAAGAGGAAAGGGTCCCAATTCCCTTCACAAGGCACACCTGGGGATGGAGTTTAAAGGAGAGGCAAATGGGAGGGGCGGTTGTTGGGAACAAACACTGAGTTTACCTCGTGATAACTGCATTATCTGAGTTCCTGGAATCCTCCCAACTAGTTTGATTTACTGCTGTGCTACTTCATTTCTGAAACTCCTTATCTTGCTTGCCCTGCCAGATTAATTACCTTATCTTGCCTTGTTGGATTTATAGTTGGACATTTTTCTGCTTATAACGACTGGACTGGAGTATTTTCAGCCAAAGGCTGTGTAAAAGTTTGTGGGAGAGTTTTTCTCCAGACTGGAGAGTACAGAGATGTTGGGGGCAAAGTTTGGAGCTAATAAAGGGACTCCTACTTATTATCTGGTTGTTTTGCCTTTGTGCCAAGCCCCGGGTCATCACAACTTCTTTCGGGCTGTCTAATGGAAGGGATTCTTCCAATGGAACCTGAGATAACGAAAAGATTCTGTGTGTTGGCATATCAATAAATGCGCAGAGACAGGGCCATTAGCATGGTGAGGAGATGTTCAAGCCTTACTGATTCAATGGAACTGTCCAAAATTGTGGAGAGGCGCAGCCTCCACTTCTCTGTTTTGACATTTCTGGGGAGAGAATGAAGGGCCAATTATCAATACTAGCCATAAGCCTTTTTTGAGAGTGAACAGTTGGAGGCTTTAAGAGGCCTGCCAGCTGGCCTGCCAATGGGGTTGCCCTGTGTCATTTTTCCTTTAGCAGAAGCAGAACTAGAGTGTAGAGATGCATCCCCTCTGCAAATCCCCTTTCTTCTAGCCTTTCTCTTTAGGGATTTAATACAGCCACAATTTTGGGGGCTTCAGAATCCCTCAGCTGAGAACACTAACCTCATTGAAATGAGAGCTGGCCCGACATCTTCCTTCCTGGGGTTCCGGGTGTTGGCACAAACACCCATCAAAACCTGAAAGTAATAATTGTTCATTTGAATGTATAAATCTGGATATATGGTCATGTATAAGCCCAGAGGAAGCTCAGAGCCCGGGGGCGCTTACGTGTTATCTGGGGCGTTGCTGTTACTGCTGGATTGCATTTCAGACTCCTCTTCTGATTCATCTGCCTGGACTCCCAGCCAGGCGAGCAACCTCTCCCTGCTGGCCGGCTGGGTGGGCAAGCAGCCTGCTGGGCAGGTGAGCAAGGGGCCTGTGGGCCGGCAGGTGAACGAGGGGCCTGCTGGGCGGGTGAGCCCGGGGCCTGCTGGGCGAGTGGGCTAGCGAGGGGCCAGCAAGGGCATGCAGCCTCCTATCAGACAGTGCAGGCTTTAGTGTAGCTGCCTTCTTGGGGGCTTCAGAACACATACCTCCACAGATTGTGAATGGGCATCACATCTTCCTTCCTGGGGCTCCTGACAGTGGCATGAACACCCATCAAAACTTGAAAGCTTTTCATTGGAAGGTATAAATCAAAGTTCTCTGCATGTGGTGTAAAATTGTCTTCTCTAGGAGGGAAGGGCTGCATTCCAGAGAGTAAAGAGACAGCAGATCATGAAAAATTTGGCTGACAGGAAGCGGTTCAAAATGGCTCTTCCTTAATATTTCCCAGTATTTTCCCCTCCAAGCCACCAAGATCTTTCCACAAATCCAAGGGGCTCTTCCAAGTGAGAATTCCTCCCTTTCCCCACCTGGTTTTGATGCATGAACCCCCATTGGCCATGTTGCAGAACCATCCTTACCCCTGGAAAAGAAGATGTGTCTCCATGCCTCCCTGCTGCTCACCATGTTCCTGTGCCTTGTCAGACCTGAGCAAAAGAGGAAGGTGACAATTGTTCATTTGAATGTATAAATCAAAGATTCTATCTGTTGGCATATCAACAAATGCACAGAGACAGGGCCATTAGCATGGTGAGGAGATGTTCAGGCCTTACTGATTCAATGGAACTGTCCAAAATTGTGGAGAGGTGCGGCCTCCACTTCTCTATCTTGACATTTTTGGGGAGAGAATGAAGGGCCAATTATCAATATTAGCCATAAGCCTTTTTTGAGAGTGAACAGTTGGAGGCTTTAAGAGGCCTGCCAGCTGGCCTGCCAATGGGGTTGCCCTGTGTCATTTTTCCTTTAGTGGAAGCAGAACTAGAGTGTAGAGATGCATCCCCTCTGCAAACCTTTCTTCTAGCCTTTCTCTTTAGGTATTCAGTGTAGCCGCCTTCTTGGGGGCTTCAGAATCCCTCAGCTGAGAACACTAACCTCATTAAAATAAGAGCTGGTCTGACATCTTCCTTCCTGGGGTTCCGGGTGTTGGCACAAACACCCAACAAAATCTGAAAGTAATAATTGTTCAATTGAATGTATAAATCAAAGTTCTCTGCAAGATATCACCATGAGTCCAAGGGGCTCTTCTTGAATTTGCTAGGCTGACCAGGTTCCCCCACCCAGTTTTGAGGCATGAACCCCCACTGGCCATGTTGCAAAATCGTCCTTACCCTCTGAATGAAGATGTGCCTCCATGAGGCGCAGGAACATGCTCACCATGTTCCTGCGGCTCATCTGACCTGAGTAAAAGAAGAAGGTGACGTGTCAATGAACATGCATCTACCTCAGCCTCCCTTTTCTAAGACTGGCCAGTTAGCCTGCCCATTTTTTGCCCCCGCAAGCTCCTTGTGGACAGGAAGCCATCTTGGGGAGAGGCTCTTACAGATTCTCTTAAAGTCCATCAATGGTGTCCCACCATGCCTAGGGTTTAAGGAGAAGGCCATGGTACCTGTCAGGAGGCACAGGAAGGTCCTTCAAGTCATCCCTAATGCAACAGAAAACCGCTGAACATATTTTCCATATGTGCTGTGAAGAGAAGAGAAATAGACTTGAGCCAGTCAGAAGAGTTCAGAAGCATGACTTTCTCCCCTACTGGCAGTTTCTTAGCTGCTGAGATGGCCACACTTGCTCTGAAAAGCCTTTGTACAGCCATGACCAAATTAGAATTTGGTTATGATAGTGGTATATTTACTGCATGACAGAAAAATAACCGCGGAAAAATTGAGCAATCTCAGTGGTTGGACTGCCTGACAGTTCCCTTTAAAAGAGGGAGCCAAGTCGGGCAGCCAAGTCAGTCAGTTGTACCGATCTACCAAATAAAGAGCTGTAGTCACTATACCGATGTCCTGTCTCTTCAATTAAACCCCAACCTAACGGGTAACACAGCCTAGCATCTCTTGCTCACCTATTAGTGGGTTCCAACCCCATCTGTCTAGAGGAAAACATCCTTTCTTTTTGCTACTATACATTTTCAGATTTGTGTTTAAGGGGCTCTGAATTTCTTACCCAGAGTGCCACTCAATCCAGGAGAGGGCTCAGAGGTGCAAATCCTGAATTGTGCCACATGAAATTACACCAATGGAAGTGAGGATTACTTGGAAAGGCTCTGCAAATGTTGTCCACTGCAAGCCGCAAAGGTCTTTCCAGAAATCCAAGGGGCTCTTCTTATTGAGGTTGCCAGCCTGGCCATAGTCCCCAGTAGAGATTTTCTCCCCATCCCCACTCAGGTTAGAGGGATGACTTCCCCATTAGCCACATTGCAAAACTTTGCTTTGAGCTTTCTGCCCCCCCCCCCCGGTAGAACAACCCCAAGGCAGCGGGTTAGTGTGGTGGAAAGACAAGCCAGTTGGCAGTGTGCATGGAGGCAGCCACAAAATTGGGTGGGCTGCCTTCATCTGCGCATGTCTACAAATTTTGCCTAGCCACAAAGAAATCTTTCCTGTTGGAGGATGAGGCTGTGATGAAGAAGAAAGCTTCATTGCATGTAGGGATTTTATTGCAAAGTAGCACAGCAGGAACAAAGAATAATGTGGCAAATTATTTAGAAATCCCAATAAAATCTGATATTCCAAATAAAATAACTAGCCTCAGCAAAACAACAACAACCATTCATTCTTTCCAGTTTTGCTGACACAAAAATAAATCCACAGACTGTGTTTGGCTATTATAAGCACCCCACGCTTTTTATAAACTACAGACAAGGGTGGATAGTGTCTTCCAATGAAATGTATATATACGGTACATGTGCTGCCACGGTGTGGGGGCATTGTGGGAAACAGAGCAGGCGCTACTCAAGTCTCGCTTGCCCAATCGCTGGGGTGTCCACATTTCCAAGAAGAACAGCTGTGTGCCTGCCTGCCTGTCTGCTGGGGGCACATGTGTGGTCTCCAGGGTGGGGAGAGGCCATGTGCACTCTCCCCACGGGGCTGCTGAGGCTCTGGTTGTGTCCAGGACTCACTCTCCCATTCCAGTTCCTCCCGAGCGGGATGTGTGCCAGTGGATGTTGTCGGGGCGGGAGTCCCCACCCCCTTGATTGGGACATGGATACAATGAGCCTGACGGCTGCGGGAGCAATCGCTAGCTGGGCTGCTGCCTCTGTCTCTGGTGCTGCTGAGGGGCCACACCAGATATGCATCTCCTCCTGTTGTGACCTGGCTTGGGAAGGGATAGGGCAGGCCCTGCTCCCAGTGGTGGGATTCAAATAATTAGATTCTTCCTAATGATCGACTGGGTGGGTATGGCCTAGTGGGTCATGTGACTGAGTGGGCGTGGCCAACTGTACGTCACTTTCGTGGGTGGTGCCTGTATGGGCCAGGTGGGGTTGGGGAGGGAATTCAGGGATCTCCGGTAGGTGGGGCGGGAGGGGAGGAAAGAAAGCTCCAACCTGTCTTTCTCTTTTTCTCTTTCTCTTTCTCTTTCTCTTTCTCTTTCTCTTTCTCTTTCTCTCTCTCTCTCTCTCTCTCTCTCTCTCTCTCTCTCTCTCTCTCTCTCTCTCTCTCTCTCTCTGTGTGTGTGTGTGTGAGAGAGAGAGAGAGAGAGAGAGAGATATCCTATCCAACCTTGGAGAGTTATCCAGGGCTGGCAGCGATATTCTCTCTCTCTCTCTCTCTCTCTCTCTCTCTCTCTCTCTCTCTCTCTCTCTCTCTCTCTCTCTCTCTCTCTCTCTCTCTCTCTCCCTCCCTCCCTCCCTCCCTCCCTCCCTCCCTCTCTCTCTCTCTCTCTCTCTCTCTCTCTCTCTCTCTCACACACACACACACACACACACACACACACATCCCTCACCCCCCCCAAGGTAGCCACATCCCTTCACTAACTTGCTTTCCAGCTCCATTCTCCGCTTTGTGTGCAGGGCAAGAAAAGTAGTCTGTGGGACTATGGTAAAAAAAAATCGTTCAGACTTTCCAACTTCGCGAGATCTTTTTTTTTTCTCATGAGAAGTTGGAAGGTCTGAATGTTTTTCTTTATCATAGTCCCACAGACTACTTTTCTTGTCCTGCACACACAGCGGAGAACGGAAAGCAGGTGTGTGTGTGTGTGTGTGTGTGTGTGTGTGTGTGTGTGTGTGTGTGTGTGTGTGAGAGAGAGAGAGAGAGAGAGAGAGAAAGTAAAAACAAAGGAATGGCTGATTGGAATGGTAGTCAAATTTCAGATTTCAATCGTGCCAGGTAAGCAGACATCAAGACCTTCGCCTGCAGATGGCCACCGCACAGAGGTGGGTTCCTGATGGAGCTGTCCGGTACGCAGCTCCAGTAGGGAGCAGCCGATTGCCCTCTCTGCTGGTCCGTTGCGCGCGGAGCCATCTTTTTTTGTGAATTTTTGGACGATTTTGCTTCTGCGCATGCACGGAAGCAAAATCTCGCAGAAATCTCGTAAGGGGACGCGCGTGTGAGAGAGATTTTGGCGAGATTTGGCAGAAACAAAATTGCACTGAAATCTCATGCATGCGCATCCCCTTGCAAGATTTTGGTGCGATTTTGCTTCCGCGCATGCGCAGAAGTAAAATCTACAAGGGGGCGCGTGCGCATAGCGAGCGCGCACGCACCTGCAACGTAGAGATGCGCGCGCAGCGCACCAGCACCGGTAAGGAAGCAACCCACCACTGCCACCGCACAACCCCTCTGAAGACACCCCCAAGCAGCGCCAGGGCTGGAGAGGCCATCGGAGGAGCCCCACGTGGCCCCTGCCTGCTTCTGCTTCACCTTTGCCAGGGAGGGGGGGTGCAGGAAGGGCGCTGTCCTCAGCCGGCCAGTCCAAAGCGCCATCCGGAAGCCAACAAACAGAAGCCCCACACCCAGTGCAGCCGCCAGCCGAGATCAGCAGGCAGGCGATCCAGATGTCCTGTGCTGGTGTTTGTTCAACCTCTGCCTCAGCACAGAATGGCCCATCTTTTTCTGGGCGTGTGGCTTCTGTTTGTTGGGCCACTTCCCAAAGCAGGCAGCTCCACGGCCAGCTGCTTTGCCTTTTCCCCATGGGAGGCTCGTGGGAGGCTTGTGCAGTGGCAACGGCAGCAAGTGGAGGCAGAGGCATGGGGGAGGCAGGCGATCCAAGCACCAGCACCGATGGATGCTTACTGGATGCTTGCTTAAATGGACCTTTGCTACAATGATCCAGGCAGCTGGGATTGCCTCTATTCCTCCCCCCAATGGGAGGTGTCTCTGCCTTCCATTGCTGCTGGAGGTACCGCACAAGCATCCAGAAAAGCTCCTGTAAGCCTCCTGTGAGCCAGGCAGCTGGGATTGCCAACTCGCCTCCCCGGCCCATGCATTTTTGCGCAAGGCTTCCCTGCCATGCCCTACTCTGGCTGCTTCCCCTTGGCTAACACCTAGCAAGGGAGAAGTTGCTCAGCCATGAACTGGCAGAGGGGCGTACCCGAGCGATGCTCCTGTGCCAAAAAACCTTCCCTTACCCTTGTCCGTTGTAAAGATCTGGGCCTTTTTACTGTGTCCTAGGCTGAGGACAGGGGCACCCCTGCTATCAAAGTGGATCCTGGGCACTGCGCTGCAATGGAGAGGCTGGCACGAGGGAAAGATGAGGAGCAGGGAAAGAGGAAAAGTGGCCTCCTTCCCTCAAGCTGGCAGCTCCGTTGCCCATTTCTCCATTGCAGTGAAGCACCATGGAGCTTGCCCCACCCACCACCGCCCAGGTGCCCTCGCTTCCCAAGCATTTCTTTGCCTGTTTTTCAGCTCCGTTGCATTTCTCAGCGCGTTCTGCCTGCAGCGCCCATGCCAGCTGCCCCTGGAATGCCACTGCATTTAAGTGACGGTAGATGCCGGCCTTCCCTCCGGTGGGCCTGGGCAACTGCTAGAGAGAGACGGGTCCAGTTCAGCATCGGGAGCCAAGAAGCCCTCGCTTCCACCAAGCATTTCTTTGCCTACCTGATTTCCAGCTCCGTTGCGTTTCTCCGACGGGTTTCTTGCCATTTTGTTCAGGGAAAGAAGTTCGTGGGACTAAAAAAAAGTGCAATCAATTAATTCCAACTTTACGAAAACTTTTTTTTTTGCGAGAAGTTGGAATTGATTGATTGAACTTTTTTTAGTCCCACAAACTTTTGTTTCCCTGCACACAATGGCAAGAAATGCGATGGAGCTGGAAATCAGGCAGGCAAAGAAATGCTTGGGGGAAGCGAGAGCATCTGGGTGGTGGTGGGTGGGAAAAGAAATGGAGAAATGGTCAATGGAGTGGCCAGCATGAGGGAAGGAGGAGGCCGCTTTTCCTCTTTCCCTGCTCCTTGTCTTTCCCTTGTGCTGGCCGCTCCATTTCCCATTTCTCCATTGCAGTGCAGCTCTTCTGCTCACAAAAGCCTTGCTTTGACGGCCAATGCTAAAAGGCAAAGAAAGAGCTGCCGGGAAGAAGCCAGTCAGCCTGGGAGTTGGGAATGCCCTTCCTTTCCCTCCCCACCCCTCCCCACCTGTCACTCCCAAATTGCATTGATAAAGGGAGTGGGTGGCTAAGTGAAGAGCAGAAAGCCCTGCCATGCCCAGCGAGGGGGGGAGAAGAGATGGCAAGAGGAACCCCGTGTCACTACAGGTGCCCCAATGAAAGGCAGCGGCAGCCCAGCTGCTTCCCTTCCTTGCCCTCTCTGGTGCTGGAAGCTAAGTGTCAGCCACATGCCCAGTCACACCTCCCTCCCTCCCTCCCTCCCTCCCTCCCTCCCTCCCTCCCTCCCTCCCTCCCTCTCTCTCTCTCTCTCTCTCTCTCTCTCTCTCTCTCTCTCTCTCTCTCTCTCCACATATCCCCATCTCTGTGATTCCATGATCACATTTGGATGCTTGGCAATTGCCTTACTTTTGTCACTGTTTGTAGCATCCTGGCATTCACTTAATGACTTCAAAATTTGCTTAATGACTACAGCATTTGCTTAACAACTATTGTAAAAAATGTTGAAAATTTGGGTCCAGTCACATCATGCCTCAACTTACCACTGCAGCAATGTACGGCTGTACTTCAGGGCTCAATTGCAGTCTTAAATTGAGGACTATCGTTACTGATAATGTTATTTCAAGCTCAGAGAGAAAAAAGTTACACATTTTTAATGACCAGGAGAGAGAGACTATACTTAATTTTTTAAAACTTAAATGTTTTCTAAATAAATTTTGAAGCATTCACTGCCCTAATAAATGGAGACATTTCCTTTTTTAAAAAATAATTGTTATTGAACCTTTTCTAAAATTGATGTTTTACAATCTGCTTTTTTATAACCTTTCTATATCGGTTTGCATCAATTTTACATCCATTTGTCCCTCTTTTTCAATTTACATTTTATTATACATATAATTCCATCATTATGTATGTTACTATTATACTACACAATATTACAATCATTCCTTATATGCCGATTCCATTTCTCCTAATTCATTGCTCATTTTTAACTTCTATACCTTCTTTGAAAATGATCTTTCTTGATCTTTACACCTGTCATCTAGCCATTTATACCATTTGTTCCATATCTTATAATATTCTGATCTTTATCATTTATTTCTTTTGTAAGTCTGTCCATTTCTGCGCACGCTAGTATTTTCTTAATTACGCATTCCTCTGACGGTATATTGTTGTTCTTCCAATTTTGTGCATATGCTATTCTTGCCGCTATTAAAATATGTAAAATTAAATATTGCATTTTTTGTCCTGGTTTCCTGTAGGTATTCCTAATAAAAATAATTTCAGTTTCATATCTATTTGTTGGTTTGTTATCTCTTCAATCCATTTCCTTAACCTATTCCAGTGTTGCTTTGCTTTTTGGCATGACCACCACATGTGGTAGTATGTTCCCTGATTTTGTTTGCATTTCCAACAGTCCGGTGATGTGTTGGGGTACATTTTTGCTATCCTTGCTGGTGGGAGGTGCCACATGTAGAATATTTTATAAAAATTTTCTTTTCTTTTTTTTAAGTTTTTTATTTTTCTCCACTTATACATCCATACATATACCATAATTCATAACAAAATATACTTAGTTATACATTTCTTCTTCAATAAACCATAAATCAATATCCTATTGTAAAAAATGTTGAAAATTTGGGTCCAGTCACATCATGCCTCGACTTAACACTGCAGCAACGTACGGCTGTAATTCAGGGCTCAATTGCAGTCTTAAGTTGAGGACTATTGTTACTGATAATGTAACAACAGAGAGAAAAAAGTTACACATTTTTAATGACCAGGAGAGAGAGACTATACTTAATTTTTTTCTAAATAAATTTTGAAGCATTCACTGCCCTAATAAATAGAGACATTTCTTCTTTCTTCAGGAATAGGTTTGCTAGTAGCAAATATATTCTATTTTAAATTTCCAAATATCATACACTAGGAACAAAAAAAAATAGACACCCAGTTCAAAGTAAACAGACTGTAACTTCAGTTACAGTGAAATATATGAAACCACATACTTCACAGAAACAGAACAATTTCTGATTTTCTTTCAAATCCCAGTTTGCAGGTTTACTTCTAAAATGTCTTATAGCTATAGTGTTTTTTTTCTTCCTGCAATGGGAGAATTCTCTCAATTCTCTTTCATTTTTAAATGCTGTCCTTGTATCTTCTCTGAATTCATAAAAACTATCTAACTTTGATATAATGCCAAAACCGGGAAGAAACTTATCCTTATGACTCCATTTCTGAAGGATGGACTTCAAAGTTGTGAAGTGATTAGAGAAATTTCAAAGGAAAGTTGAGGCAAAATATTGGAAACAGGATTAGATAGACATATTTCAGGTAGTTGTTGACTGACAAGAGTTCATTTAGTGACTGTTGAAAGTTACAATGGCACTGAAAAAAGGGACTTATGACCACTTTTCAAACTTACGACCTTTGTAGCAGTCCCTTGATCATGTAATCAAAATTCAGATGTTTGGCAATTGGTTCATACTTACGACCGTTGCTGTGTCCCAAGGTCATCTGATCATCTTTTGCAACAGTTTGAAAAGCAAAATAAATGCAGAAGCCAGATTCACTTAACAACCCTGTTAGTAACTTATCACCTACAGTGATTCACTTAACAACAGTGGCAAAAAAGATAATAAAATGGGGCAAAACTCACTTAACAAATGCCTCACTTAACAACAGAAAGTTTGGGTTCAATTCTGGTCGTAAGTTGAGAACCACCTCTATAGCTCTTATTAGCTTTCCTTAGGCTAAGACTCCAGGCTTTCCTCCCATCTGTCCTTCCACTCCCAGCTCCAAATTTCTCACTTCTCTTCCCTCCAAGAATACAAACCAGGAGGAACCAGTGTTACTGTCCTTTGACTGATGGTTCTAAGATCCAATCAGCACTCACTGAATTTCTGGGCAGTAGGAAATGGCCTCCTCCTTTCCCAACACAAGGCCTCAAAATCAGGCCTGAGATGAGAGAGGTCTGCAGTCCATGCTGTTTGTCCTCCTGTAGTTGCCCCTCAGGCTGAGACAGTCAGTGTTTTCAATGGTTTGCACCAGGGGTGGGTTCCAACTTACCTTGCTGTCAGTTCGCTCCCTCCCATGCCGCATGGGCACGTCTCGTGGGTTACATGCATAGTAACCAAAAATAAAAAGCCAAAAAAAAAAAAGATGGTGGCCCCATGCACATTGCCGGAACTTGGCTTCTGCACATGCTCAGAAGGAATTAAAAAAAATGCGGAAAAAAAAGTCCGAACCGGGAGGAATCCACCCCGGTTTGCATACTTTTTGCAGTGAAGACAAACACATAAACACAGAAGCCCATAAATAACTATGAATAGATTTATGATGGTGATAAAATACCAGGGCAAAACAAGGCAAGGCAACAGGAAGGAATGGTTACATTGGATATTTGCCATTTGGGAGCAAATTTTATTTATTTAGCCTGTCCTATGGCATATACATGGACTAGCAATATACATTAACATGTATTTATCTAAATTAAGAAAACACAAATATGTTAGATCTATGTTCAAATACCAATGTCTAGGCCATTTAACCATTGAAGTGAAGCATCATTTGTATTTTAAAAATTGGATACTGTACATGGCCTCAGTTTACAGCCGGTCATGATGTGATCCATAATTTGATGTAGGACCTGCAGTTTATGTGTGTTTAAACACCTGTTTGCTCTTTCTGAATTCTACTGCTAATCCCTGACTAAATTGCCCTGGCACATAATTTTTCCTCATCTTGTTGTGTTTCCCTTTCTTTTCTGCTTTGCTCCTGAGTAATGGCAGGCCTTTACATTTTGTTCCACTGACAGGCCAAACTTTTACATTTACTGCTTAAAGTTAAATCACGATTGAACTAGAGCAGTATGTGCTAAATGCAGGGAAACATTCTAATATTTCTCACTTCCAAACCACTGGTTATTCCAAAATATCTTTCATTGCTCTCCAGCAGTAGATAATAAAGAGTAATAATTAAGAAATGACATCTGACAAGATGAGCAGCTCTGAAACTTCTTTGCCTGCATTAACACGGAGAGGGGAAAGAAAAAACCTTCAGGAATTAAAGCACTAAGAATGTTCTACTCGTTACTCTACCTAATGTATTCCAGATATGCTAAAATTGCAGTTCCCCTTTTCTCAGCTGCAGATTGTCCTTGACTTATGACCATAATATAGTTGTAAGTCACTGTGGTCATTAATCGGGTCACTTAATGTAACACCAACTTGGTAACTTTTTTCCATTGGTTATTAAAGTAAACCTGAGTCCCTCGGGAGTAGGGCGGCATATAAGAACCAAGAAATAAATAAATAAATAAATAAATAAATAAATAAATAAATAAATAAATAAATAAATAAATAAATAAATAAATAAATAAATAAATAAATAAATAAATAAATAAATAAATAAATAAATAAATAAACCGTGCAGTTAAATGAAAGCTGCTGTCCTTAAGCAAATCCATTATATCCAATGGCCATTTCTTGCAGGAAAACTGAATGAAACATTGGAAATTGACCAAAAGAAATATTGAAAATCATGATCACAGGACTAGGAATATCACTATTTTGTTTCTATGAAACTAGACTATCAGTTCTTCATTGCTAAAAGTCTTCATGGACTGAGAGAAGAACATAGGAGAAAAAGCAACTTGTTCCACATTGCTTTCATCAATTTAGAAAGGAATAGTATTGGTGTCAAAGAAGCTTTGTGGAGAAGAAGGCAACCATTTGTGCAAACTTCTGGGCAAGTGAAGAAAAGGCTGCGAGATACCAGCCAGTGAGGATTTTTTTTCTGTACGTGGATGAAAAAGTTAAGAAGCAGAGGAATGACAATTCTAATGTAAATCTAGATATCATGGATGCCAAGTTCATCTGTAAGGAAGGTCAGCTACAAAGATGACTTTCAAGAAACACCTCATAATTATTCCATTAAGTAGGCCAATGTACTTTATCACACTGACATGATGGGTATGCAGGTATGCAATCCATGTCATGTCTGTCATGTAACAAAGCAACACTTTCCAATGACAGGATATGGTATCTGTATATTTCCAGCCCACTGGACTTTTTCCCATCTGCCTCTGCTCTGAAATGCAATAGCAATAGCAATAGCACTTTACTTATATACCGCTTCATAGTGCTTTACAGCACTCTCTAAGTGGTTTACAGAGTTCAGCATATTGCCCCCAACAATCTGGGTCCTCATTTTACCGACCTCGGAAGGATGGAAGGCTGAGTCAACCTTGAGCCTAGTGAGATTTGAACAGCTGGACTGCTGAACTAGCAATCAGCCTGCAGTCGCAGCATTTAACCACTGCACCACTTCAGCTCTGCATGCTCTGATACCCCCCAATTTCCTTGAAATTAAATGTTTGAGTATTGCATGTGTTATTAAGGAAGACCTGTGGAACAGCAGAGTCCCTTCATCCCTGGCTGAGATGGAAATATACTTTTAAGGCACTTTTATTCTGGTACATGTCTTTTTGATGCTGCTGGTCTCACTTCTTAGCACAGTTTCCTCTGTCAAGTGATAGAGAAAGCCGGTTTTGATGAAAAGAGGAAATAGCAATTTCACCAAGCTGCACTGCAGAATTCCACCCCACTCCAATCCCATTTGGTACAGAAGCCAGAGGATGCTTAAGAACTGGCAATGCTAATACATAAATTTATATCTACCTCTATATATCTACACCTACGCCTACATCCTGATATCTACATCATCTACATCTACATCTACATCTACATCCATCCATCATATCCATCCATCCATCCATCCATCCATCCATCCATCCATCCATCCATCCATCCATCCATCCATACATACATACATACATACATACATACATAGAGAGGGTGGGGATTGACGCTGGATAACACACAGTATAATTTTGCTAGGTTTTTAGTTTCCTCTCAATACACTCTACTAAAACAACAGCTTAATGAAGGCAGGAAAGAGCTAAAGATATTAGCACTTCATTTAATTATCTCATTATATTAAATGACCTCTTAGACTTTCCTTTTTATTGTGCCTTTCTCTGTTTTGCAGGATATTATGGTAAAACAGTTGCAGGTCAGTCGTCAGATGCGGTGAACTTACCCAGTGAGTGGACTTTTTGAGAAGAATCATGGAAATGGCAAGTAGCATGTTTTCCATAATTGGTTAGTGAGAGTCCTATCGAACTCTTGCTCCTGTTGTTCATGTGGCAATAGCAACAGCAGATTACACTGATTAAAATAATAGGTCTGGTGTCTCTTAGAAATCTAATGTCTCTTCTGTATTTATGCATCCTCTGTATTCATGCATCTTCTGTATTCAGCCTCCGGAAAAAGTAGGATTCATTCTTGTCTTATTGTACAGTATTTCGTTTTAACAACACATCCTTAGTATAGAACACGGGTGTCAAACTCGACTTCACTGAGGGCCACATCAGGATTGTGTTTGATCATGGAGGGCTGGGGTGGACGTGGCCAGGGTGGGCATGGCTAGCTCGATGTTACTCATGTTGGGGGCACCTGTGGTGGCCAAGTGCTAAGGCAGGACTTCCTTCCTTCCTACCCACCCTCACTCTCATTATAATCTCCCTCCCTCCCTCCCTTCCTCCCTTCCCCTCTTTCCTTATTTTTCCTTCCTTGCTATCTTCCCATCTTCCCTTCTTTTTCTTTCCTCTTTCCCTTTCCCTTTCTCCTTTCCTGTCCCTTCTTCCATGCTCAAATGCAAAAGGGGAAACATTTCCTTTTCTTTTGTTTTTAGTTTGTTTTGCTAGCCCCCTGCCATTTAAAACGGAGCCCAGGGGTGACACTTGTCCCCCTCGGGCCCCATTTGCGGCCGGGGCAGCCTCCTGCAGCGGGCTCCATTTTCACTGGCAGAGGGCTGCAGGTGGCTGTTTATGCAGCCTAGAACTGTGTTGGCTTTTTTGGAAGCTGCTGCACACTGCTGGCTCATATTTAAATGGTTGTCCACTAGGACTCCAAGATCCCTCTCACAGTTACTATTGTTGAGCAAGGTACCACATACACTATACCTGTGCATTTTGTTTTTCTTGCCTAAATGTAGAACCTTACTTTTTTCACCATTGAATTTCATTTTGTTACATAGCTTGACTCCCTCCTCTTTGTGGCAACCCCTGAGGTATTGGAACACTGCTATCATGTCACCCCTTGTCCTTCTTTTCATTAAACTAGACATACCCAGTTCCTGCAACCTTTCTTCATATGTTTTAGCCTCCAGTCCCCTAATCATCTTTGTTGCTTTTCTCTGCACTCTTTCTAGAGTCCCAATAACTTTTTTACATTGTGGCGACCAAAACTGAATGCAGTATTCCAAGTGTGGCCTTACCAAGGCATTATAAAGTGGTATTAGCACTTCGCGTGATCTTGATTCTATCCCTCTGTTTATGCAGCCTAGAACTGTGTTGGCTTTTTTGGAAGCTGTTGCACTCATGCTGGCTCATCAATCGATCAATCAACCAACCAACCAGAATAGAGCTGGAAGGGATCTTGGAGGTCTTCTAGTCCAGCCCACTTCTCAAGCGAGATCTCCTATAGCATTTCAAATTTTATATGGTAACTGAGTACTGATACAGCAGTGGAAAATAAATGTCCCTAGATAAACTAGGGACAAAGAAGCTTGGTGAAATTCTGCATTTAATCAAACGTTCACCCTGTCCCTAAGAAAAGTGTAATGACAATAGGCCTAAAAATAAATTTGTGTATATAAAGTGTTTTTGTAGTTTTATTGTATACATGTTGTACAATTATTTATCATTCTATCCACTGAATGCTACACTGCTAGCTAATGGAAAATAATCATGGTCAATGAACACCTTTGTTTAACTGTTGTTTTTATTTTTAGCACTTAATAATATAGATAAAATGATAACAAATTGAAAAACCTCAGAACTAACAAGAACAACAACCATAACAATAACAACAAGAAAAACAACAAAAATACATCAGTTCCAGGGGAAAGCGGCTCCATGCAGAGCTTTGTAGGTGGGGGTGATCTGCCCTCCATCTCCATACCCTCCGTTGCTGAAGCCGTCCTATAGGCAGTCAGAATAACAGAGTTGGAAGGGACCTTGGAGGTCTTCTAATTCAACCCCCTGCTCATGAACACGTTCCCAGCATCGCCTCCATCTGTCTGCTGTGCTAAATAGCCAGCTTCTGGTGCAGCCCATCAAGATGGACGAGACTGGCTCCTCGCAAGTAATGGAACTGACCTTCGCTGCTCCTGCCTTTTCTCTGCTCTAAGTGTTCTTGGTTCAGGGCAGGGGTGAAATATGAAAATTTTCCCTACCGGTTCTGTGGACGTGGCTTATTTTGTGGGTGTGGCTTGAGGTCTGGTGGGCGTGGCTTCAGGTGGGCATTGCTTGGTGGTCGGGTGACTCGTTGGGTGTGCTTTGTGGTCATGTGACCAGATGGGCAATTAATACTTAAATAAGATTAAACTAAGCACACAAAATAATAAGAGGTACACAAATACTTACATAAGAGCAATAGAAGTGTTGTCTTCCACGTCGCTTCTTTGCACCAATGATAACGGCCTACAAAAAGAAGATATACCATGATATACAAATTTAACCATTTAATATTTAAGTAAGAATAAAAGAAGTAAACAAAACAATAAAAGAGGTACACAAATACTTACATAATGTTAGTTGTCTTTTGCTTTAGCTTTCAGTTGTTTGAGGTATTTCCAGCTAGGGTCGTCAGGGGCACTCTCCTCACTTCCATTTTTCTTGCCCTTGATGCGCGGATCATTGGCTGAGCGATGTTCTTTGAGCCACCTACTCACTGCAGGAGCAGGGTCCCATTTTGAAAGAGGTATCCCAGTAACACTGATGATCATGAGGTTTGTTAAATTGGAAACATTTAGGTGGCTTCTGCTCTCTGAACATATGAAGTTCATTTTGGAAAAACCCCTTTCCACTTCTGCAGAACTTACAGCAATTTTTCTGACAATATCTTTTGCTTTTTTAATGCTGTCAGGAATTGCATACCTCTTTGAATCTTTTAACACATTCTCCACAAAATCTCTATAGTCCTTGATATTAATCTTGTAGTTGAAAATGTCACCAAATATGCACAGTTATTCTTCAGTTTCTGCCCATGGAACGACTACTTCTGCAAAATCCCAGTACTCTGGCACCAAAAACTGTAGAAATTGCAATTTATTTGTGGAGTCTTGCAATTGGCTACCTGTTTTTAAATGTTCACAGTCCATCAGTCATTTCTGCAAATTGGTTATGATGCTTCCTAAAAGCCTTTCCCGGTGAAGTCCAAAAATCAATGATTTTCTACAAAGTTTATATTTTTGAAGGCTTCTGAATTTATTTTCCTGTCAACTTCTCTTTCGTATATACACTTCAAATGCTTTCATCGAAACTGCTTCCTCAACAGTTTTTCAGCCTTTATGATGTCCATGTCGCGTGGTTGCAGTACAGTTGAAAGAAGTGAGATTTCTTCCAGAATATCTATCATCAGCGCCAAATCATTTAAGAAATATTTATTTTCCTGACAGGCAGCCATACCTGAGTATTTTGCATTCACATGAAAATACTGATGTAGCACTGGATAAGCACGCCACACAGCTATGGTTGCCCTTAAACTACAGGCAGCCCATCTTGGCCCAAAAACTCTACCAATCTTTACGATGTTAATGTCCAGTTCTTTGGATATTTCATCAAGTTCAATTTTGTTCTTATTGGATTGCTGAAAATGCAGCATATCTTATCAATAAATGTTTTAAAATGATTTACTTGCTTTATTTCTTTTATGGCATCGTCTAAAACAAGTTGGAGGCGATGGTTCAAGCACTGCCATATGATGATATTTGGAAACTCTTTTGCTATTCTAGTGCTCACTCCAGATTTTCTCCCAAGCATAACGCTGGCACCATCAGAGCAGAACGCTATTAAATTTTTTTGCAGGTAGTCCTGGGTAAACCCTACCTTGCATACACTTCCTGCAATTATCTATGGGAAAGCACATCGAGTTTTGACCTCCGTCCCTCATAAAAGAGGAGGTGCCAGACTAAAAGGGGTCATATTTATAGCTTTTGAATACTCGGTCCTGATTGGCTAGAGGGCAGATTTAACCCATTCTTGGAGGCTAGCTCCGCCCCATGAGAAGGGGCGTTCAGGTAAGTATACAACGCCCTTTTTGGTTTCTTGGCTAAGAAACCCATCATTGTCTGTTGCCTTTTCATCCTTCCTGGTAAAGGCTGCTACTGCAAATGGGGAAAAGGGAGCTTTGTTAGCTGAGGACACAATATAAAAGCAGACAAAAAGCTCAAAGAGCTGAAAACACAACTTTACACACACACAACACAACTGGCTCACACCTGCAACTGATTTAACACATTTAACAGATTTAACAGAGTTGGAAGAAGGGACCTAGCGAGGTCATCTAGTCCAACCCCCTGCCTAAGCAGCATTGCAAAAGCACACAAAATGGCCCCTGCCACAAGCATGAGCCTCACAGAGCAACAAAGAGCTGAAAAAAACTTTTACACTTTACATACACACACACAACACACAACACAACTGACTCACACACCATGCAAAAGGACACAAATGAAACCTGCAACAGATTTAACACATTTAACAGATTTAACAGAATTGGAAGAAGGGATCTTGCAAGGTCATCTAGTCCAACCCCCTGCCTAAGCAGCATTGCAAAAGCTTTAAATGGCTATATCTAACAACAACAAAAATCCTAAAAAAAAAAACCCCAGGAAAAAAAAACTCAATTTACTATTTTTTTAAAGCAAAAAAAAAAGTTACTTACCCAATTGAAGGAACAAAGCAGGAAGATTCAGTTGCTCTCCGAGGAGATGGTTTGCAGGCTGCAATCCAGACAAAGCAAGGCAGGTGTTGCGACCAGCAGCTCAGGATTCGGTCCGAAGAGCAAAGGTAAGCAGGCTGGGGGGGGGGGAGGTGGGTGGTTAGCTAGGCTGCAAAAGCTTTAAATGGCTATGTCTAATAAAAAAAATTCCTAAAAAAAACCCCAAGAAAAAACTCCCCAATTTACTATTTTTTTAAAGCCAAAAAAAGAAAAGTTACTTACCCAATTGAAGGAACAAGGCGTCCGGGCGAGGTGAGGCGTCGGCGAAGCAAGTACCTGTTCCCGTGTGGCAAAGGGGAACAACTTATATAGGCTGGGGGTGGGGTGGATGGGCCAGAAGCGCAGAGCCAAGGGGCGGGAAAAGCGGCCATTTTTTTTAAAAGGAAAAGTGGTGAGCAGGAAAAGCGGCGAGCGGGCGATTAGGTAGACATGGGTGGCGGGGGCGCGGGGACCAGACCGGTTTGGGAGTGTGGCCAGCCAGCCATCGCTACTGGTGCGGTGAACCACCAGGGCCAGCCCCTACCGGTATGCCCGAACCGGTCTGAACTGGGAGCATTTCACCCCAGGTTCCAGGGCAGAAGGCAGTTCCTCTTCATCACCAGCTGGCAGATGCGTGTTTCCCCACATGAACTCTCAGGGCTGCCCTGCTGCAGCTGTTGTTTCAGCCAAATCACTCTCAGCAGGCTGCTCGGAGCCATTGACCAACTCACTTCTGGAGGTGCCCGGGTCTGGTTCCTCCTCCTCCAAGCTGACCTCTGCAGAAGAATCTGAGGAAGCATCTGGGGGAGGAATCAAAGGCTATTATTTGTACCATTTTGCTCTTTCTGGAGCTACATGTACTTGCCCTCTGGTCTTCCCAGTTAGCATATTGGACACCTTCCTATCTGAGGGGCTCATCTTCTGGCATGGTTTTGATACTTTTCCTGGGGTTTTCTTACTAAGGATACTGGAGAGGGTTGCCATTTCCTTCTCCAGTGGACCATGTTATGTCAGCATCCTCCACTATGACCTGTCTGACTTGGGTGGCACTGCACATCATAGCTCATTGCTTCATTGAGCTTTGCAAGGCAAGGCATTGATCTGTGAAGAGGGTAAAATACATACCTCTTCTCATTGAAGAAGGCAGTCCAGGGAATCCAGGATGTCCTCTTCCAGGCTGCTGAGATCCTCCAGGGTGTCTTCCCCTTCTTCTGGAGAATCCTGTGAACGACAATGGTCACATTTCCCATTTAGGACACCAGTCCCTGCTGCTTTGCGGCAAAGGAACCAGTGGCACCAGAGCTTAGTGGCATATGGTTAGCTTAAGTACCTTGTCCCAAGGGCCAGCTGTCCCCTTGCTCCACTGCCCAGAGCGCTCCAGCACAGTTCACTCAGGTTAGGAGAACTGACTAGAGGGACTCTATCCCACCCCAACTGAGAACACTTTGTCTTTCTTACCCATGGACTGGAAGAGGGACTGGCCTCTGAAGCCTCTGCATCCTGGTCCCAACTATCCTCAGATTCCTCCGCCAGGAGGTTATCAAGGGAGTCCAAGTCGCAGAGGCTGCTGGTCCGAGAGCCCACTAGGACTGTCAGCGAATCCTGCAAATGATGGTACGGAGGTTAAATCCTAAGCTTTCTGTGTCCCAATAAGATTGCTAAAGGATAGGGTGCATTCAGGCCCTATGGGCCAACAGCAAGAGAGCCTTTGCAAGCCTTAAGCTTAGAAGGATATATACCATAATTTCTCCCCCTCCCATCAGGAGTCATGGCATCGCCCTAACCCTAACCCTAACCATCGGCCAAACTGCCAAAACTTTCTTACCTTTGAAGGCTTTTTCTTCCTAATAGGAGACCTACACAAGGAGGGCAGCTCACCTGGGTCTAGGAGTGGCCGGTGGCTGACTCCCTTGGTGGCCTTTGGCCTCTGCATTTCATGTGGCAAGTTGTCTGTTCATGAACAACAGAGAAGCACCATCATTGTGGCACAAAGCACAGAGGGAATCATGGCATCCTAGGGCGGAAGCGATTTTTAGTCCAACTCCCTGCCCAAGGAAGGGCTCCTCCTATCTTCTCAGACAAATGATTGCCCAATCTTTTCCTGACAATCTCGACAATGGAGCACACACAAGTCTTGGAAACAAACGGTTCCACTGTTTAACGGTGGTCAGTGTGAGGAAATCCCTCCTCATATCCAGGGTTGGATCTCTCTCTGATGAGCTTCCACCCACTGCTCCGTGTCCTTCCCTCAGCTGCTTTGGAGGATCAAAACCCTCTTCTCTGTGGCAGCCCTTCAAGTATTGGAAGAGTGCCTTCATGTCTCCCCTTGGTCTTCTCTTTAGGAAGCCAACTTGCTTCTCTGCTGGGTCCCTTGGGCAGTTTGACCTTCCTTTACCCATTGGGAAGCACAGCCTGGCATCTCTTGCTCATCTGTTAATGGGTCCCAAGACTCCCAATCCTGTCTGCTTAGAGGAAAACATCCTTTCTTTTTCCTAATATAGATTTTCAGATTTGTGAACTCTACACAGAGTGCCACTCAACCCAGGAGAGGGGTGAAGCATTAGGAGGAGTTTCAGAGTTGCAACCCCTTAGTTGTGCCAGGCACACCAATGGAGGTGAAGCTCTGCAAATGTTGTCACCTTTCCACTGGAAGCCACAAAGTATTTTCCAGCAATCCAACACACACACACAAACACACACACACACACACACACACACACACACACACACACACACACACACACACACACAGCATGTTTCCCCGAAAATAAGACTGGTCTTTCTTTTGGGCCCCAAAATAAGCACTAGGACATATTTTTTGGGGGTGTCTCTCTCCCCCCCCCATGTACGGGATGTCCAGTTCTTCTGTTTCCTTGTGGTGGGGCAGGAGGCCCCCTGGTGAGACAATGTTGCCTCTGTGAGACAAGGAAGGTGTAGCTGCCCCACAACGGCTTACCTCAGGGCCCCTGCAACCAGGCCATCCATGACCCAACACCTGCTTCACCTCGCAGTCATGGCACCACCACACATTTGGCCTTCTGCGCCGTTGATTCCATGAGCAAGTGGAAGAAGTGGGCTGGCAGCCACGTGGGCTCCTGTTGCACATGGTGGCTAGTGCTGCTGCCATGAGGCAGTTGTAAGGGCATGGATGGCCTGGCTTAGGGGCCCTAAAGTACCCTGTTTCTCCCAAAATAAGACATCCCCTGATAATAAGTCCAATCGGGCTTTTGAATGCATGGCAATAAGGCCAAGCACTTATTTCAGGGTTCAAAAAAATATAAGACAGGGTCTTATTTTCGGGGAAACATGGTAATTCAGTGTAGGGCATGTGACGCTGCACCACCACCCCTGCCTCGCCTTATTGCCACTGCACCGCAAGGAACCAGATGGAATAGGCAGGCTCAAGCAAGATATCCTATAGCATTTCAGAGAGTATATGGTAACTGAGTACTAATACACTGTCTCCCATACAACAGTGAAAAATAAATGTCCCGAGACAAAACTAGGGACAAAGACGCTTGGTGAAATTCTGCGTTTAAACAAAAGTTCACACTGTCCCTAAGAAAAGTGTAATGACAATAGGCCTAAAAATAAATTAGTGTATATAAAGTGTTATTGTATACATGTTGTACAATTATTTATCATTCTATCCACTGTATGCTACACTGGTAGCTAAAGGAAAATAATCGTGGTCAATGAACAACTTTATTTAACTGTTGCTTTTATTTTTTAGCACTTAACAATACAAATAAATGATAACAAATTGAAAAACCTCAGAACTAACAAGAACAACAACCATAACAATAACAACAAGAAAACAACAAAAAGACTTCTGTTCCAGGGGAAAGCGGCTCCGTGCAGGGCTTTGTAGGAGGGGGTGATTCTGCCCTCCATCTCCATATCCTCCATTGCTGAAGCCATCCTATAAGCAGACAGAATAACAGAGTTGGAAGAAGGGACCTTGGAGGTCTTCTAGTCCAACCCCCTGCTCATGAACACGTTCCCAGCATCGCCTCCGTCTGTCTGCTGTGCTAAATAGCCAGCTTCTGGTGCAGCCCATCAATAAGGACGAGACTGGCTCCTCGCAAGTAATGGAGCTGACCTTCACTGCTCCTGCCTTTTCTCTGCCCTAAGTGTTCTTGGTTCAGGAGCAGAAGGCAGTTCCTCATCAGCATCACTAACCAGCTGGCAGCTGCATGTTTCCCCACCTGAACCCTCAGTGCTGTCCTGCTGCAGCTGTTGTTTCAGCCAAATCACTCTTGGCAGGCTGCTCAGAGCCATTGACCGACTCACCTCCTGAGGTGCCTGGGTCTGGTTCCTCCTCCTTAATCAAAGCCTATTATTAGTACCACACACTTTCTATAAAAGTACAAACACTTTGCTCTTTCTGGAGTTTCCTATAATTCCCCTCTGGTCTTCCCAGTTAGCATATTGGACACCTTCCTTATCTGAGGGGCTCACCTTCTGGCATCATTTTGATACTTTTCCTGGGGTTTTCTTACTAAGGATACTGGAGAGGGTTGCCATTTCCTTCTCCAGTGGACCATGTTGTGTCAGCATCCTCCACTATGACCTGTCTGACTTGGGTGGCCTTGCACAGCATAGCTCATTGCTTCATTGAGCTTCGCAAGGCAAGGCATTGATCCGTGAAGAGGGTAAAATACATAGCTCTTCTCATGGAAGAAGGCGGTCCAGGGAATCCAGGATGTCCTCTTCCAGGCTGCTGAGATCCTCCAGGGTGTCTTCCCCTTCTGGAGAATCCTGTGAACAACAATGATCACATTTCCCATTTAGGACACCAGTCCCTGCTGCTTTGCGGCAAAGGAACCAGTGGCACCAGAGCTTGGGGGCATATGGTTAGCCTAAGTACCTTGTCCCAAGGGCCGGGTGTCCCCTTGCTCCACTGCCCAGAGCGCTCCAGCACAGCTCACCCAGGTTAGGAGAACTGTCTAGAGGGACTCTATCCCACCCCAACTGAGAACACTTTGTCTTTCTTACCCATGGACTGGAAGAAGGACTGGCCTCTGAAGCCTCTGCATCCTGGTCCCAGCTATCCTCAGATTCCTCCGCCAGGAGGTCATCAATGGAGTCCAAGTCCCAGAGGCTGCTGGTCTTAGAGCCCACTAGGACTGTCAGCGAATCCTGCAAATGATGGTACGGAGGCTAAATCCTAAGCTTTCTGCGTCCCAATAAGATTGCTAAAGGATAGGGTGCATTCAGGCCCTATGGGCCAACAGCAAGAGAGCCTTGCAAGCCTTAAGCTTAGAAGGATATATACCATAATTTCTCCCCCTCCCATCAAGAGTCATGGCATCGCCCTAACCCTAACCCTAACCATCGGCCAAACTGCCAAAACTTTCTTACCTCTGAAGGCTTTTGTAGGGATCGGGGCCCTGTGAAAAGGTGTGTGTGTGTGGAAATCTCCCTGCCTTAAGCGGGCCCCTTGCTCCTGAACGATATCACTCAGTTCACATAGCAAGAATGATGAGACCTTCTCTGGCCGATACATCTTATCTTGTAAGACCTTCTTTGCATGGTACATGATCTCATTTAGGTTGCTGCAACAAAATTCACATGAATAAGGTGGGTGGGGGAAGAAGGTTGGGGGGAGAATTCACCAATGAAATTGCTGTTGCTGATTCTACCTTTTGTTGCTTGTAAAACTGTATATAAATAATAAATGCTGCGAAAGCAGAGAGACATTTTCTCAAGATATCTTTGCACCATGAAATGATTTGCCTCTAAATTCCAACAGGCTTTTTCTCCCTAATAGGAGACAGCTCCTCCTCCACTGGTTGGTCCTGTCGTTCCTGAAATAAAAATGCAAAGATTCCCCCTGTTAGCATATCAAGAAATCCACAGAGGCAGGATTTCGTCTTCTTTTCACATGGGGAGGAACTGTCCAGGCCTTACCAACTCAGTGCAGGTCTCCAAAAGGGTGGATAGCCACGGCCTCCAGTGCTCTTGCCTTTCCTCTCTGGGGGAGAAAATGAAGGGGCCAAAGATCAAAAGTAGCCATGGGCCCTTTTTCAAAAGTGGTCATGTGGAGGCTCTAAGAACCCTTCCAGCTGGCCTGCCAAGGGGATTGGCCTGAGTCATTCATCCTTTAGCAGAAGCAGAGGCAGAGATGCCTCACCTCTGCAAATGTTTCACCCTCTGAAGTGTTACCTACCCTGAAAGACAGGCACTGCTTTCCTCCTGCACATCTCATGGATCCTGAAATAAGAATGCAAATATTCTATCTATTGGCATATTAACAAATTTAATTTAATTTAATTTAATTTAATGGATTTCTAGGCCGCCCAACTCCCTGAGGACTCTGGGTGGCTCCACAGAGACAGGGCTTCTGCCATTACCGTGGGGAGGAGCTGGTCTGGCCTTACACACTCAGTGCAGGTCTCCCATATTGTACAGAGCCGCAGCGTCCACTTCAATGTCTTCTCTTTTCTGGGGAGAGAACGAAGGGCCTGAGTCATTCTTCTTTTAGCAGAAGTAGAGGCAGAGGGTAGAGATGCCTTCCCTCTGCAAATCTTTCTCCTTGCCCTTCTCTTTAGGGCTTCAGTGTAGCCACCTTCTTGGGGGCTTCAGAATCCCTCAGCTGAGAACACTAACCTCATTGAAATGAGAGCTGGCCTGACATCTTCCTTCCTGGGACTCCGGGTGGTGGCAGGACCACCCATCACAACCTGCAAGTAACAATTGTTTCATTGTGGATATAAATTAAAAGTCCTCTGCAAGTGGTGAAATGTTTATCTTCCCCAGGAGGGAAGGGCTGCATTACAGAGGGCAAAGAGACAGCAGATGATGGGAAATGTGGCTGATAGGAAGAGGCTCAAAATGGCTGTTCCTTAGTATTTCCCAGAATTTTCCCTTCCAAGCCATCAAGATCTTTCCATGAATCCAAGGAGCTCTTCTTCAGTTTTCTAGGCTGGCCAAGTTCCCCCCAAGTGGGAATTCCACCCTTCTCCCACCCGGTGTTGAAAAATGACCACCCACTGGCCATGTTGCAGAAGCGTCCTTAATCCAGGAAAGGAAGATGTGTCTCCCATTCTCCCTGCTGCTCATCCGGTTCCTGTGCCTTGTCAGTCCTGACCAAAATAAGAAGGTGACATGTCAAAGAACATCCATCTAGCTGAGCCTCTCCTTTCTCAGCCTGGCCAGTCAGCCTGCCCATCTTTTTGCCCCTGAAGGCCCTTCTGGACAGAAAGCCATTTTGGGGAGAGGCTCTTACAGACTGTGCAGTCCATCAATGGTGCCCCACCATGCCCAGGGTTTAAGGAGAAGGGGGTGGTACCTGTCAGGAGGCACAGGAAGGTCTTCAATGTTGCTCTTCAGACAACAGAAAAGGTGTGAACACCTTTTCCAGATGTTCTGTAAAGGGAAGAGAAATGGAGGTGAGTCAGTCAGAAGAGTTGGGAAGGATGATTTTCTCCCCTACTGCCAGTTTCTTCGCATCTGAGATAGCTCAAGGCTCAAACTCAACCCGAGGCTATGCCCCTTTGGAAAGTCCCCATGCTGACAAAGGCCAGGAGAATCCCAAGGAGATGGAGGAGCCTTTGGCCTTCAGCAAAATAGTTGGCCAAGGAAACTTGAATCTATTAGGCAAAAGAGATTCAGAATTCCTAAAAGATGGCCTATTGATTGGGATGATGGACCACAGCAATCTTTCTGTTGCTGGATACATCTCTGGAGTTGGAGAAATCCCCATTCCAATCTCACCTGTCCCCCCCAAAAAGGTAGGCTTTCTACTCTTTGCCTGTTAAAGCCCTGTCTGGAAGCAGCAGAATGCTGGACCAGATGACCTGGAAAAAGGAAAGGCATAAGCAGGGTGGTTCACATCTATTTAGGACACCAATCTATTGCTGCCTGGTTTCATATTGGTCTTTTTTTTTACAAGTTCTTAGTTAATGTTAATGTTTTCATTCTTAATTTTGAATTTTTTATCTTTTTCCTCTTCCTACAGTTTCATATTGCAATTTTATTAATTAATATAATTAATATATTGCTATATTGGAAGTATAAGTAGTATTATCTACATCATGAATTTATGTTTCAATTTATGTTTCAAATAAAGTACATTCTGAAAATAGATTGGTAATACCACTGGTAATACCACTGAAACAATTTACATTTTGTTCAATAATTAGTCTATTTTTAAAGGTTGTTTAATTTCATCTCTGTACTGTTCTGGCACTCGGGGAGATATTATGCCCAGCGTCTGCTTGCTATCTCTAGATCAGATTAATGTGTCCTACTGTACATGGGGTTATTACCCAAAATTCAGTTGGTACGGAATGTATTGACATGTGTGATCAGTGGTTAGTTGTTATATTGACACATTATATTTTTGTTGCGGGAATTTCATTGCTTAGTATTAGGTATCCAGGTACAATTCAAGGTGCTTGTTGCTAACTAAAAAACCCAGTATGGTTCAGGATTCAGTCCTTTCGGGATCTCTATATGGCCTACAACATTCCTACTGTATTTCAAGGATGCAGATACTATAAATTGCAGGCTTCCATACTTAAGTTGCTACATTGAGAATATTGGTCTGACTTCCCATTTATATCAGCTCAGACCATTGAGATCAAACCATTGCCTTTAGAGTGATGAAACAAACCAGACAGACATTATTTGTAATACCTTGTTCAGTTGCCCTAAAAGGCCATCAAGTTTAGCATTCTGAGCAGGCTGGGAACTGGGAAATTAATAAACAGAGTATTAATGCAAGTGTTTGCTAAGCCCCTTTCTACCAACCTCTTATGATTAAAATTAAATAGAGGGTTTATTATTTTTTCCCCCAGTTGATTTGTAAAAGAGTCCATGTCAGCATGTCTACCCCTACAATCTGGATCAGTATGTACAAAATAAGAAACATCAACATCTAATTTCTTTAATTGACTATAAAGGGCAGGCAGTCCTCAGAGCTGTTTGCAAGATATAAGCCACCTGACATCTTAATTATCCCTTTAATGTTCTAGAAGAAAAGTCAAAGTAAATGGAATGTCTATATGCTTAAGTACTTCCTTCCTGAGAATGCAGTATGTTTACCAATATACATAAATATTAGCTTATTTAACTTTTTAACATATATGTTTCTGCTAACAGCAAAAAGCATCATAAAAACATTGTGTGGTTATGCAATCAGTTGGGAATTGTTTTGAAACACCATGGCTGCCTTTATTTTTGAGTGATGAATAATGTTTGCACTCATTACACATTAGAATTAACATCTATTTATAGGATACCAAATACTATACAGTACACAAATTGAAGAATGCCTTCAGAATATTTAGTATGGAAATTCAGCTTATTTTGAAATTTTCATGTTTCTAATTAAAACATCTGTGGTGTACAGGAATTTCTTTCATTAAGCAAAAAGTCCAGGCATATTTGGCATATGCACGGAGGGCAAGGTAAAATGATGCAAGTTTTCTTTTTCTCCTTCCTTTCTCCAATTAACAATCCGTATCTTTTGGAAATGCCTTCATGCATCTTAGGACATTTTGACAAAAAGAAAAGGAAATTCAAAATTTATTTTTGATATCAGTTTAGGGTAAGGACTGGGCTTTGGAAAAATTTAGTGGTAATCTTGTAATTGTATTTTATGCTGTGCACAAACCCACAGAAAGATTATGGTATATAGAGATTGTAACATATAACAGTGTCACCATATTCCTAAAATGATTTATTTTACCGTATTTTTCGGAGTATAAGACACACCTTTTTCTCCCCAAAAAGAGAGTGAAAATCTGGGTGCATCTTATACTCCGAATGTAGCCCCGCCCACCTGCTCCGCGCGTTGCATTTTCGGGTGGTTCCAGGTGGCAGGGATCCTCACTTCCACATGGAGTCTGATTCCCCAAGCGTTCCGGGAAAGTGCGTTGAAAGCCGGGCTTTCTCTCAGAAAGGCCCGATAGAGAGGCAGCACACCAGTCCTCCTGGACCTGCCATTTCGTAAACATGTTACCCGGCTTCCCAGCAAGCCCCTGCGCCTTTGCTGCCTCTGTCAGAGCCTGATTCCCAAAGCAGGGAACTGTGTTGAAAGCCTTTTAAACGAAAGCATTTTCTGGTGGCAGATTCCCCTCCGTTTTGGGGGAGGGGGAATCTGCCACTCTTTTTGCAATTGGAGAAGGGGATCTGGTGCCTGAAACGCAAGGAGGATCGTGGAGGAAAGAGTTTCCAGGTGGCAGATTCCCCCTCCCCAAAAACGGAGGGTAATCTGCCACCTGGAAACTTTTTCCTCCACGATCCTTCTCGCGTTTCAGGCACCAGATCCCCTTCTCCGATGGCAAAAAGAGTGCCTGAAATGTGAGGATTGTGGAGGAAAGAGTTTCCAGGTGGCAGATTCCCCCTCCCCAAAAACGGAAGGTAATTGCCACCTGGAAACTTTTTCCTCCACGATCCTTCTCGCGTTTCAGGCACCAGATCCCCTTCTCCGATGGCAAAAAGAGTGCCTGAAATGTGAGGATTGTGGAGGAAAGAGTTTCCAGGTGGCAGATTCCCCCTCCCCAAAAACGGAAGGTAATCTGCCACCTGGAAACTTTTTCCTCCACGATCCTTCTCGCGTTTCAGGCACCAGATCCCCTTCTCCGATGGCAAAAAGAGTGCCTGAAATGTGAGGATTGTGGAGGAAAGAGTTTCCAGGTGGCAGATTCCCCCTCCCCAAAAACGGAAGGTAATCTGCCACCTGGAAACTTTTTCCTCCACGATCCTTCTCGCATTTCAGGCACCAGATCCCCTTCTCCGATTGCAAAAAGAGTGGCAGATTCCCCCTCCCCCAAAATGGAGGGGAATCTGCCACCAGAAAATGCTTTCGTTTAAAAGGCTTTCAACGCAGTTCCCTGGGAATCAGGCTCCGACCGAGGCAGCAAAGGCGCAGGGGCTTGCTGGGAAGCCTGGTAGCATGTTTACGAAATGGCAGATCCAGGAGGACTGATGTGCTGCCTCTCTATCGGGCCTTTCTGAGAGAAAGCCTGGCTTTCAATGCCTACGGCTATAGGTAAGAAGACCGGGGCATTTTGGGAGTGGAGCCAAGTCTGTCTTCTACCCCCATGAAAATCATACCCCACCCCACCTACTCCAGTTAAATTCCACCCCAATTTCTGCAGAAAAAAATGTCAAAAGATGCATGATAAAACAGAAAGTCTGATTAAAGATTTGAAGAATATGTGCTTTAAAGAAATCTCATTATTCTTCTAAGTTTTCCTAGTATTACCTGAGGAGACTTTTCTTGGGAAATTTAGTTAGTCACCTTATACCAGTAAACTGACCACTTCCATAGCAGAAATCTGATATTTACCTTATGCAACAAAAGTGGATTCTGAAAAATCAAGGAATATCTGCTACTAATATGTTTTATTAATACAAAAACACAGACGATTATACAATCATATATGACTACTTGTAATTTCTTATTCACTTCATATTTCTGTAATCTTAGAAAGCAAAATTCATTCTTATTGTTAGAACAGATAAAAAGATCTGTGCTGCTCATTATCAAAATCTGTGTGGAAGTGAGGACCCCGCTAATCCTGATGCTGGTAGGCAGAGGCAGAATTCTTTTTTTCTTGTTTTCCTCCCCCAAAATTAAGGTGCGTCTTATATTCCGGTGCGTCTTATACTCCGAAAAATACGGTAAATCATATCAAATTTGTTTTCATGTTTACTCTCTAATTTTAAGCCATTTTATTGAATAACATTCAACATTTCTTAAGTCATCCTACTTCACAAAATCCCATCTTTTGTAATTTCACAGTAGCTAGTCATTTAGCTCTATGCATGCATGTTCCTGTGATATTGCAAAAATAACTTAAGACCTTGTCGCTGATGGGGTCAGATTGGTTCATCTTCTCAGATATACCTATTTACACTTTTATGGAGGCATCAAAGACAGATATGGAAGTGGCATGTCTCATACTAAATGCTTTCCTTAAAAAAGTATAGATTTTAAAATACCGGTAGTTAATCATTTCAAATTCTGCAGTTGTGTTAATTTATTGTTCTACTAACATGTTGTGCATGTGTTTAATTTTTAAAATGAAAAAAAAACCCCACATATTTTTGTTGTGTGTTTGTTATTCTAGCTTATAAGAATATAGCACAGCACTTCTTTTATGTGTTTTGTTTCCTTATATTTTTACAGCAGTGGGAAATTTTGCTTTCATGATTTTTTTCTATGTCACTTAATAGAATTTTTGTCATAGATGATCATAAAAATAATCTGCAGCAGCAAGTACAACAGCATTTTTGTAATATCTTAAATTTTAACAAATATGACATAAGAATCCATATAAATCTGTTACCTACTACCGTGTTTCCCCAAAAATAAGACCCTGTCTTATATTTTTTGAATCCTGAAATAAGCGCTTGGCCTTATTGCCATGCAATCAAAAGCCCGATTGGGCTTATTATCAGGGGATGTCTTATTTTGAGGGAAACAGGGTATATTTGATGGTCTTTATGGTGCCAATAGAACCACTTATCATAAGTGAAGCAAAGTATACTTATTAAGAAAGTAGTTATTAAATGCAAAGTATTTCATCTGACAAAAAAAAAGATAGTATGGTTTTCTTTGTGACACTTGAAGGAAAAGAACGATGAGTTACTCTTTTATAAAAGAATAGTAAATGTACTAACAAGCTTTTATATATTTATTAAACATAATCTATAATGCTCTTCTCTAACTAACCTAGGATGTATTTAGTAAAACATATGAAAATGACTTGAGATAATTCCTCCTGGAACACACCCAAGGCCAGGCCACTGGAACACCCATGGTATCGCTTCTTGGCCTTTTGGCTAAGATCAAGTGTAGAACACCCATGGTCAGGCTATAATGCAGCAAGATAAGAACGTGGCCCAGGGGTGAAACTACAGGAGGACAAGATAAGATAGCTATGACTATGGAGAAAATCATCATGTTGACCCTTTAGAGTATAGAATGACATAGAAAATGACTTAGCAGAATAAAGGGGTATGGGGAGGGATTATTAGGCATGGCATGTGATCTGTAGAAAGTATAAAAGTATGGATTGTAAAATGTGTCTTTGCTGTCCTTGTACTCAATCCAACTTTGGAAGAGACTTGGAGGCCGCCTTTGCAAATGCTTTTTCTCTCTCTAAATAAACCTTTGAATTATGAACCAGATCTGTCTCTGTATTGTGAGTATTAAAATAATTGGCTATCTTATCTCACACACTCTACAGAAACAAAATTTGGAATTTGAAGAAGCATGATAGAAAAGACTCGTGATGCTTTTGAACTAGTGTTGAAAAAATTTCTTAAGAATTTCATGGTTAGCCAAGAAAACAAAGAAATGTGTCATAGAACAAATATTTCAAGAGTTTCCATTCAAGGCCCAAATGACCACATTCAAATTATCCTACTTCATATACATTATGCAAACACCTAGTTCTCTGGAAAGGTTATAATGCTGGGAAAGGTAGAAGGAAAGAGGAGAAGAGGACAAATAGCAGCAAAGTAGGTAGATTTAATTACAACGATTGTCGTGCCATTGGAAGATCTGATGCTTCAGGCTATAGAAAGATCATCCATAGATAACTTATCTGTGTGACTTCTAGGGGCTGATGCCAACTTGCTGGCACATAATTTTTTAAAAAGGGGTTATTTGAATCAACTTCTGGTGACTAAATGGACATAGCAATAGCAATAGCACTTAGACTTATATACCGCTTCATAGTGCTTTACAGCCCTCTCTAAGCGGTTTACAGAGTTCAGCATATTGCCCCCAACAATCTGAGTCCTCATTTTACCGACCTCAGAAGGATGGAAGGCTGAGTCAACCTTGAGCTGGTGAGATTTGAACAGCTGAACTGCTGAACTAGCAGTCAGCTGAAATAGGTTGCAGTGCTGCTTTTAACCACTGCGCCACCTCAGCTCCTCGCCACTAGAAATGGCACTCTAGTTTTGATAACATAGTTTTTGTCACTGCATTCTTTCAAGACAATACCAAGAAAAAATATATCAATGCAGATCAATATATATGCAGCAAAAGAGATGTCATTTGTTGAATATTTCACACAATAATTTCATGCATTTGTACCCAGCTGATAAAAGAACATATATGCACAGATCAATTAAACAGCTGCTTCACCTGAATCATCATCCTTTCTATCCTATTAGAGTCTAATACTAATACATGAGAGAAATAGCAAAACCATGAAGTAATTACCGGTATGTATATATGTATGTATGTATGTATGTATGTATGTATGTATGTATGTATGTATGTATGTATGTACCGTATATTCAGTATTATGGTATGTATCTAATACCCTTAAGAAGAGCATAAAAGATCTCCTGTCTGAAATGTCATAGAGAGATGCTGCTGCTTTAATGCAGTGATTGGGTTCAACCATCATTAATACAACTACGTATCAACATGGACTGGTTCAGTTTGGCTTGGCATAATCTTTGAAGCCAGCCATTATGGTTTCTCAACTAATGTTTTTAGTTCTGTGTGACTGCAACTACTGTC
Organism: Diadophis punctatus similis; assembly: GCA_023053685.1. Classification (NCBI taxonomy): domain Eukaryota; kingdom Metazoa; phylum Chordata; class Lepidosauria; order Squamata; family Dipsadidae; genus Diadophis; species Diadophis punctatus. The sequence continues at coordinate 86,765,165 of JALIGW010000002.1, forward strand.
ACTTGTTAAAAACCTAGAAATAAAACAAACCATAACTAGCAGAGCTAGTGAACCCAACTAGGATGTGGCAACTTCTTGTGCCTTCTAGTAAGTAGAAGGAGAAAGGAATGAAAATGGATTCAATTTTCCCTTTCTCTTTCTTCCAAGTGAAACTCCTTGTCCATGATATTCAGGGTATTTAATTCTTCTTATACAAATTAGATCATGTGGTATTTTCTGAAGCATCGTAAGCTTGTTACAAAAAACAACCTCACATTCAAAATGATTTGTTTTTCCATTCTATTCCTGCCTAAGGTATTTTTTCCATCAAATCATTCTGATGTCATCATAATTCTCAGAACTGTGAATCAAATTAAAATAATAATTGCAATAATTCTGGATGGTACAATCTCTCTGGACAAGGGGTGACCATGAGGTTATGCACTTGCATTGCAGACAGCTGCTCTTTGTGAGAAGATCACAGGAACCGAGAAATTTGTGGGTAACTCTGAGTCAAGTGTCTGTGGGTTGAGGAATTTCAATCAAACTCACAATCATAATGTAGCCTATATGGACATAAGGTTCACAAAAGTTTCACTTTCTTAATCTCTACCAGATGTAATTACTTTACAGATAAAGATATACTTTCTGAGTGGCAAAATTTAAAAAATCCAATTGGTCAGTCAACATTCTTTCTAGATTAAAGAAGCAGGAAAAAACAAATGTATTTCAAGGATTTAAAAATTTTCAGCAAAAAATGGTTAGGAAGAATTGAATGTAAGAAAGTTTAAAATGGGTAAAGGGGACAATGATTTTGAAGCATTAAACTTTGATGAAAGTGATTTTGAAAATATCTGAATTAGTCAGACCTGACTTTTGTAGGAATATTATTTGTTTAGCATTAAAGAGTGTAGACAACTGGATGATTGTACAAAATATAGATAAACGTGATATAAGCCAGATCATGATGGTGACTATAACTACAGACTGCTATTTGATATGAAAGCATTAAGAGCAAAAAAAGACAAAACATAAAAAAGGGGGGAAACCTAGCCTTTTTAACTTTCCCTCTTGTAATCAAGACTCTATCAAAAGCATTTTTTAAAAATTTGATGGATAATTTAAAGCTTGCTGCTGCATGGAGACATTAAAATGGCACTTCAAAAGGCATCCTTATTTTTCTGAAAGTTTTTTTTTAGAATAGTGATTTGGATTCTGCGGGGTTTGACAACCAAGGTTCATAAGAGATATTGCCATTGACCTTTTCAGATTGTTTTTTAAATGGAAACTCAGATCTTTTAAATGGAGGGTAAATAATGGAGGACTGTGAAAAGAAATTTAGAACAGCTTTTAAAAAATAATATATAAGAAAGATTTGGAGTGCAAACAAAGTCTTTATGTTGCATAAATACAATTATGTTGTATGTATGCTACATAATAGTGAACTAAAAAAAAGGCAAGAGAAAATACAAGCTATTTTGGTTGAGATAAATGGAAGACAAATTAAAGACGTTTCCAAAGAAGATAAAAATATTTTCTGTCAGGGAATTGCGCAGCCAGTATCCAAAGGAAGTTAGAGATATTGACATGAACTTATAGTTTTATATAAATAAATATATTTTACAACTGTACACACGGCAAACTAAAAAGTCAGGCAAGCAGGAGCATCGTGAGGTAAATCACAGAGTATGCTGGCCACATAGAAGAAGAAGGCATGAAAAAAGGGAAACTCCTCCTCCCACTCCACAACCATAGCAACCAATCACAGCATAGATTGCCTCATACAGGAGCCAGCTGCTACCAACTGTGTGTTCTGGCTCATTACACAACCCCACTGCTCCAACTACTAAATTTTAGAATCTTAACATTTTTTCAACACATTAAGTTTCTACAGTGAGAATTAAATGGAAATAAAAATGAATTCATTAAATTGAAAATAAACCAAGGAAGTAGTTGGCATATAAATTTTGAGAAGAAAAAGAAAAGAAAATGATACTGAAATTAAAAGAGGGAGATACTGATATAACAGATATTGTAGTTATGCAAAAATTATAATTATCGATATTATTCCACTATCTGTAAAGGATAAGAAATTTCCATGGAAAAAATAGATGCATATTTAAAGAAACAAAATTTACCAAAGGTTACATAGAAAAAGAAGGAGATTGATTATCAGCTTCCTAACCAGAGAATGAACTTTTGCAACCTTTATAAAATATGATGAATTCAGAATTACAGAGGGAAAGATGCCAGAGAGCTAAGAAAAGACTAATATTTATAGCATTAATGCCTAAGGTGGGACAAAATTTGACTTTAATAAGAAAGCATTAGTGGTTAACATTATTGAATAATGACTATACAACAATTTTGGTTGAGAGGTTGAATATAATTTTGACAGGAATTTAAGTTTGAGGTTCACTATGAGTTTTTACCTAAAACACTGTTAAAAGCTAATATAAGAAATGTGTTGGACATTTTGGAATACTTGGAACAACACAATGAAAAACAAGCCACATTCAATTTTTTAGACACAGGGAAGGCCTTTGACAATTTGAACTGGGCTTTCCTGTTTTAAAGTTTTGGAAGATATGAAATTTGGAATGGGTTTTATAAAATGGGTAACATCTATATACACAAATAATTGTTAGTGGAGAGCTATAAAAAATCCTGTGAGATATAAAAAGAGACAAGACAGGGAATTGCTGTTGCCTGTTCTTCTGTTTATTTTAGTTGTTGAAATATTGAATAAAGATGTTAAAAATGAATTATTTGGGAAAGTAAAATTAATAAAGAAACTTATAGGGCATTGGCTGAGGACTTGCTATTGATTCTTAAGGATTCCCTAAAGGGATTAAAGATATCAATGGAAAAATTAAAAGAGTTTGCTACTCTAACAGATTTTAAAATTAATAATCAGAAGACAAAGATGTTAACAAAACATAAAAATAGAGGATCAAAAAGAACAAAGAAAACAGGTTTTAAGATTGAGAAAAGTAAACTAGCTCAGTATCTCAATGACAAAGGCAAAATGTAAAATGTTATAAATAATTTATATTTGTTTTGTGTATGCGATTTTATCCATTTGTTGTGCACCACCCAGAGTTACCTTTGATGAGATGGGCAGCTATATAAATTCGATTAATAAGGAAATTATGTTAAGATATGGAATGAAGCTAATATATATATATGTTAAGATGGGAAACACTACAATTTTCATTGCTGAAGAAAATTTCTGTGATAAAAGTGAATGTTTTGCCTGAAGTGAAATTTTTTGTTTCACACAATCTCTCTAGTTATCCCCATTTCTTGATATGAGGCAATCCAATAATGTCTTTTCTTGAGATTTAACTAAGCCAGGTGCGAAAAAGACTGCCAAAAGTTATAGAAATGCAATTAACAAAGTAAGTACAGGTAGTCCTCTAATTACAACAGTTTGTTTAACTATCATTCAAAGTTACAATGGCACTGAAAAAAGTGACTTATGACCAGATCAGATCAGATTAACAGAGTTGGAAGGGACCTTTCAGGTCATCTAGTCCAACCCCCTGCCCAAGCAGGAGACTCTTACATCTGCCTCTACCTAGGATCGAACTCATAACCTCCTGATTGTGAGGCAAGAGCTCCACCTCTTGACCACAGCAGACCATTTTCACACTTATTACTCTCTCGGCATCCCCAATGATCATGTGATTAAAATTCTGATATTGGGCAATTGATTCATATTTATGACAGTTGCAGTGTCCTGGGATCATGTGATCCCCTTTTGCAAACTTCTGACAAGCAAAGTGAATGGGGAACCCAGTTTCACTTAATAACTGGGTTACTAACTTAACTGCAGTGATTCATATAACAACTGTGGCAAGAAAGCCACAAGAAAATTAAATGAGGCAAAACTCATTTAACAAATGTCTCACTTAGCATAAATTTTGGGCTCAATTAAGGTTGTACATCAAAAACTACCTGTATAAGTATTTAGCGTATTCTCCATTAGAAATTTTATGAAATTTGTGCTTTGAGTCATTTTCAGTAAGGTATGAGCATTTAATACATATGACTAATAGTGATATCACATTGAATATTGCTATATAAGAGGCCCTGTATAATTCTAACATATTTGTATTCTCTCCAAAAGAGACTGAAAGACAACAGCTGCCTAAATGTATGAAATGACTACATAGGAGAGACAAGATTTGAATTGTACCTCTGAGAATGATTAGTTCAATGCTCAGTGATAAATCCAGTGATTGAACTATAGAATAGATTTCCCGAGACAGTGGAATTAAAAAAAAAATAACGGAAGATGAATCATCAAATGCTTCTCTAAGTCAAAAATGATTTGCTTAGTGAAAACTAACTATTTAAAGAAAGGAGCTGTAATGTTCCCACCTTTCTTTTCCTAATATATATATTTCTTTGAAGATATTCCAAACATGGGAAGCTACTGCCATGATCCCTTACTTATATTGTAAAGTATCATCTAAGGAAAACTGTACCAGTTTTTTTTTAAAGAAATGTGTCATTCTTAGCTAAATTTAAGCTGAAACAAATTTAACATCAAACCATACACTGAATTATGTCTCGCTTTGAGACTGCTTTCAATAATGAAATAGTGAGCTAAAAACATTTAAATAAATCAGCCAATGGGAAGTAAAATATCATTCCTAAGCTTTAATGGACATGGCTCATTATTAAAATGATGTACTTCATCATTGCAAAACTTTGGAAATAAGCAGAACAACTCCAAATATATATATTTAAAAACCAAGAATTGTACTATATGAATTTAGGTCCCAGTTTGGCTCATTAGTCACTGGAAAAATGTTGCTGTTCTCCTAGTTGAAAATGGCCTTGACCTGTAAAACTGGAGCTAACCTGGCTTTGGAACTCTTCTCAAAAATAGAAAATAAAATAGAAGCCAGTTCTTGGTGGTTAAAAAAAACCCGCATTTACTACTAATATGAGTCAAATGTCTTTACAGAAATGCCAGAAATCTTGAAATAAAATATTAATGATATTTCCTTCAAGTTTTTTTATAATGGAGTTAAAGCTTTTGAGACTCAGTGGGCCCATCCAGGCAAATTAATAGACCTTCCTTCAATCTGAAGGTGGCAGAAAAGCACTCCGATATTTCTCTCCTCTAAACGAGGCTGGCAAATGGTTCTTCCTAACATCTTTTATGTGGGATAGATTAAGGAAAACAATTAGTGCTGCTGCTAAAAAAAAAACTGCCAATCTTTCTCAATGTGGGGTAAGGTGAGGGTTGGAGTTGGAGGCAAGTTTTGAATCTGTTCACTGAGATTTTCTATCCTTCCTTTTTTATCAGGACACACACATACCAGCCAAGCACCCATAAATGGGTCTAGGACAACTAGCCACGACCAACTTGCCATAGCCAACTTGTTGTATTACGATTCAACATGGGATAACTCAAGAGAAGAATAAGTCAATTGCAGTGGGCCTTGTCTTGCTTTAGGTATGAACTTTTTTCAAGTTAGAAGTCTTAAAGCTAGAATTGCCTGGTGCAATTCACTTGTCCTTCTCTTAAATTATCTCATGTTGACAGAGGTGATAATTAATCTCACAAAGGAGAAGTTTGATCTTTTACCGGACATCAGACATTAGAAAAGAAACTGCAGTTTAAGGTCTAAGTAAAAATGTTTATTTCGGTACAAAAACAATAAATCCCCATTAATCTACATGTCTGATATAAAAGTAGGTCTTGCTTCAATGGAAGCTAGGAACAGAAGGAAAGAATGGAATGCACACATGCGTACAAGAACATATCAATCACGTGCTCAGGAATAAACCATTATAATGAATAGGGATGCATCTCCCTGCATATACATATAACAGGCAATAAAATCACTGCGTGACACATGTTGTATTGTCCCCGCAGTGAGTTGGTCATGGCAAGTCGGCCAGGATGAGCCGGCCATGGCAAGTTGTCCCATTCCACCCACCAATTCATGATTAATAGTTTATCTCTTTTGCTCCTTCACTCTCTTGCTTGCCTTTTTCTTTCGTTCATCCTCTCACTTTCTCTTCCTTGCTGATCCTCTTGCTTTCCCCATCACACTCTGTCACCCATTCTCATTCCCTGCTCTGGTTCTCTCTCTCTCTCTCTCTCTCTCTCTCTCTCTCTCTCTCTCTCTCTCTCTCTCTCTCTCTCTCTCTCTCTCTCTCTCCCTCTCCCTCTCCCTCTCCCTCTCCCTCACACACACACAGTGCTCTCCTACACTCTGTCACTCACTCTATTGCTTCTCTCTTCTCTTTCTTTCTCTAGTTTCACTGGATGCTCCATTGCTCTCTATTGCTTATTGCCCACCTTATCCTCTGTTGTTCTGTTGCAGTGTTTCTCAACTTCAGCAACTTAAAGATATGTAGACTTCAACTCCCAGAATTTCCTAGCCAACTTGCTGGCTGAAAAATTCTGGGAAGTGAAATCCATATATCTTAAAGTAGTTGAAGTTGAGAAACACTGATCTATTGTTTTGCCTTATCTTTCTAATTCTTCTAATTCTCCACTTCCTGCTCTGTTACTCCTTCATCAACTGGCTTTTATTGCCCACCCTATCTGCTAAAAGCTTCAGCCTCCTCTCTGGCTGTGTCACACATGCTGTGTCACTCATGCTGTGCCATTCCTGTGCCATGAAAGGGAGGAAGTCACCACCAACCTAATCTGTACCTGAGAAAGCCCAAAGGGCCAGTGGAACAGGGAAGCTGTCAATACCTACTGTACAGTATCATCACCAGGGTCATTGCTAAATTGACACAAAACAAGCCTTTTGTTAGTATTTACAGCTCTCTCTCTCTCTCTCTCTCTCTCTCTCTCTCTCTCTCTCTCTCTCTCTCTCTCTCTCTCTCTCTCTCTCTCTCTCTCTCTCTCTCTCTCTCTGTGTGTGTGTCTGTGTCTGTGTCTGTGTCTGTGTCTGTGTCTGTGTGTGTCAAATAATTTAGACTCGGACTGCTGTGATTGAAGCTCCACATTGCATTTTATGTGCAAGAAACAGAAAAATCACATTGTAGCTACCATCTTGAGTTTTTTGATCCTGTGTGCCAAGCTACCCTAGTACTTTTTTCCTCTCACATATTTAGGACTCAATCATTCTTCTTTTAAAAATATTTTCCTCTCTGAAAAGGCATTATTGACAACAGTTTTATTTTTCAAAGAAATAAAAGATAATTCTTTTCTTACAGGTCTTCCCTTCCCCACACCTGAGCAAAACAGAATTGTCCTGTGGGAAGATTGACTCTCAGATAATTATGCCAGGGAAAAAGGTGTGTTTTTGTATGTAGTGGAAAAGGAAACCATTACCCTGTTAACAACACCTGTAGTACTTTTATTGCACTAGATTCATTCCACGATTACAACAGTAAATGATCAAAATGAAAGGAGCCAGCAACTCTAATTATCTATGTTTCTTTCTCAACATAGATCCCCAAGGGAAAACCTTTCTAAATGACTGGAGATTTCCAGATCTTTTGTCCTAACTTATGCTATGCTATAAATGACCTGGGGCATGACTCTTGATATATGGGGTGTCAACCCTATAAAGTAGAGCAGGCAAAGAAACCAATGCTATATGGGTCAGGATGACTTTTATTGTAAGAGCTTTAATAATAAAGTCTTGCAAGTCTGAATGTGCTTTTCTCACTTTATCTTCATGTGAACTTGGGAGGAACTTGTCTGAAATGTTTTCTCCCATTATTTTCTTGGACTAGGCTCAAGTTCCTCTTATCTGATCAGTGTCTTATAGTAGCTCGTTCTCCTGTCCTTCAAGTCCATTCCTTATGCCTTCTAGAGAATGCCAACCTATCTTCAGTTTTCCTCCTCTGAAGAGTTGACATCCTGAATAGTAGTAATACATTCACATTCTGTTGGACAGCAGCCAACTAAACACTATGGCAACTCATTGCTTTTAATTATCCTTCAGAACAGTTGTAAAATTTGCAGGGTGTAGCCAATATGCATTGAAATGCCACAACATGCTACTAGCTGGCTGTCCTCGGCCAGCTGTTTCTTTGCCTCTTTGTCTCTGTTATAAACTGGATATGATGTCTCATGCCATTGACTTCTTGATTTCCCATCTAAAATTCACAAAATAGAGTATACCTTTTTTTTTCCTGGCTGAGAACCTTAGAGTGGCCTTGGAGGTTATAACCCATAAAATAATTATTGTGAATTGGACAAAAAATTGCAGGTAGTCCTTGGACTATAATCATTCATTCAGCAACCATTCAAAGTTACAATGATGCTGAACAAATGATACTCACAATGAGTCCTCATAATTGCAGCTATCACAGTGAGTGTCCCATGGTCATGTGATTGCAATGTCTGATGTTCCCTGCCAGCTCCCTACAAGTGAAGTCAATGAAGAAGCCAGTTGGAAATCAAAAGTCGTCATCATATGAGATCCTTACTTAAGCAACTGAGTGGTCCTCGCTTAACAATGGTAACCAGGACTGCCAGAATTGCTCTGGTTAAGTGACACAGTTATGGCTTTATGATAGCATCCCTAGCAATGGCAATTCTGGTCCCAATTGCTGTTGTCACCTGAGAGGAACATGTACATCTTATAGTTTTTTAATTTTAATGTGAGCTTAATTAAAATTAAATATCATTAATATAAGTGCTTTCAAGAGGCAAGTATTAAAACATTTCTCTTTAGAATTTGGGAATAGTTTTTGAATATTTCTGAGGGCTATGTTTAAAGGTTTTGGGTTGAGGGCATATCTGGCCTTTCCTTGCTTGTTTCCATACCAGATTACAGACACATTGTCTAATGTGTGCAAATAACCTTGTGGGATAAAATATAATGCTCGTATTATCTGTAAACCAATGGGATAATTTGGCAGATTAATCTAGGCAGGTTGTGAAGGAAAGTCTAAACTCAGATGAAAAAAATCTCGTGATCTAGAAAGTGCTGAACTCTGTGTTCCTCAAATACCCACCCCCAAACTAAGCGGGTAAATATTTGCATCTGTATTTATTTAACATCTCTCTGATTTAAGACTGAAGAGTTCCTAATGGCAACCCTATAAAGAGCCTGGAAGATGATGAAATTATCCTTTTAATATTTAATTTGGAAGAGAGGTGTGATAGAGATTTGTCCCTAATCATGATGTCAAAATGGAACCACCATTTAATTGATTTCTGAGGGGGGGGGAATCATCCATATATTTTTCTATTCATCCATTCATTAATTCAATGCATGTAGATGCTCAATTCACAAATTATGATTCTGTGTGGCTAACACATGATTAAAAACAGCAACAAAATAACCAATGATTATAAAAGCCTTTGAAACAAAGCAAGGGTCATTGCTGAATGGAAAGTAGCATGGGGAGGAGGTAGGACAATCATCACATTAAAGATAAGGTATCTTGTGTTTTTAATGTAAAAAAACCCTGTTCAATTAAATAAAAAGACAAGGTATCTCCAAATTGACCTTATTAGCTTCTGATCCATGGATTTGTCCATAACATTTTTTTGGCAACAGTACAGAAGTGATTTACTGCTGCCTTCTTTTGGATTCTGTTTTTTAATTTCTAACCTATTGGCCCAGCTCCTCCTGGTAATTTGCTATCCAGTTGTCTTCGTTCTTGCAAAATAATGTTGCAGCCATTCTCATTTATGTGCTATAGGAGTCCTCAGTGTAGTTATTTGCAGACAGGAGAAACCTTGAACATAGGTAAACTGCGGTCCTACATGTCCCTAAGTTTGCTGATCTCTCAATGGACGCACATCAGTTGACATTGATGCTAAGATCTCTTTGAAAGACTTTTTGCCCTTTCGTTACTCATTACTTATTCTTATTACATTCTTAACTTATTTATTTATGAAATTTAAAGTTATATTCCATCTTTTGTATAAGAAGGCCTATATCCAGGGGTGGGCTGCTGGGCGTTCACAGGGGTTCGGGACAACCTCTAGCTAAGATTCTGTGTAGTTCAGAGAACCCCCAAATCCCACTCCTGGCTGGCCCTGCCCACCCCACCCTGTTCTGTCCAGGAGTCCCCATGCGGCCCATTTTGGATGTAGATAAGTGCAGGCTTGGGGAGGGCAAAAAATGGGCCTACCGGAAGTTCGGGAAGGCCAGAAACGGGCCCGTTTTGGGCCTCCAGAGGGCCTCTGGAGCCTGGGGAGGCTGTTTTTGCCCTCCCGGAGGCTCGAAAAAAGCCTCTGGAGCCCAGGAGGCAAAAATCCCCCCCCACCGGCATGGTGCAGGACTAGGCCACGCCCACCATGGCCACGCCCACCCAGCAACTGGGCAGAGAATCCCTTGCTAAAAATTTTGAAGACCACCCCTGCCTATATCCGTCACCCATTTTTCCCCACAACAACCCTATATGAATTGGATTGAGAGACTGTGACTAGTCCATGAACCTCCATAACTTAAAGTGGACTAGAACAAGTCTCCCTGCTTTTAGTCTAACACCTTAACCTACTGCATCGCTCTGGCTTTTTGGAATCTTTTATTTCATTTTGCATTTTCAGTGGTGACCTTGAGATCATTGTGCTTTGATTGCCACTCTTGACTTATCTCGGTGTTTAAACTGTGTTTTAACTTGATTAAATTTACTTCTGCTTTAAAGCCTCCTCGAAACATCACTTATGTGCATTTAGATAGGATAAAGATTTCAAGAAGACCAAAAGTTATAGAAATAAAACTCCCTAGTATTAAAAATGGCATTTGCTGTGCATAAATTACGTGGGCTTAAATATTAATCTCCATAGGATTTTCTCACCCATTAGTCCCTCCAACAACTAAGTGCGCGTAGCATGAGTATTAGCATGCAATAGTTCTAGAGTTGTACAATACAATGCTCGCTCCCTGAGCGAGAGAACAAGCAATTATTAACCATAAAAGCTGTCAGTTCCATTAAGCAAAAGAAAAAGAGAGGGATGAAAGAAATGCTAGGTTCCTGTGGCTGGAGCTTTTGTTTTGTTTGTTCAGCACATCTGGGAATTGTAAGGGACGAAGCGGATAGGATCTTGCTGCTCTTTCACTGATCTGGATGCAAACAGGCTCCATGCTAAGGCTTGTCCTCTTCCACAAACCACATCATGAAACAGGCTTAGGCAATCACACATGTGTATCATCTCATGATGCAAGATATATTATATATCTGATGCATATCAGCCAGCAATCAGGTTGGAGGCTACAGTGAGGTGATAATTGAATTATGGCAGTTGATGAAGGTATAAAGGAGGAATTCACCAAACAAGTTGGTTCACATGATAGCAAATAATTTCATAAACATGTAAATGCCACTGCACACGGTAGATATATATCTTTATCCTGAATATCATTATGAAGATTTTTTTTAAATTGGTGACTCTATCCCCCCCCCATTCTGTCTAGCTGATAAGCTTGGATTTGATTTTTCTTATTTGCATTTGGATGACAATGTAACTGGGAGCAAAAGTAAGCAATATTGTGTCCTCCAGGAAAGTTAGATTATTGCTCCCACAAACTTTTGTCATTGTCCATGAGGGCAGATGTAGATGGGCAAGCGTAAAAAACATTAAAAACCCTATGGGAGTGGATGTCCATCTACCAGGGATGTCACACTGGTAGCCAGTGGGCCGGATGCTTCATGCGCAGGCCACGCACAACCCGGCTCCGCAAAGGCAAAAAATGTTGCAATACGTCACGTGATGTCACATTGAGTTTGACCTGTGATCTAGACCAAAGTTCTGTATTATACAGGAGAAACAGAAGCTTTCAGAAACTTCACCAGCATGGATGGGGAGGAGGCAATGCTCTTCCACTGTTGCTTTCAGAGACAGCAACTGTCATCAAGAACCGTATCTCCAAACGGTTTGTTCCTCCATTCATTTGTCTGATCTCAATGGGTGACCATCCCCATAGTGCTTGGCAGCAAATTTCACAGTTAAATTACATATCCTGCAAAAAAAGCACTTTCTTTGAGAAAGTTAAGGAATTACTCTGAATTCTAACATGGTGAGAAATGGAGAAATGTATCCTTATCACTATTATCCACTCTAGGCATGCTTCTAAATAAGCCTGTCATATTTTCTGCTTTTGCTCTTAGCTCAAGTCGTGGGAGCTGCTACAGCCCGTGATCATGTGGTTCACCTTCTTTGCACCTTTTCCAGCTCTGTAATGCAGAATTGTGCAAGGTGTTCAACAGGGCAGCTCACTGTTGACCTACATAGGATAGTATTAAATGTGCTATTTTAATTACTTTACTATTGATTCCAAGCATGACGTTTCTTTGTTTATTTTGTAGTAATTGCACATAGTTTCAGTGAACTATGTCCAATTTCAAGGTCTCTTTCCTGATAAGTCACTGCCAGCTCAGATTCTGTTAATATACAGTGTGAGAAATTTTCAATTGGTAATCCTTACATGGATGAGTAAGGGGAAAAAGAGAGCCAGTTTGGTGTAATGGAAAAAGGCATCAGACTAGAAACTGGGAAAGTATGAATTCTAGTCCCACCTTGGGCACGAAACTAACTGGATGACTTGGGCCAGTCACTTTCTCTTAGTTCTAGAAAGAAAGCAATAATAGATACTTCTGAAAAACCTTACCAATCTACAAGGACTAGCCTACACAGTCTGTGAAAATCGGACATGATTGAACTGAAGAAATACAAAAGAAAGGAAATGAGGCTGCAGAATCTACCAACCAATAGCTCCCCACCCACCCCTTTTAAGGGTGGAAATTAAAAATTAACTAGGAAAAGAAATATCAGATTGCTGTGCCCTTTTGAATTAGTCATCCTTTGTGGCTTCAGAGTACAGATAAAAATTAAAATCTAGTGGCTAACCATTCCTATTTTGTCTGCAGTTCTAGTTCGGACACCATCATTTCCGCTCATTCCAAACCCCACCCAAAGCACAGTGCATGAGTAGTACTTAATGGAAGGTGCATAACTGAGCTGTTTCTCTCTCTCTCTCTCTCTCTCTCTCTCTCTCTCTCTCTCTCTCTCTCTCTCTCTCTCTCTCTCTCTCTCTCTCTCTCTCTCTCTCCCTCCCTCCCTCCCTCCCTCCCTCCCTCCCTCTCTCTCCCTCCCTCCCTCCCTCCCTCCCCCCTCCCTCCCCCCTCTCTGAATCATGTTAAATCATTTCATTGGGAAGGCAAATGCCAGTCAGTTTGATGATGCCACTGAAACCACAGATCCCTTCCAGCATGTGGAATCATCACAGACCGCTTCCTCAAATAATTTTTCTCCTCTGCATCTCTTACATCAAAGCTATTAATGATGGTAAAATGCAGTTCACAGCACTGACTCTACAGCTGCTTTTAATGTGGTTGCACTGTTTGTATCCTAAAATGCCTATAATTGACATCAGGTTTATCCAGACATGAAAAACCCAAAGCTGAGATTTGAGTCCTGATTTTTGTTCTTGAGAGTAGGAATAATGACATTTTCTTGAAGTAAAATTCAGAGCAAATTCAAATGGTTCCTACTCAGTGAAATAATAATTTCTTGCAATCCCTTTCTCTCCGAACTCTCTACTCTGCAAGAGGAGAGAAAAAAACACAGGTCAGGCACAGGACAATTTTTGCTTACTGTAATGATGATCGCATACTGCAAAGGACATAAATGGGCTATGAAGTTATTTTTTCAGCACTGTCACAACTTTGAATGGTTGTTGAATGAATGGCTGGAAAGTGAAGACAACCTGTAAGTCAAATTACTTGTCTTGAAATTATATATATGAATTTAAATTAGATACGTTCTTCTATCAGGAAAAAGCACTGATAAATAACCTATCAGAGACAAAAGCCCCCCAAAAGAGGTGTTGGTCTTACCTGTTACATTCCTTCTCGTAGGGTTTAGATAGCATCCAGGAATGGGTTAACTCTTGCCTTCAGCTGATTGGACTGGGTCTGTCAGAGCTGAAAACCCTACCTCTGTTGCTAGGGCTTCCAGCTTTCGACGAAGAATGAAGTACAGACCCAACGTGCTAGTCTCCAGTGTCGCCCTCGAACAAAAAGTTATGACCAGACAAGTCTTAGGGAGGGACTGGATGTTATCTCAACCCTACAAGAAGAAACATATCAGGTAAGACCAATGCCACTTCTCCATAATGGGTTGAGATAACATCCAGGAATGGGACATACCAAAGATGGCTGCCAACCGGGTGGGCTTAGGTCTGGTCCTGGGGATGCAACCTTACTTGGGGCGGCGAAAGGAATAACCTCCCCCACTCTGAAAGGGCCATCTGGACTGCCTGCCTCGGGGGATTCTCTCATTCTGTTGCCTCTGCCTGCCCCATTACTGACCTGAAGATCGAAGAAAGCTGGGTCCCTGCTCCATAGGGACGAAAGGAAGGGCAGCGAAAATAAGGCTGGGGCCGAAACCCACCCTTCCTGGACAAGGAGGGGAGCACCTTGCGCGTGTCTTTTGATTCCACTAAAATGGGATCTAAAGCCGTCCCGAATAACTGTTGTCCTGAAAAGGGGGCAGAGGCAAGGCACCATTTGTGGTGTGCATCAGCGTGTCAGTTACGGAGCCAGAGCATGCGGCAGGCTGCAACAGACAAGGTGATGGCCTTAGCCACAAAGTGCGCCAAGTTCAGCGTACCATCCACCGAAAATTGAGCCACCGCTATAAGTTTGTTAATGTCTTGTTGAGCTCTGACCTCCGATGATGGGAGTCTGCCTTGTAGCTGATGCAGCCAGAGGAGGGAAGTGCGGGTGAAGAATGAGGCTGAGGTCACAGTCTTGACCGGCCACACTGCAGACAGATGTGCTTTGTGCAGCGCCTGTTCTGTCTGTCAGTCTTCAGGTCATAGAAGCTCTTCCAGTTCCCCAGGCATGGCTGCCGACTGGTGTAATGCCACAACCAGGGCGTCCATTGTAGGATACAGAAGTGCACCGGCAAGACTAGGCCCTACATTGTAGTGTTTCTTGTCTGTCATTGTTGGGTTTGGACCAGCCACCGACATCAACCACTGTTGGTGAACAACATCGACAAACAGTTGTGGAGCTGGTACTACATCAGGCTGGACAGCAGCCTGGGAAAAGAGTGGGTCCGAAGGCTCTGGTTGCTCCCTCTGCGGTTCTGGTAATTGACCGCCCAAGTTCGCTGGCATAACGGCCTTGTGCAGCAGCAATTTGAAAAGGCCAGGTGGAAAAAGACCTACGAAGGAAGGTTGTTCCGGCTGCAACCCTTCGTCGTCCAATAGTGCCAGGTCATAATGACCTTCGTCATTGGACGCGTGGTTGTGACTGCGAGACGAGCGGTCTGAGGCCGAGACCTAGAGTAAATAATCACAGTCAGTCTGATATGGATGCTGTAAATAAAATCCATGCTCTGAGCACTGTGCTGGTGGCAGGAAGTCTGCACGGTGAAGCTGTTGAATTCCAGCCGTGATGCCCTGTTTGATGGCATCTGCTATCATAGATTGTATACCATCCAAGGCCACTGGGACCAGTTTGGGATCTGGTCTGAATCCGGCTGCAGTGGGGTGAAGGTGGTTGAGGGGGGAGCCCTGGCCAGAAAGGCCTGTTGGCGGCGGTAGTTGACCTATCATGGAGGTCTGTCTGATCAGTGTTGGACATGTGGACGTCAATTGACAATTGATCCACAGATCCTGCAATGGAAGGGGACCTGGAGGGGACCTGAGCTGTCTGGCGTGCCTCCGTCTGGGAGGTAGAGGGGCGGGAGTCCCTCTTGTCAGATCTTTCACATATTTTATTGAGAGCCTTATCCTTCCTGTGCTCGTCTTTTTCAGTGGCTTTAGAGCACTTATCGGCCTTGCTACCCTGAGAGTCAGGGCAATTGTCTGAAGCCGATCTTTTATGCCCCCTGGCACCTGATTTGTCAGCCATAATAGAAGGACTTGAAACTAGGTCTCTGCAGATGTCCAAATAGTGGTCGTAGGACCTGAGCTTGTTGGGCTCTGGACAGCCCCAGAATACCGCAGGCAGTGTGCTGAAACATGGAGCGCGAAGCTCCTGAATGGGGCTGTGCAAGTCTACTGGCCGTAGCCCCCATGAGCCTGATTTGTGCGACCTGGAATTCCCTGTTTAGGATGTTGATGGAGTGGCTATCATTAAGTGGAGCATGGAGCTCCTGATAATTTCCCCCTTTTGGGGGTTGCTGATTGTATGGCCAGCGCTAGACTCCTGTATAATGGCAGCGAGCTGGGGTAATATGGCATGGAGTGCTAGACTCCTGACCTGCCACCCGACACTGGTCTGAGGGCTTGGAGTGGCAGACCCCTGAGCGACCTCATGATTCCAATTGCTTTCCAAGTTGGGCAAATGTAACAAGCAAACAACAAGGGAGTGTGAGGCTCCTGAGTACGGCAGGCACCCCCCAAGCTCAACAAACAGCAGTTGATTGAATCCGAAGCTAGGAGCCTCAAGGAAAAATTTTTTGAAACTTTTGAAATGTGTGGCTTCCAAAATGGCCACCGCCAACCGCTCGCTTCGCTCTCAGTGTCAACACTCACAGTCCAAGCTCCAGAAAGCCGATGAAGTGAAAAGCTGAGTCAAGGAAAGGACCAGGAGAACCAAGGAGAGGCTTCCAGCCCACCAAAGTGGCTGGCCTCAACCCGAAAAACACAGTCCAAAAGACCGTCCAAGTAACAAGTCCAAGTAATCAAACCAAGTAATCAGTCCTAGTAATCAGTCCAGTGGCTCACTGTGATGGAAAAGTGAGACAGCTGGAAAAACTCACAGTTCAAACAGATCATAATCAAAGTATCAAGTTTGAGATAGCTCTCAGGAATGGAGAACATTTTTGGACGTCTGTCCACGCTGAGGACCAAGTCGAAAGCTGGGAGCCCTAGCAACAGAGGTGGAGTTTTCAGCTCTGATAGACTCGGTCCAATCAGCTGAAGGCAAGAGTTAACCCATTCCTGGATGCTATCTCAACCCACTAGGGAGAACCTTTGTTTCACTTCAGTGCATTTTTATCTCCATCATCTATTTGGTTATGTAAAACTTTTCCTGCAAGGAGTAGCTGCACAGTTAAGGCAGCTTATATCTTATCTAATAAGGTAGAGTTGGCTCCCCATGTGGGACCCCTTTTGCTTGATGAGCAGGTGAAAGCTATGACCAAGAGGGCATCTTCATAGCTCTATCTTAGGTGCCAGTGAAAGGAGAGTGGAAGTCACTTACTAGCAATAGCACTTAGCACTTAGAGTTATATACCGTTTCATAGTGCTTTTACAGCCCTCTCTAAGCAGTTTACAGAGTCAGCATATTTTCCCCAACCATCTGGATCCTCATTTTACCCACCTTGGAAGGATGGAAGGCTGAGTCAACCTTGAGCCGGTGAAATTTGAACTGCCGAACTGCAGCTAGCAGTCAGCTGAAGTAGCCTGCAGTACTGCACTCTAACCACTGCGCCACCTCGGCTCTAATGACTTAATCACCTCTTGATTGGACTATTGCAATACCTTCTACATGAGGCTACTCTTAAAGAACTCTGTGAAACTACAGCTGGTCTTGAATATGGAGGCAACAGTAGATGTGGCAACAGTAGTGATACGGGTACAACCCAAGACACCTTTGTAACATCTCTACTTTGAGTGCTTCACTGACTGCCAATTAGTTTCTAAGTGCCACTCAAGGTGCCAGTAATCATCTTAAAGCCTTCTGCCTCTTCACCAAATAGCATTTGGTAAGTTTCAGTAGGACAGGCTCCCCACATGCCTCCCTAATGAGAAATTGCCACTATGGAAGCCTATTGTTCTAGCCACCTCAACCCAATATTGTGGTTATGACTCTCAGTTTTATGATTACTGTCCTTTTTAATGTAATACATACTATATTATTGTTTGCATTCTGGGGCAGCCCAGAATCAACTGGCTGGAGGAGCTATAAGCTCTGTAAATAAACAAATTAATAAAAATAAATTTCCTGGTGGCATTTGTTTTTGTTCAGGCCCAGGAAATTTGTGGATAGGAAGATGCAGATTGGTAAATTACAACAGCAAAAACCCTGCCCCCTTTTCTGTCCCCTAGGATAGTATTCCATGGTGACAAAAAAATCAAGAAAAATCACAATTCTTTATAATTCTTCTTGTAGTTAATGGATGGTTTAAAAAAATAAATAAATCCAGGGATCTTTTTACTCTGTTTTTTTTTTCTTTGATAGCTAAATGTCCCTGCTACAGCTTTTAAAATTCAAATGGGATTGTTTAAAGATGTCATTGCTGCTACTTGTGCAGACTTTTAGTAATATACTTTTCTCAGAGTTTGAAAGGTGGATCTTTGATTAACACAATCCACATTTAATTTTAATGTTTATAGTATTGCAAAGTAATAAAGGAGTAGGATGTCCAACTTTATTTCCAGCAGAATCTTTGACAAAAATATTTTATAAAGGTTTGGCAAGATAAGAGCTACAGATTAGTTCACATCTCAAGGGCGATTATTACCGTCTATAGTTTGGGGACATTTAGTATGAATTATTTAAGTGAATAGCTGTCCTTGAAACCTCAGATGAAAAAATCATGTTGTTGCATTTCACCAGAATCTGTTTATCTGTCCTTGAAATAGATTGGTTTTATCTACATGATCAAGGCCTTTAAAAGAAACATATTCAGATTATTTCTCTATGTAGAGCATAGAAGGCACGGCCTTTTTATGTGTCCTTTGTACTATAATATACTGTACATATACTCTTATCTGAACAATATTTACTAATTAATAATGTAGATTATAATGATTCTGATAAGACATTCTACCAGATTATTTTATATATTTACACTCAAAGATGTCTTTGGTCTTCTCAGCATCTAGAAATGCAAGCTAAGTCCTGCTTTTATTTACAATGGAAATAAAAATCCGGATGTGTACAGTAGCGTCAATCCACCTCAGGACTTTTTTTTTTACCGGTCTTCCTGATGCCATCTATTATGTCTTCATTTGACATAAGCAATGACTAACAGTGGAATGTCTTTACAGTCTTTTCAGCCATATCTAATGGAATGCAAGAAGCCACAAAAGGCAATTAGATGCTGCAATATTGGCTATAACCTGCATTCACACCAAGTCAACTAGATGTATGAAGTCATCCAGTCACTTCAAAGATTTCCTTTTCTAGAAAATGAAGGGGAAATTAATGACCATCCCTTTCAGTGGTTTGTGCCACAGGGCATCTCGCAAATCCAGGCAATCTTTAAAAAGCTGCTATAAAAACAGTATGATATTAAATGACATTTTTGACAGTGGCAAAGAATGTACTTGGTGACGTAAGTTTTGAAGCAGGAAAGAAAACACAACAGGTTTTCTCGCAAGGTACTTCCTGAGAAGACTGTGGGTTCTAGTGCACTTTAGGCCTGAAAGCCAGCTGGCTGGTTTGAAGCTAGTCACCTAGAAATAAGAACAGCAAATGCCACATACTGGTAATACAGAGGGAACATGCAAAGAGATAGCTCAGCACTAGCATAATTTCATGAATTTTAGTAGAAATCACAGCAGAAACCAATTGCCTCTCTTAAATTAATATGTCGAGGCCATTGAGAAAACAATGACCAATAACATAAAATGAAAATACCATGTATCTTTTAAAACTTACTTCCATAGCCACACCAGCTGTATTATATAAGGGAACATAGTATTATTCTCTGGAGAGACAATAAAATCAATCATAGCTGGTATTTCGTATTGATTTCTGTGGCTTTTTCAGTTATTTATTTTTCCAGTTCAAGTTTCAGGTTTACTTGGAAGAAAGTAAAGGAAATATTGCCTTGAAACATCACATGTTTTACTCAGGAACTGAAATAGATACGGTACATTCTTTTGGCTGTAGTGCTATTGAATGCAAGTTTTCCCTTCCCATCAACGTATTGTATGTACAGACTAATTAATGGCAAATTAATTTATTTTTACATTAGTAAAATGTGAATGCCGTGGACAGGATTTAAAGATCACAAACTGTTGGGTGTGTCTAGGAGGCTTTTCAGGTTGTGTTGTGTGATGGCTCTCATGGCAAACATTCATTTGCACTGTAGACAATTTCACACTGCAGTCTAAACTTTTTTTCCCATGCTGCCTCCAGCCATTTCTTGAGCCAATTTAAGAAACTCCATTGTAAGACCTGATTGGTCATTTTTCTACTTTGTAGCAAGGAAGACCAGATATGAAGACCAGATATGAGGACTCCTTGATTGCTAGCACTGATTATGTTACCTGGTCTGGTAATGAACTGTCTGCAAAAAAACAACCAAGCTCAGAGAGCACTAAAGTTTCAATCCTGAGCTACAAATATTCTTCTTTATAAGAACAGATCTTTCAGATTTATTTATAATTTATTTATTTGTTTGTGTTTGTTTGTTTGTTTGTTTGGGAAAAAACTTGTTTTTTTTCCTTCAGACTCTCTGCTCTGAAGGACTTAAGATATCTTGGGTTTTTAAAAAACAATTTTGTAGGTTGGGAGTGAAAAAGCAAGGAGACCACCTTTTACTCATATTGGTTAGGAACAGAAAGGTTACCACAGGATTATGTAAGGGTTATGTTTCTAGGGTTGAGGATAGTTCATTGATTTAGTGGGCCATCATTGGGTCCATCACAAGATTATTATGAAACAAAGCAAAAAAAGCAAATGTCAACCATTAGAAAACAGACAGCCAAACAAAATGGCTTCACGTGACAGAAAACAGACAGCCAAACAAAATGGCTTCAGTGGCTGTTTGCTGCAAACAGCAAACAGTCACTGAAGGGAAGTGGGCACGGCAGGCTCTGCAGCCAATCAGAGCTAAGGTTGGTATAGAATAGAATGAGACTCTCTGCTCTGAAGGACTTAAGATATCTTGGGTTTTAAACACCTTATTTTTTAATTAAAGCTGAAAAACACAAGCTTGGGACACATTTGCAATGGACCTGGAGTGGGAGGACATCACCTATTCTTACAATCAGGGAATAGTGAGTGGGCCATACAAGTGATGGGCTGAGTACAAAGTGGGGATGTGACTATCAAATCCAGATGACTCCCCAGTAAAGAGAAATAAGAGAGAATTAGACATGCCCATTAAATGAATCTGAGCCATGTCTTTCGGGAGATTCCCCTTGATTACAAAAAATGAGATACAAAGGATATTTATTCAGGAAGAATCAGAGGAGGCAAACTTTCCATCTGCAGTTCTCCCATTCCTTCATATAACTTCCTATCATCCCTCCCCTGAGCATCAATAATAATGAGCAAAGCTAAAATAATGTGGATGCTCAGAAAGAAATATAACCTGGACAACCTTATTCAATAATAGTTTTTAAAAGATCAAGGCCTGTTTAATGTATAATAGAAATACATTAAGATGATTGTCAATGGCATAGCAGTGACAACTGGATGAGGAATAATTGTGGATCTGCAATGTTCTTATAAGTTCTGACAATTTCCTGCTTTTCGTTATATGCTTCCAGAAAATATTCAAGAATATGAAGAAATCTCTGATACTTAATGGACCTTTCCATAATCTCCTCCCACTGATTATGCTCCCAAAATTTATATAGCCAGTTTGGTCTAGTGGTTAAGGCCGCGAGCTAGAAACTGGAAGACTGCAAGTTCTAGTCCCACCTTAAGTATGAAAGGTGGCTGGGTGACTTTGGGCCAGTCATTTTCTCTCAGACTAACCTATCTCACAGGGTTGTTGTTATGGGGAAAATAAGAGGAGGAAGGAGTGTTAGATATGTTCATTGTGTTGATTTATTTACAAAAATAATAAAGGGAAAATAAAACAAAATAGCCTCACCCCAATGGGATTAATTTCACTCCAGCAGGCTCCATGAATGGGGCCTGCTGAGGACCCCACCTGCTAAAGAGTTCCAGCAGGCAGGGTCAAGGAGAAGAGCCTTTTCCACAGTGGCCCCAGCCCTGTGTAATACTTTTACCAATGGAGGTGAAAACTGCTCCCACCCTTTTGCCCTTCTGGAAGGGTATCAAAAGTTGGTTTTGCCAGTCGGTTTGGGGCCCTGATGGGGGACATTCTCCACTTGAGGTAGCTGATGGGGTAAAATCAGGGAAAATCTCATCCCTGTGCCATTTGTCTCCTTGGCTCTAGGTTTTTTTCATATAGTTTTTAAATTTTTAATTGTTTTTATATTTATCTTTTCATTCTTTGTAAACCCCCAGAGCTGCCATATCAGGCAGATGAACAGCACACGAAGTTAATAAAATAAAATTAAAATTAAATAGGAATTAAAGTCCCAAAGAGGAATGAAGCAGAAACGTGCCAATTCCATTAGGGTTGGGGGTTGTTCTTCTTGTGTGTTTTTGTGTGGCGGGGGAGGGTATTAAATCTACTGGAAATTCTTTAGTTTTCCCTTTTTGTAGGTATGTATTTAATTGTAGCTAAAATGCGATAGATAGATAGATAGATAGATAGATAGATAGATAGATAGATAGATAGATAGATAGATAGATATTTCTCTATTACCACATTCATTTATATGACGACACAATATTTTCAGTATGCAAATTTCCTATTCATCATTCATTTAAATTAAGCCCATGCCATTGAAATAAAATTCACATTTGAAAAAAATGTCCTGATTAAGAAAGACCCACACCAAAAGGCCTCAACGATGCATTTTTCTTGCATGTGGAAAACAAAGTATAAACCCCCTCTAGGACCACACGTGATAAGTACATGTGGCCGCTTGCCCAAAACTGCAGCTGGGCTGACCCTCTGGGAAGTCATATCTGAAGATTCTCATTTGAGTTTGGTTTCTCCTTGAAGCAGATACAGTAATATGATTCAGAACCCTGCTACCAAGTCTCTCCCTCCATCCAACTGACTACCTAAGAATAGATGGTGAGAAGGCTGATGTTAAACAAGCCAGGGTTCATAGACCTTTTAGACATTTACTGCAGAACTAGCCAACCTTGGCATTCCCAAAAAGCTACTGTGTTTTCCCGAAAATAAGACCCTGTCTTATTTTTTTTGAACCCCGAAATAAGCTCTTGGCCTTATTTTTGGGAAGGTCTTATTATTTTGGGCGTGTGGAGCAAGACGGGGCTCCTCTTGCTGTTTTACCTGATTTCCAGCTCTGTCTCCCTAACCCTACCAGAGGAAATGGCAGGGACCGGCTGCACATGTGTTTAAATATTTTCGGGGATGTCTTATTTTCAGGGAAACATGGTAAGCAGGGACAGAATGGTTAGTACATGGGCGAGAGACCACTGGAAATCCCAATTCTGTAGACTAAAAAGGCCAGTGGGTGCCTTGGTACAAGCTATGCTCTTTTAGCCCACAACCTGAGCCAGTCGAACCAGTTTGGTCTAGTGACTAGTCTAGTGGTTAAGGCACCAGGCTAGAAATCAAGAGACCATGAGTTCAAGTCCTGCCTTAGCCATGAAAGCCATCTGGATGGCCTAGGGTCAGTCACTCTCTCAGCCCAACTCACCTAACAGGGTTGTTGTTGTTGTGGGGAAAATAGGAAGAAGAAGGTGCACTGCGTACTTTTACTGCCTTGAGTTATTTGTGTAACTCAAATAAATAAAACCTAGCAAATAAATAAAACCTAAATATAAGCTTATTGTGGCAAAAAAAATAGGTCTTGACGTGCACTTGGATATAAGCTCATAATTAAATGTTTTTAAAACTTTGAACTTTAAAGAGTACTGATGCTTTTGAACTTTAGTGTTAAGAGAAGACCATTGAGTACACTGTGGAAAGACAAGGAAACATACAACCAACCCAGAGTTCTCACCAGAAGCACAAATGATCCTTTGGACACATTATTAACAGATTAACAGATGAGTTGGAAGGGACCTTGCAGGTCATCTAGTCCAACCCCCTGCCCAAGCAGGAGTCCCTACATCTGCCTCTACCTAGGATCGAACTCACAACTTCCTGATTGTGAGGCAAGAGCTCCACCTCTAGGCCACAGCACCTCTTCATTATGTGAAGACAGCTCTCTGGAGAAGGCTCTGATGCTGAGAAAGGTAGGGGAAAAGAGGGGGATGGATTCAGTTGGTGATGAGTGCTCTGTTGGAAGATCTGAAACATCAAGTTAGGGGTGATTGTCATAGAGAACATCTATCTATATGGTCGCTAAGAGTTGACATTGACTTGATGGCACATAATTGATCAAAGTAAAACAAAAAGGGAAAGAAGAATGAAACAGCAAACAACTTCAGTTTGTATGTGTTTCCCTACATAGATCCATGAGGTTTGCTTGGCAGCAATACAGAAGTGGTTTTTGTGATCTTCGTCTAAGATGGTTTTTAACTTCCCAGTCTCAGCTAATCCCCCATCCAAATCCTAATCAATCCAAGATTTTGTTTAGCTTCCCAATCTAGATAAGATCAACAAGATGCTGTCATCTATTGAAACAGAAATTTATTGTGTTTACTGGTAGAAATAATCCAAGTAAATAGACCCCACCAGTGGTGAAATCCTCCCGGTTCGCCCTGGCCCGTCCTTCGGCGTATAGCCGATGGAACTGGTGGCGGTTGTGGCACGGAGCTTCTCCCGCCCGCTTTCCCGTCCCGGCTGAACGCCGGCATTTGGGTTATTTTTCCCTCTGTGCATGCGCGCGCATGCACAGAGGGAAAAATAACCCAAATGATTGTGGTCAGCCGGGACGGGAAAGCGGTGATTGTGTTCAGCCGGGACGGGAAAGCGGGCAGGAGAAGCTCCGCGCCGCAACCGCCGCCAGTTCCATCGGCTATACGCCGAAGGACTGGCCCGGGCGAACCGGGAGGATTTCACCTCTGGACCCCACACCAAGTGGGTCTCCCCTTCATTGAATGATCTGAATTGCTGGATTTAAAAAAAAAAAGCCAACATAATTCTAGATTGCATTATCAGAGGAATAGAATCAAGATTAGGTGAAATGTGAAATACCACTTGATAATGCCCTTGTAAGACCACACTTGGAATATTTCATCCAGTTTTGGTCTGGTCGCGACACGAACCGGTGGTGAAGGTAAGTGAAACCCACCCCTGAAAAGAAGGACTAGGGGTGATATGATAGCAGTATTCCAATCTCTTAAGGGGCTGCCACAAAGAAGAGGGGGTCAACCTATTCTCCAAAGCATCTGAAGGCAGGACAAGAAGCAATGGATGGAAACTAATCCAGGAGAGAAGCAACTTACAATTAATTAGTGGAACAATTTGCCTCCAGAAGTTATAGATACTCCAATACTGGAGATTTTTTTTAAAAGATTGGACAACCATTTGTCTGAAATGTTATATGGTTTTCTGCTTGGGCAGGGGGTTGGACTAGAAGACCTCCAAGGTCCTTTTCGATTCTGTTATTCTGATTACTGTCTAAACTCTACCAACAAAAGAATAATAATACTTTCCTCCTTTTCTAAAAAAAAAGTTTTGTAATAAGTTGTTTAGGGAATTCTTTTCTCCTGTTAATAAAACACTTAAAAGGAAACAAAAATGATTTTAAGCCAAGATTGTAAAGCTATTAATGACTCATAGTAGTCCTTTGCTCTTTTGGAGAGCAAAGGACGCAGATGCACTCCTGAAATTCAGGCACACCCGCATCCCAATTACAGCGGCCCGAATGGGGTTGCCTAAGCAACCGAAATATAAACAAGAATTCCCTCTGTGGGAGTTCTGCTGGCAATGCATCATGGGGTTTAGGTAACTGTTTGCAGGTTGTAGTTGGCAGTTACCGTGGTAACAAAGGGCCTAATAAGGGAAACCCTCAGGACTGACGTTGCCAACATCTGTTTACTCATCGGTGCCTTGCACGCAAGCTTTTTTCTTCATTCAGCCTAGGAAAGGAGGAAACACAGGTGAAATTGCAAGGAAAACTTCCACACCTGAAAAATATTTCTTCCCTGTAGTTTCTGAGACATAAACGGAAAGGAAGGACTTTTAACATCAAATGAATGGTCCACTGACTACCTGTTCTAAAGGGCTTTAAGTGCATATAGAGTGGGTGTGTATTACATGTGGGCGGATGTGATGTGTGTATGATCAAAAGCTGCAGCATGGGGTTAATGGGACGTTTCACAAGGACAATTCAGATTTTCCACTGAGTCACAGAATCATATACAATAGATATTCTTGGGGGGGGGGGGTGCTAGAGCCATTTGCATACCTCAAAATACAGTCACCCATATGCCTAAAAGGAAAGGCTGAGATCTATTATGCCATATTATGCAATTATCTAGGTAGACATATCTTTGAATTCTCAATCTGTCCCACTTAAAAATTTGCCAGGAATAATTGCAATTCAACAACGTAAGGACTGCTACAGGTGTTGGGGGAGCTTACTAAAATCATTTAAATACAATCACTTAAACATGAGCCAGGAGTGTGCTGCAGCAGTCAAAAAAACTAATACAATCCTTAGTTGTATAAACAGAGGCATAGAATTAAAATTACGTGAAGTATTAGTACTGCTTTATAAAACCTTAATAAGACCACACCTGGGCTATAGCATCCAATTTTGGTCACCCCGTTACAAAAAAGATATTGAGACTTTGGAAAAACTGCAGAGAAAAGCAACTAAGGTGATTAAATGCCTGGAGACACAAACATATGAAGAACAGTTGCAGGAACTGGATATGGTTAGTCTAGAGAAAAGAAGGACTGGAGGTGATATATTAGAAGTATTCCAGTGTATGAGGGGCTGCCACAAAGAAGAGGGGCAACTTATTTTCCAAAGCACCAGAAGGCAAAACAAGAAACAATGGATGGAAACTAAGGAGAAGGAACAAGGAGAAAAGCAACCTGGACTTAAGGAGAAACTTCCTAACAGTGAGAACAATTAACCAATGGAACAGCTTGTCTTCAGAAGTTGTGGGTGCTTCATCACTGGAGCTTTTTAATAAGAGACTGGACAGCCACTTGTTTGAAATGGTACAGGGTCTCCTGCTTGAGCAGGGGGTTGGACTAGAACCATGATGGCGAACCTATGACACGCGTGCCACAGGTGGCACGCAGAGCCATATCTACCGGCACGTGAGCCGTTGCCCTAGCTCAGCTCCAGCACGCATGTGCGCGCCGGCCAGCTGATTTTCGGCACAGGTGGAGGCTCTGAGAGGGCGTTTTCAGCCTCTGGAGGGGTGGGGGACAGAGGAAAGCCCCTGAAGCCTGGGGAGGTGAAAAACGGGCCCACAGGGTCCACCGGAAGTCGGGAAATGGGCCATTTCCAGCCTCCAGAGGGCCTCTGCGGGAGCAGAGGAGGCAGTTTTCGCCCTCCCCAGGCTCCAAGAAAGCCTCTGGAGCCTGGGGAGGGTGAAAAACAGGCCTACCGGAAGTCAGGAAACGGGGGAGGGGGGTCATGTGTGGGGGTGGGGCAGTGCAGGGGGGGTCACGCACGCATGCACAGGGTGTGTGTGGTGCATGGGGGCATTGAATTATGGGCGTTGGCACACGCACGCACGCTTTCGGCACCTGAGGAAAAAATGGTTCGCCATCACTGGACTAGAAGATCTCCAAAGTCCCTTCCAGGTCTTCTGATTTTGATTTTTCTTGGAGTCTATAACTTGAAGGTGATCCTTACTTCCCCTGTGAAGACAGAAACAGGGCTCTGGCCTATACCCCAGTCTCTACAAGAACTCCACAACCCTTTCTTCTTCTTTGATGACCTAAAGCAGGGGTGTCAAACTCGCATCATCACGGCATCGTCACATGACATATCGGGACTTTCCCCCCCTTCGCTAAACAGGGCAGGGCCCACGGGCCGTGAGTTTGATACCCCTGACCTAAAGTCATGGAGGTAGAGAAGGGTCACATCACTGAGAGGGTTCCCAGTTTTCCTCCTTGGAAACTTTTCAATGACTAGACTTACCCTAATCCTAGAGTGGGCATTAATGGTTGCCACAACCAAACTTAGTCACTCTACTGGATCTCCAGGTGCAACTGAGACTTGAAAAATCAAAGCTTTTGGAAATGATAGGTAGGATTGCCCTATAAATCCTTAATCCACGCTCTGCTGGGAATTTCTCCTTATTAAGCCCCATTTGCTGCTCCCAAGGAATTAGTCATTCAATTGTCCTCAGGTACTTGCCTGAAGAAAGCAGATGGGGTTTTAGTATAACTGAGGGTAGAATTACATTCAAAATATGTTTTTATATGGCTCATCTATCAAGGAGCTCATGGCATTGCTCCATCACTTTATCACAAAAAAAATCTGTGAATTTGATTAAGCTGAGATAGCTATTCATTTAAAACCACCCAGTAAATTTCATGGCTGAATAGGGCTTTGATGTTTTTTTTTAATTTAAAGATGCAATTTCATACTATCTTTTGGACCTTTTTCTATATCAAGTTTAAAATAACAGAATTGGAAGGGACCTTGGAGGTCTTCTAGTCCAACCCCCTGCTTAGGCAGGAAACCCTACACTACTTCAGACAAATGGTTATCCAACATCTTCTTAAAAACTTCCAGTGTTGGAGCATTCACAACTTCTGGAGGCAAGCTGTTCCACTGATTAATTGTTCTAACTATCAGGAAATTTCTCCTTAGTTCTAAGTTACTTCTCTCCTTGTTTAGTTTCCACCCATTGATTCTTATTCTACCTTCAGGTGTTTTAGAGAATAGATTGACTCCCTCTTCTTTGTGGCAACCCCTGAGATATTGAAACACTGCTATCATGTCTCCCCGGTCCTTCTTTCATTAAACTAGACATACCCAGTTCCTGCAACCGTTCTTCATATGTTTTAGCCTCCAGTCCGCTAATCATCTTTGTTGCTTTTCTCTGCACTCTTTCTAGAGTCTCCACATCTTTTTTACATCGTGGCGACCAAAACTGGATAAAGTATTCCAAATGTGGCCTTACCAAGGCATTATAAAGTAATATTAACACTTAATATGATCTTGATTCTATCCCTCTGTTTATGCAGCCTAGAACTGTGTTGGCTTTTTTGGAAGCTGCTGCACGCTGCTGGCTCATATTTAAATGGTTGTCCACCAGAACTCCAAGATCCCTCTCACAGTTACTACTATTGAGCAAGGTACCACATATACTGTACCTGTGCATTTTGTTTTTCTTGCCTAAATGTAGAACGTTACTTTTTTCACTTAAGGGGCCCTCAAGGAGCTGTGTGCCAAGGGACTCAAGCAAACCAACTACTTCTATTGTCAAAGAAGAAAAATGAAATAATAGTTTCGGGGGAGGGAAAGAGAACTAAACTGTTTAACAAATGGTTAAACAAATCTCATGTTCTGAAAAGCCAAGCAGAATATAATATGTTTAAATAACGTAAATAGTTAATATAACATTTAAATATTCCAAAGGGTAGGTCCTAATTCAGCTCCTTTTGGAAATATGTCATCAGGAAAATATTATTAAAAATTATTTTGTCAATGTCATCTCATCAAACTATTTTAGTAGCAGAATATATAACATAGCTTGTAAAACTTATCTTAATCTGGTTCATTTGGGGGGAAAATTCAGATATATTCTCCTACTACAGTGTTTTTTAAAAACAATTCAATCCTATGAATCAGTCCCAGAAACAAAACATGTTGTTGATATCAGAAACAAATTTGAGTAAAAGTGGTCTACAAAATGCACATCAACTAAAACTTTTGAAAACTTTTTCAAGAGGTGTATGTGTTCTCACAGTCTAATGTAGGTAAGACAAGTATGGCTGTAGCTATTTGTGGTATTTCTATCACATTGCCTAAACTAGATAGTCTGAGTACTGAGTCCCAAGAAAAATGTCCAAGTCAAACACCTTTCAAACTGGATATCTGCAAATTAACCAAATTCCAGAGCCCATCTTAGCTAGTCTTTTAACAGGACCTCTGTCTTGCTTGATTTCATTTTGTATGGATCTTCAGAAATGTAGTATCTGACTATTGTATAGCATTACTATCCAAAACAAGACTTTGATTATTGCAGTTTCATTCATGGATCTCTCTCCGAACATTTTATTACATTTTCCACACGTATAATGAAAAAGTGGCAAAACAAGAACACAAAATTTGGTATCTATGAAGCCACGGATCCCTTCAAGAATCATTGTAGGTTTGGTAAAGCTTGGATCAAATTTAATTAAACTATGGCAGTAAAAAAGATGATGTGTGCAGGGAACATCAATTAAATATGCAAGAGATATATCAGCCAAGTGCCATTATGAAAGTCAGAATTGAGGAGGGGGGTTGATATTACAGTTTATTAAGTAATCGCCACCACCCCACAATGTCTGAGTCTTAAGCTCCTGCAGTTATGCAAGAACCTTGACATTCTAGCTCAGCTGCTGCTCAGCATGAATTGCAAATATTATTTTTTGGAAGTTGCAACTTTGAATGTCTGCAAAGCTTGGAATTTGGAAACAAGCTATTTTCATGTCTATGGAAATTTTTTCCTGCATATTGCCTCCAAGTTTCATGAACAACAAAAATCATTGAAAGGAATATTAATCTTTCTGTTGCGTTTATGATCCCTTACACAATTCCTGGGTTTTAAAAGGATATTCCCTGCCTGGCTTGAATTTCCTGCTTAGATATACTGTGGGTTATCAAGAAAACTGGCCATACTATTATTATTTTCAGTGGGGATTTAAATGCAGGAAGAATAATGTCTTCATAGGCAATCCTCTCTTCCTTTGTAACAAGAGCTCAGGGCAGTTACTGCTGATTTTTAAAAAATGACCCGGAAAATACATAAAGCATGCACAGAAGACTTGGGGATGGGTGGGGGAATGAAGCAATTGTACCTCTTTCTCTGAACAGACAAGGAAAAGATAAATGGATTTGCATCATGCTCGGATGCAGCACTGACCCAGTAGTGATTTTGCACTCTAGTAGAGAAAAGTGCTGATTTTTACCCAGCCTGTTTCCAGCATTTGAAACCGACCAGAGATTAAAGTATCACATGGTGAATTCAAACTGCTTTGGGGGAAACCAAAGAGTGAAAAAAGGGTTGTGTGGAAGCAATCTCAGTCCCAGGCTTTAGTATTGACTCAGATAGGGAGGAGCATTGTGGTGCCCACAATACTCCACTCACCACATAACTGGAACTGGTGAATGATAGAAGTCTCCAAGGGACCTCCTCCAGCTCTGTAGTTAGGATCATGGCTGGGGAGGGGGAAAAAGACCTGGGAATGGAGGGAAGGAGGGTAGCCAGGCCACCAGTAGAATCTGCAATGGTGTTACATGCATCATATACAAGCAATGTGTCATTTCTTTCATGATATTACAGTACACGGGACATCACTTGCCCCTACAGCTTCCAATTGCCAAACTGGAGTCATATTCCACCTTCATCCCCAATGACATCAATTACTCCAGCCATTCTCTCCCCCATCTTCACCCATGCTCCCCACAGCTTCACAATCACTGCAACTGTAATAATGCTGCCTCTTCTCCCCAATGCTTCCTTCTCCTGCCCTTTCATTGGGGATTGTCGGCGATCATTCTTCTCCTATGAAACAGCTTGGTCCTTAAGGTGAGGATGATGAGTAGAAACCTGGCCTTTGGAGACTGATAGGAGTGTCACAAAATCCCAGTAATTGCCAGTGAAGGTTCTTATATATGAGCATCTCTCTATGGGTGCATGGATATATAAATGTGCATATACAAACATGTGCACATACATATAGTAACTATAACTTTCTTATTATATAATAGTTATTTTACGAATGAAGGCAAATATATGTGTCCCAGGATAATGTTTCAGGATCCAATCTGGAGCGGTCACTGGGGCGGTAGAGGTTTTGTCTTCTGAACTTTTGGTCTCATGCTGGAGTACAAATTCTGAGAGAAGTTCCCTGAGGATGGGCTCCAGCATGAGTCCGAAAGCTCGGAAGACAAAACCTTTGGTCCTGGTGACCAACCCATATTGGATCCTGCAGTTATTATTTAATATTTTAATGTAAAACCACCTAGAAACCATGAAGACTGAAAATTGCATAAACAAACAAGCAAACAAACAAGTGTCTATATGCATCCCAGGCACTTCACCTCACTGCTGGTTCGCTCCCTCCCGCACCGCATGGGTGTGCCTCGTGGGTGCCCGTGCCCGTGCGCCCTGCGCGCACATGCGCAATAACGAAAAATCTGAAAAAATAATAAAAATAAAAAAACAAAGCCGAAAAAAGATGGTGACCGCATGCACAGTGCCGGAACTCGGCTTCTGCGCATGCTCAGAAGGAAAAAAAATAAAAAAAAATCAATTTTTTTTAAAAAAAGATGGCAGTGCACACAGACCAGCACTGACCGATCCCATTTGGTGACATCATCATGATGTCACCAGCAGGCCGCTACCGGTTCGAGCGAACTGGTCCAAACGGGGAGGAACCCACCCCTGATCCCAGGCCATTTCAGCATTCTGGCTATTATTACAGCAGCTCTTTTCTTGCCCTTGGGCCCTGTTTGTTTGTTTGTATTAGACACAGGGGATATGACTCTCTTTGTGAAGGTGGCAGTGCAGTTGGCTTCAGTGAAGCAGTTCCTTTTGCCCCAAAGCTTGTTGTTTTCGTTGCGTTGTGACTCAGAGGATTCTGAGCAGATTGGCACCTGTGCAGAAACCTAGTAAAGCATTCATGAAAGCAAGCTGGAGAAGTTGGACAGCCAGCTGAAGGGGTTGGCCAGTAGTACCCAGGCCAATAGTATGCTCTCTTACAGCAGTTACTAATGTTGAGTGGGTGCTGCTAGCTTAGCTGCAAGTGAAGAGGTCTGCAAAGTGAAGTGACCTTACTATTTTGCTTGACTACTTAAAAGCATTGGGGCTGTTGGTTTTGTAAAACGGCTTCAGGAGAAGGCTAAGCAAAGCTCGCTTTTGAAGACTCCATAGGATTATCTTTTATTAATGAGAGAGAGAAAAAAGTCCATGAGAGACTAAGTTCTAGACATGGAAC
Organism: Diadophis punctatus similis; assembly: GCA_023053685.1. NCBI lineage: Eukaryota > Metazoa > Chordata > Lepidosauria > Squamata > Dipsadidae > Diadophis > Diadophis punctatus. Next base: position 86,797,860 of record JALIGW010000002.1, read on the forward strand.
TCATAGCCAACATTTATGCAGAGGTTTAGGGTTAGGGTTTGGTGCAAGTAATTAAAAGTAAGTCAATATTAAGCTGTTTTGCGGTGCATTTTTCTGATGAACCCCATGGAAACGATCTTCCTGCATTTCCTAGGAATGTTTGGATCTGAACTCCAATCTTATCTGAAAAACAAAGGAAGAAAAGACAACAGTTTCTCCCAATCAAAAGACAAGGTGCTACTTTATAATAACATGCAAGAGCTCTGCTTAGAATACATCCATACTGTATTTATTGTATTTATTAAAAAAATATTTACAAAAAAAATTGGTACACAAGTAGTCCTCGACTTACTACCACAACTGAGCACCAAAATTTATGTTGCTAAGTAAGAAATTTATTCAGTGAGTTTTGCCCCATCTTATGACTTTTCTTGCCACATTTGTTAAGTCAATCACTGCAGTTATTAAATTAGTAACACCATTGCTAAGTGAATCTTGGCTTCTCCATTGACTTAATAGAGGGATAAAATCAAGATCACGTGAAGTGTTAATACCACTTTATAATGCCTTGGTAAGGCCACACTTGGAATACTGCATTCAGTTTTGGTCACCACGATGCACTAATGGATGTTGAGACTCTAGAAAGAGTGCAGAGAAGAGCAACAAAGATGATTAGGGGCCTGGAGGCTAAAACATATGAAGAACGGTTGCAGGAACTGGGTATGTCTAGTTTAATGAAAAGAAGGACCAGTGGAGACATGATAGCAGTTTTCCAATATCTCAGGGGTTGCCACAAAGAAGAGGGAGTCAATCTATTCTCCAAAGCACCTGAAGGTAGAATCAATGGGTGGAAACTAAACAAGGAGAGAAGTAACTTAGAACTAACGAGAAATTTCCTGATAGTTAGAACAATTAATCAGTGGAACAGCTTGCCTCCAGAAGTTGTGAATGCTCCAACACTGGAAGTTTTTAAGAAGATGTTGGATAACCATTTGTCTGAAGTAGTGTAGGGTTTCCTGCCTAAGCAGGGGGTTGGACTAGAAGATCTCCAAGGTCCCTTCCAACTCTGTTACTATTTATTTATATTGGACTTTGCTTGTCAGAAGGTCCCAAAATGTGATCACATGACCTTGGGACATTGCAACCGTCATAAATATGAACCAGTTGTCAAGCATCTAAATGTAAATCACATGACCATGGGGATGCTCCAACGGTCATAAGTCACTTTTTTTGGTGCTGTTGTAACTGCAAACAGTCACTAAATGAAATGTTGTGAGTTGAGGACTACCTGTATATAGGTTATAAAAAATCAGGCAAATGCCTAATGAAAAGGTTTTTGGCCTGAATACAGTCTTATAGTATTGAGCTTATTCTAGTTTCCAATTCATAAAGCTAACAATTTGAGAATTAAGTACCTGACAACTGCACAATGAATTTTGTACAGTCTTTGCTGAACCTCATCTGCTAAAATGGATTTAGAAGTGTCACTCCCTCTAGCCACGCATCTATAAAATGCAAAGCAGTTGAACCTCTCCAGTCTCTGCCTGGATTCATCCCTCCCAAACCCGAGCGTGACATGAAATACTAATGAAAATTATGTTGGAGAAAGTATTGAACAGGGCTGAATCCAGCGAAACGATAGAAGAAGAAAAACATGAAGAACAAAGCAAAACTTAAAAGGGGAAAGCTTCATAACCCTCCCTACTAGCTAGTGCTATATAACAAAGGGTATCTTTAAGTTAGCAACATGGTGCTTTGTATTTGTAATTAGATTTCTCCACTTTGGAATTAAGCATTGACATATTCCCGTGTTAAAAATAATGCATGTTAGCAGAAATGCCAATGACTTTATCATTCCCTGATTACAGAAACTCTCAGTCTCAGCTTGCAAATTGGTTATCTCTCCCTGATTAAATGCGGGTTTTCTAATTTAAATTGATGTCAGTGTTAAATGGCTTGATCGACCGTATAAGCACTTATGAAATAGTACAAAGACACCCTAGACTCTTTGTTGGCAATGTTTTATTTCCCTTTCAAACCATGTTTGCCCAATTCTCTCAAACATCTTTCTTGTGTGGAAGGAAAAAAATAAATAAATTCCAACAGAAATTGTTCTAAAGACAGAAAGAGTTCCAAAGAAATAAATTAATCCTAGTTCACTGTTTCCCAATCTGTCTTGCTTTCTGAAATCGTAAAGTTTCAAAAATCATTTGAATATTACTGACACAGTTGAAACTAGTGGTTATGATTCAGGAGCCAGCTATTGATCAATCAGTAAGGTAAAGGGAGTTCAATACTGAGAATTAAATCATCACAGCCCTCCCCTGTTTGAATACCAGCAAGTCACTGAGGTGGATTATTTATGCGTTATTTCATATGGATGCAATCGGCAGTTCCAGAAACTTCTATTCCCTCACAACTCCTGGATCAGTCTGTGGAACATTTTCAAAACTAATTTCAGGACTCTAATTTTTAATGAATCTGAAAAACAAATACATTCAAAGACAGTGATCTTAATCATGGCATACAACCAATTAAACTGAATTTCAGTGGATCAGATCAAATGAAGAATATTGTCCTGGCCCTGCCACCATTTTGGAAAAACTCAGTGGCCACGTGCAATCCTCAAACTAAAAAAAAACTTGCATACCCCATTTCTTTGGTGTGAATATGTGAGGATTTTAAATGGGGAAGCAGCATATAAGCAACCCTAACCCAGCCTGTATGCTTCTTCATGCTTCTTCCAAACTTTAGGCTACCTTTATGCAAAAGTAATATGAGAGATTTTAGGCCTCTGCTGTTGAATGAGTTTGGAAGACTCCCTCTGATTGTGAATCTCTGATAATGCAAAATGACTATGTTTAACACCAAAACAAAACAAAAAAGCAGCTGGAGATTGGCATCCTAATACTCACCACTCATTTTACTTGCAACAAGCACAGATGGCACCACGCAACTACCTATGTTTGCAGGATTTTTAAGCTTGGTCTTATTGTGTCTCTTAGATTCACAGTGGAAAAGCTGGTTAACGCAGGGGAGACTATTTAGTCCAATGGTTTGAGATGTGGAGGGGAGCATGCAATTCTATTTCAATGTCTAATCCACCTGCCTGTGGGTTAAGATTCATATGGAAAGGACGGGGAGGTGGTAGTGAGGAGAAGGGAAGATGCAATACAGTCCAGGCTTACCCTGAAACTAAATTGCTCGGAGACGAGACAGAACCTGTCTTGAATCTTCAACCTTGACATACAGAAGTACCTAAATAAATAAACCTCCAGCCCTACCTGTGCCTCCAGTCCCACCCCTTCAGTTGCATGTCTGAAAAGCTCAACTCAGACAATATACGAGTCGGACCTGCCACCCAGCCCTGAGGACCGGAGTCTGTTGAGTCAGGGCTCTGGTTCAAATTAAGAAGAGAGGTTAAACTTCCTAATTGTTTTGTTTAAAAACAAAACCCAACCGAAAGAGGCAGCCAATTAGCTAGAAAGGGACCAGAGGCCTGGTGAGATCATCGTCCTCACGTTTCTTTAGGCAACACAACCTACAACCTATAATCCACAAATGAGCTGTGGGCCTAATTAGATGCTATTTTTACATTTCCTAGCACTGATTAGATACACTTGAAAGTGCTGTTACATCCTTAGGATAAAGCACTATTCATATTCATAAGGCATTAGCATGTTTAGAAGTTGGCTATGTGGAATATGCCACCTTGTATCTCTCCAATAAATATGCTACTCCGAAACCGGGGGAAGGGCCAGGAAAATCCACACACAATGACATCACAATGCTTTTCTTGGGATGCATAAGGACACACATGATGTTGTCCATTATTATATCCCACCTTTCTTCCTAGTTCCTATAACTATTCCTTGTTTGAAATAAACCCTGTCCAACGATATTGGGCATTTGAAGATTTCAGCTTCCGTTCCTTCCTTCATGAGATCTGTCATTAATTCACACTGCAAATTTCCACCCATGCTATTTTTTTTTTTACAAAAAAACAGGATATTTAGGTACCAACTCATTCACATGCTCCTCAAACAAGAAATTCTAGGTTCTGCCACTTTAATGATGGAAATGTATGAAAAGAGGAGACAAGTCTGAAGAGATGTTGCTGTTGTTTTTTAATGGCATCAAGTACATAATCAAATCAAGGAGTGAAAAACACAATATGCACAATGGTGGCCTTTCAGTCCTCAAGTCTTCTCCAAAATCTTGGAAAATTGTTGTTAAGATAGGAGTGGGTAATCTTTAAAGAGTCAGAGACTAGCATTAGGTTTCCTGAACTTTTAGAGGGTTGCAGGAGACAGTCAGAGGTCATACTCAGCCAGTTCGGACTGGTTCGGGTGAACCGGTAATGGCGACCTGCAGGTGGCCCTGCCCACCCGCCCCAGCACTATGCCGTCCTATTTAGGCACGTTTTGAAGCTGCACGCATGCATGCAAGCCGTACATGCATGCAAAGTGCATGCACGGAAGAGCGCGCGCATGCGCGGAAGGGGCACGTGCGCTCACATTTGCGAACTGGTAGAGAAAATAAGTGAATGCCACCTCTGGAGACAATGATGATGTCACAGAAAGGGACATTACTATTTTTTTAATGATTTGGAAAGTGAAAGATGGGAATGAGAACTGGAGGCTTTGGAGGAGCAAATTTTTCCAATCCCACCTTTAAAACTTCCAACTCCCCCTCCCTCTCCCACCAAACAAAACTCCAAATTTTGTCAGTTTTCTGTGGCAAAGTGGATGAAGCACATTCAGCAGCACATTTATGCAAACCCCTCCCCCCAAAGGTTTTAAGGGTGTAATGGAAATGATGTGCTTCCAAGAGGCCTTCCTGGGATAACATTCCAATCTTTGCCTTAAAACACACACACACACAAACAAACAAACATATATCACCATTTTAGCTTTTGTTTATTCACTGCAGGATGAAGGTCTCTCCCGCATGTTTCCATCTTATATGATCCTGAGCTTTCTTTTGCCAACTGGGGCTGCAATTCTTGCTGATGTCTTCAATCCACCTTGCTTTGGGTCTTTTTTGTGGGAAGTTTATTAAGTGGGATCTATTCTATGACTGCCTTGATCCACCTGCCATCAGTTCTTCTTGCTATGTGAGCAGCCCATTTCCATTTCAATTCTTTTACTCTCTTGATGATATCATATACTTTCATTTGAGCCAGGTTGTTTAATTAATTAATAAATCAATATAAAGTATATACTCTCTGGGTGTGAAAAATCAACCACTGTGCTGCCAGGTTTTGATGGGACAACCTTGGTATGCTGGGAGCTGCATGCAACTTGAAGGCAGCTGGCTTTTCAGCATGCTGTAAGATCATAAGAAAGAAAAAAAAGTGACATCCAGTGAAGGAAAAGCAATTAATAGTGAACCTAACAGCAAGCTTTCAAAAGGCAGGGGAATTGCCGTTAGTCTCACTGATAGAATTTCTTGTTAATAGCCTTGAGGGCTGAAGGACCAAGCTGATAAAGCCACAGTGGAAGATGAGTGTGCACAAGCAGATATGATGGGCCCCATGGCTTCTGCTCTACAGGTGTTATTGCTAAACATAACATTTCTGACAGCTTCCACACAGATGATTAATAGCATCAACAGGTGCCTAACAAGTTGCATACATCAAGCAGGTTTCTAAGTGAAGTCATGGGGAGGGAGGAATTTTAAAAAGGTAATGGTATATTCAGAAAGAATTAGCTTGTCAAGTGAAATGAGTATTAAATATGGTCGTGTTCATGAAACTGGGTTGTAAATTGCATTCATAATTGGCTGCATTATGCAATGGAGTTTCATCAAAGAGATGAAACCCCAAAGGTGCTTGTGTGTCAATTCACATTTTCCCTAATCATCAACTTGTTGACTTCATTTTCATAAGCTCAGAAGATTAAGGCTGGTTGTCTAACCTGCTCCAACCATCCAACCTCCACCTGTCATAAATCATACCTGAGCTGCGCAGAGTCATCCTAGATCGGTTTCCAAAAGACTAGCAATTAATGGATGGAAGCAGAGGTGGCAGGGGAAGGGTGATAGTTGGAGACAGAGCAGAGGCAGTCTAGTTGTCTGCTTGAACATAAAAATGAAGATCTGAACCTAGTGGAGCAATGTTAAGATCCACCCTCTTGAGCAATAATTGCATGGCTAAAGATAATAAAACAGAATAATAGAGTTGGAAGGAACCTCGGAGGTCTTCTAGTTCAATTCCCTGCTTGAGTAGGAGACACTATTTGCACAGGTCACCTTCAGGGAGTGAGGGGAGCCGAATGTCAACTCATAAAGCATTCCTGGCCTGCTTTCGAGTTACCATAGGTAGGAGAGGGAGCAACACGGCAGCAACCAGAAGCACATTCCATGCATATCTTCCTCAAGGTCGCAGCCTAGGTTACCACAGCCAGTCGGAGAGGCGTGTTCCACGAAAGTGCTTCGTTGGAGAATGTGATTTATGACACACCTTAGGAAGGGGGGGAACAGGGTCATAGTTGGGACGTAAATTACGTGGGGCAGAGCTGATTCCACTGATATGTGCCATTGCTCCTAATAAATAACTGGATTTTGAAACTTGGCTCGAGGCTCATGAATTAATTAGGGCATCCTTCAGAACCCTGACACCTATACCATTTCAGACAAATGTTTTTTTTTCTTCTTTTTTTAAAAGTTTTTTATTTTTTATTTCTCACACATATACCCAAATATACAATCTCTGAACCGTTAATAATCATTTACCTTATCTTTTATTATTCATATTAATTTATCATCCTAAAATTAAAACATATAGTTGGTGTTGCTCTTTTACCATTCCATATCCCCTCCTTATTTCACAACAACCCTTCCTCTCTTTCTCTCCTCTTTTTCCCCTACCCTCCCTTCTTCTCTCCTTTTCCTCTTTCTTCTTTCCTCCTCTTCTTCCCCTCCTCTCCTTCCCCTCCCCTTCCCCCACTCCTTCCCTCTTCCTCCCTTTCCAACCCACTCTCTTACTCTTATTTCCCCTCCCTTTCCTCCTCTCCTTTTCCCTTTCCTCTTTCCCCTTTCTCTCCTTTCCTTTCCTCTCTTCTCCCCTCCTCTTCCTTCTTATCCTTCTACTCCACTCTCCATTCCCTCCTTTTGTTGTTGTGTTTACTTATTTTCAGCTCAGTAGTTTTAGGATGGTATTCAAGCAACACCAATTCTCTATTTACATACATTTTCTTCTTCAATTCTTTTTCTATTTTAATAGTTACACATATATCATCATTAACGTATATTTGTCTAGTAACACTTTTATTCCCCCCCTTTCCCCTTTTCATTCACCAGTGTGTCGTCTGAGTTTCTATTCCCTTTTTGTCTTTTCTCTCATTTACTCTTTATCCTATCCAGTTTATTAATCTCTATTCTTTTATTCATATTCCTTTTCTAATCATAAAATTGTCCCCATGTCTTTAAATACACTGATTCTTCCTTGTCTTTTATTCATAATGTTAATCTATTCATTTCTGCACATTCTAAAATTTTCTTTATTATCTCTCTTTCTGTAGGGATTTTCTCTGCTTTCCAGTTTTGTGCAAATACTATTCTAGCCGCTGTTATTATATGTATAATCAAATATGTATCTTCTTTACCATATTTCTCCTGTAAAATATCCAATAAAATGTCTCTGGTCTTAACTGTATGCTGGCGTAGCATCCCCTCTAACCATGTTTGTATTTTAACCCAATAGTTCCTTGCTTCCTTGCATGTCTACCACATATGATAATATGATCCCAGTTGATTGATGGCATTTCCAACATTTAGCTGATTTATCTTTAAACATTTTTGCAAATCTTTCTGGTGGTATATGCCATCTATAAAACATTTTATACAAATTTTCTTTGTTAATTTATAGTTTCTTTCCCATAGTTGTTGCCATTTTTCTAATTCAATCATATAACCATTTTTTTTGCCCATGCTATCATTGTTTCTTTTACTACTTCTTCTAATCTGACTTGCAATAAGTAGTTATATAATTTCTTAATCATTTTTTCATCTGTTCCCATGAGTATCTCGTCCAATTCTGACTTTTCCAAATTAAAACCATACTGTCTAGCATCTTTTTCATATCTTGATTGTATTTGCAATTGTGTACACCAGTCTATCTCAATCTCTTGTTTTTCTAATTCTTGTTTTTGTTTTAGTTCTCCCTTTTCTGATAAAATATCCTTATATCTAACAATATTTCTCATATTAATAATATTTGGATGTATCAATGCTTCCATTGTTGAAAGCCACATTGGTATTTCCAAGTAGTTTTTCTTTCACTCTCTCCCACACTGTTAACAAACCATTTCTTATATAATATCTCTGGAAATAACCATGTATTCTCTTTTTCCCATACCATAAGAACGCATGCCAACCTAGTTGCAAATCATGTCCCTCCAAAGTCAGTAGTCTTATGTTTCTCAGTAGAATCCATTCTTTGTCTACGTTAATGCTGCAGCTTGATAGTATAATTCCCAACTTGGCAGTCCAAACCCACCTCTAGTTCTTAAGTCTTGTAACATTTTTATATTAATTCTTACTTTTTTTTCCCTTGCCATATATATTTCCACATTATTTTATTCAAGTTCTCACAGTACTTTTATTAGTATTGTTTGAAATAAAAATCAAATTCTTGGTAGTATGTTCATCTTAATTAACGCTATTCTTCCCATTAGTGATAATTGTAGGGTTTTCCATTTGTCCAAGTCTATTTCAATTTGGTTTCTCAATTTATAATAATTATCTTCCTTTATGGTTGCACATCTTGAAGTTAGTTGAATACCCAAGTATTTCACCTTCTTCACTATTTGAATGTTTAATTTCTTCATTATTTTCCTTTTTTGTTTTTCTGTTATATTTTTACTAAGATTTTTGTCTTGTCCTTGTTGATTTTCAGTCTTGCTACTTCTCCATATTCCTCTATTTGTTCAAGTAATTTTGGACCTGTTTCTATAGGATCTTCCATAATAAACACTAAATCATCCGCAAATGTTTGTAGTTTGTATTCTTCTTTTTTAATTTTCATTCCTTTCATTTCTTTATTTTGCCTTACCCTTCTATTTAGAATCTCTAATGTCTGGTTGTCCAGTCTCTTTTTGATAGCCTTCAGTGATAGAGCACCCACAACTTCTGAGGGCAAGCTATTCCATTGGTTGATTGCTCTCACCAGTTTTTAAGATGGGACTAAGCTTTGGGATTGATCCTAGAGTAACCCAACCATCACTGCAGTATGAAGGTTATGGGATTAACAGCTACTATGAAGCCCCTATGATTGGCAGGTCTAACAGATATGTGGATTAATAGAGCAGCCCCACTTTTCAGGTTCTATCTGAAGTTTTCCATGCCAACCACAGTTAAATTTTTGGGGTTAAGATATTGGGGTTAAGATACCCAAATCCTTGACTCAGACCCAACATACAAAGAATTGAGAAAAAGAATTTTCATAGGCTCTGATAACTAATAGAAGGCTCAACAACCCAAGGATCCTTGGATGACCAAATCATGTCCTTAAATTGTAATTTTTCTGTCCTGGAAGAGAGTGGAAGCAATTCAGTGAAATGTGCAGCATGGGTTATGGTGATCTAAAAACTACTAGGTGATATATATATATATATATATATATATATATATATATATATATATATATATATATATATATATATATATATATATATATATATATATATATATATATATATATATATATATATATATATATATATATATATATATATATATATATATATATATATATATATATATATATATATGTTTTCTGAGGTTTTCGCGGGTGTTTGTATGTAGGTCTTTGGTTATTCGGGTTTTCTCCCGCGTGAAATTGGAAGTATCTTTGCAACGTTTCGACGAAGTCCCATTCGTCATCATCAGGCTGGAGTCTTCAGCTTGCTGCTTCTAGGAGCAATGTGAGATTGCAGCTGTTTCTTCCTTTTAACTGCCACTGGGGGTTTGAACTGATAGGGTGGGAGCTTGGCTGTGTTCTGATTGGGTGGAGGTGTGTTCTGATTTGTTGGGGGCTTGGCTGTGCTCTGATTGGATGGGGGGTTGGCTGTGCTATGATTGGCTGGGGTGTCAGTTTGCTTCATGTATGGAATGGAGGGGTTTAGAGTGGCTAAAGATGCAGCTATGGTCTGGCTTCTGGTTTGTGGCCGTGCCTCATTGGTGTGGGTTTGGGTTTGCTTTTTGCACGGGTGTGTGGTGGTGACATCCTGTGTGGTTTTCGTGAGTGTGGGTCTAGTGTCATTCTTAGTGTTAGGGACTCGTTTGTCAACAAGTGCGGGTTTCCAAATGGCTGGTAGGCGGGAGGTGTCATCTCGTTTATTCATGCTTTGTGGGCGTTTCTCTATCTCAATGGCTTCTCTGATTATTCTGTTGTTAAAATGTTCAGTTTTGGCGATAGTTCTGGTCTTTTTAAAGTTAATTTCATGTCCTGTGGCTTTAAGATGTTGGACCAAGGAAGAAGTTGGTTCCTCTTTTTTGACTGAGTTCTTGTGTTCTTCAATGCGTGCACTTATTCTTCTGTTGGTTTGTCCAATGTATGTGGTGGGGCAGGCGGTGCATGGGATTTCATATACTCCTTGATTTTCTAACTCAATTTTGTCTTTGGGGTTTCTTAGGATGGTGGATATTTTTCGGTTTGTGCAGAATGCTGTCTTGATGTTGTGTTTGTGGAGGATCTTGCTGATTCTGTCTGTGGTTCCTTTTATGTATGGTAGGAGGGCTTTGCCGTTTTCTTGTTCTCTGTCTTGGATTTTAGTGGGGATTTCTTTTTGGATTAGGTTGGTGATCTTATTTCTTTGGAATCCATTGGATACTAGTACGTTAGTGAGAGAATTTAGTTCGGTTTTTAGGTGTTGTTCGTCAGCTAGGCGTTTTGTTCTGGAGATGAGTGTCTTGGCTACGGAGTTGATCTGTGCTGGGTGGTGGTGTGAGAGTGCGTGCAGATAGCGGTTAGTGTGGGTTTTCTTCTGGTAGATGGTGTGTCCTAGGGAGCCATTGGATTTCTTGTAGACTAAGACATCCAGGAAGGGAAGTTGGTTGTTAGCTTCTGTTTCCATGGTGAACTGTATTTTGGGGTGTAGGCTGTTGAGGTGTATGAGGAAGTTGTCCAGTTTTTCTTTCCCGTGTGGCCAGATTATGAAGGTGTCATCTACATATCTGAGCCAGAGTTTGGGTTTGTGATCAGATTTTTCTAGAGCTTGGGTTTCAAAGTGTTCCATATAGAGGTTAGCAATGACAGGTGAGAGGGGTGATCCCATGGGTGCTCCTTCCATTTGTTTGTATTTTTGTCCGTTATAGATGAAGTATGTGTTGGATAGGCAGTGGTTGGTCAGATCTAGGATGTGCTTGGGGGGGTTGTATTTGTTTTGGATAGCTGTCAAGGCTTCTTTGATTGGCACTTGGGTGAAGAGGGATATGACATCGAAGCTCACGAGTAGGTCGCTGGGCTGTAAGTTTTGTTTCTTTATGATCTCTATGAACTGGAATGAGTTTTTTACATATGAGGTGATGGATTCTGCATAAGGTTGTAGTTGTTTTGCGAGAAATTTGGCTAGGTTTTGTAGAGGTGAGCCTATGGAGCTGACTATGGGTCTAAGTGGGGCTCCTTCTTTGTGTATCTTGGGGAGACCATAGAGCTTGGGGCATCTGGATGATTTCTCTCTGGGAATGATTCTTTGCTGGATCTCTTCGCTGATGAGAGAGGCTTTTATTTTGGATCTAGTGGTTTTTTCCAGGTAGGTGGTGGGGTCTGTGTTTAGGGGTTTGTATGTGGAGTCTTGGAGTAGGTTGGTTAATTTGGTTTGGTAGTCAGATGTGTTCATAACCACCGTGGCGTTGCCCTTGTCTGCTGGTAGGATTATTATGCTGGTGTCTTCTTTCAGGTTACGTAGTGCAGTCTGTTCCTCTTTGGGTAAGTTGCTTTTGGGTGGCTTGCTGGTGCAGAGGATGTTGGTGATATCGAGTCTGATTCTGTTAGCATCATCGGGGTTGATTTTGGTCAGGCTGGTTTCAACTCCGCATATAATGGTTTCAGTGGGGATGTGTTTGGGAGCGACTGCAAAGTTGAATCCTTTGGAAAGGACATTGGTTTCGGCTTTGCTGAGGATCCTATCTGAGATGTTATGCACTGTTTGTTTCCTGTGTGGCTGTGAGGGGGGAGGGGTTTGTTTCTGCTGTTCTTGTAGTCTTCGGAGTTTGTTGGTGTGTGTATCTGTCTTGAGGGTAGTCTGTGTTTCGGCTCTCCAGACGGCGAGTTGTTTGGATTTGTCCCAAAGTGTGGGGTGGATCTTGTTGCTGAGTTCGAGGTGTAGTGTGAGGAGATCTTTGTTGATTCGGTCTAGGAGGAATCTTTTTGTGTGAAGTTCATTTCTGATTAGGGCCAGTCCTGTTCTTTTCAGGATGCGTTTGGTGGCTGCAGAGTTGGAGTGGTATTTCAATTGGAAGCATTTGGGGATAAAAACCCGAATAACCAAAGACCTACATACAAACACCCGCGAAAACCTCAGAAAACAAATATCGTACCTCTACGGGGAGGATATCCACCATCTGACCAGGACTTATGAAAAACTTGAAGTCCAAAGAGCTTCCATTTTATGTGACCTTGCGTTCCTACGCAACTGCCGTGATCAAAATGTTATCCCCAAATGCTTCCAATTGAAATACCACTCCAACTCTGCAGCCACCAAACGCATCCTGAAAAGAACAGGACTGGCCCTAATCAGAAATGAACTTCACACAAAAAGATTCCTCCTAGACCGAATCAACAAAGATCTCCTCACACTACACCTCGAACTCAGCAACAAGATCCACCCCACACTTTGGGACAAATCCAAACAACTCGCCGTCTGGAGAGCCGAAACACAGACTACCCTCAAGACAGATACACACACCAACAAACTCCGAAGACTACAAGAACAGCAGAAACAAACCCCTCCCCCCTCACAGCCACACAGGAAACAAACAGTGCATAACATCTCAGATAGGATCCTCAGCAAAGCCGAAACCAATGTCCTTTCCAAAGGATTCAACTTTGCAGTCGCTCCCAAACACATCCCCACTGAAACCATTATATGCGGAGTTGAAACCAGCCTGACCAAAATCAACCCCGATGATGCTAACAGAATCAGACTCGATATCACCAACATCCTCTGCACCAGCAAGCCACCCAAAAGCAACTTACCCAAAGAGGAACAGACTGCACTACGTAACCTGAAAGAAGACACCAGCATAATAATCCTACCAGCAGACAAGGGCAACGCCACGGTGGTTATGAACACATCTGACTACCAAACCAAATTAACCAACCTACTCCAAGACTCCACATACAAACCCCTAAACACAGACCCCACCACCTACCTGGAAAAAACCACTAGATCCAAAATAAAAGCCTCTCCCATCAGCGAAGAGATCCAGCAAAGAATCATTCCCAGAGAGAAATCATCCAGATGCCCCAAGCTCTATGGTCTCCCCAAGATACACAAAGAAGGAGCCCCACTTAGACCCATAGTCAGCTCCATAGGCTCACCTCTACAAAACCTAGCCAAATTTCTCGCAAAACAACTACAACCTTATGCAGAATCCATCACCTCATATGTAAAAAACTCATTCCAGTTCATAGAGATCATAAAGAAACAAAACTTACAGCCCAGCGACCTACTCGTGAGCTTCGATGTCATATCCCTCTTCACCCAAGTGCCAATCAAAGAAGCCTTGACAGCTATCCAAAACAAATACAACCCCCCCAAGCACATCCTAGATCTGACCAACCACTGCCTATCCAACACATACTTCATCTATAACGGACAAAAATACAAACAAATGGAAGGAGCACCCATGGGATCACCCCTCTCACCTGTCATTGCTAACCTCTATATGGAACACTTTGAAACCCAAGCTCTAGAAAAATCTGATCACAAACCCAAACTCTGGCTCAGATATGTAGATGACACCTTCATAATCTGGCCACACGGGAAAGAAAAACTGGACAACTTCCTCATACACCTCATCAGCCTACACCCCAAAATACAGTTCACCATGGAAACAGAAGCTAACAACCAACTTCCCTTCCTGGATGTCTTAGTCTACAAGAAATCCAATGGCTCCCTAGGACACACCATCTACCAGAAGAAAACCCACACTAACCGCTATCTGCACGCACTCTCACACCACCACCCAGCACAGATCAACTCCGTAGCCAAGACACTCATCTCCAGAACAAAACGCCTAGCTGACGAACAACACCTAAAAACCGAACTAAATTCTCTCACTAACGTACTAGTATCCAATGGATTCCAAAGAAATAAGATCACCAACCTAATCCAAAAAGAAACCCCCACTAAAATCCAAGACAGAGAACAAGAAAACGGCAAAGCCCTCCTACCATACATAAAAGGAACCACAGACAGAATCAGCAAGATCCTCCACAAACACAACATCAAGACAGCATTCTGCACAAACCGAAAAATATCCACCATCCTAAGAAACCCCAAAGACAAAATTGAGTTAGAAAATCAAGGAGTATATGAAATCCCATGCACCGCCTGCCCCACCACATACATTGGACAAACCAACAGAAGAATAAGTGCACGCATTGAAGAACACAAGAACTCAGTCAAAAAAGAGGAACCAACTTCTTCCTTGGTCCAACATCTTAAAGCCACAGGACATGAAATTAACTTTAAAAAGACCAGAACTATCGCCAAAACTGAACATTTTAACAACAGAATAATCAGAGAAGCCATTGAGATAGAGAAACGCCCACAAAGCATGAATAAACGAGATGACACCTCCCGCCTACCAGCCATTTGGAAACCCGCACTTGTTGACAAACGAGTCCCTAACACTAAGAATGACACTAGACCCACACTCACGAAAACCACACAGGATGTCACCACCACACACCCGTGCAAAAAGCAAACCCAAACCCACACCAATGAGGCACGGCCACAAACCAGAAGCCAGACCATAGCTGCATCTTTAGCCACTCTAAACCCCTCCATTCCATACATGAAGCAAACTGACACCCCAGCCAATCATAGCACAGCCAACCCCCCATCCAATCAGAGCACAGCCAAGCCCCCAACAAATCAGAACACACCTCCACCCAATCAGAACACAGCCAAGCTCCCACCCTATCAGTTCAAACCCCCAGTGGCAGTTAAAAGGAAGAAACAGCTGCAATCTCACATTGCTCCTAGAAGCAGCAAGCTGAAGACTCCAGCCTGATGATGACGAATGGGACTTCGTCGAAACGTTGCAAAGATACTTCCAATTTCACGCGGGAGAAAACCCGAATAACCAAAGACCTATATATATATATATATATATATATATATATATATATATATATATATATATATATATATATATATATATATATATATATATATATATATATATATATATATATATATATATATATATATATATATATATATATATATATATATATATATATATATATATATATATATATATATATATGTCTGTGTGTGTGTGTGTGTGTGTGTGTGTGTGTCTATGTCTATGTCTATGTCTATGTCTATGTCTATGTCTATCTATATATATCTATATATCTATATCTATATCTATATCTATATCTATATCTATATCTATATCTATATCTATCTATCTATCTATCTATCTATCTATCTATCTATCTATCTATCTATCTATCCATACATACATACATACATACATACATACATACATACATACATACATACATACACACACACACACACACACACACACACACACACACATATATATATATATATATATATATATATATATATATATATATATATATATATATATATATATATATATATATATATATATATATATATAGTCTCCCTTTATTTTCATTTATCAGCAAAAAAATGTTACACATACAGACAATATAGTTTGTCGGCTATAAAAAACTGCCTGGATGGCCCCAGGAGGGGCCGAAAGGCAAAAGGAAGCTGTGATGTTTCCTTCCATACACCAGGATGACTCGACAGAAAAAACATATATAACCCTTTCCTGGTGAAGAGCTGATAGGGAAGAGAACCTGGCCTAGAGGTTAACACTTCTGCCTTACAAGCAGACTGCCCAGGTTCAAATCCCACTACGGGTATGGCTATCTGACGAGAGCAAAATAGCTTGAAATAGATCTATAATAGTCTCCCTTTATTTTCATTTATCAGCAAAAAAATGTTACACACACACACACACACACACACACACACACACACACACACACATGTGTGTGTGTGTGTGTGTGTGTGTGTGTGTGTGTTAGGGATAAATGTGGGCTGTGTGTATCTGCTGATGTTCCTGATATCGCAAGTGGGCACCACACTGTATTCCTGCAAAGAAATGAGAAGCTGTTTCTGCAGATTCAGCATCATACAGCCAACTGTGCTGCTGATAGTCCATAACACTTCCAATGCATAGCTGTCAAAAAACCAGCCTGACAAAATTAAGAAAACTGTGAATCATACTGGCATGCATTGCTACTTTTTAAATCTACCTGATTAAAATATTTTCATTGAGGTTCTGTCCTAGAATATCCCGTTTTGCATAGGACATGCAAATTCTATGAAAATAGAGGGATAAGTTTGCAATGTCACCAGAAGTCAAATATTCTAATCCTTCTACTTAATTCGGCTGCCTTTCCAGGAACTTGTAGAGCTTCCTTATAAGAATTGCATACAGTAGATCTTACAGATCCAATCATTGTCCAGAGACGTAGCAATGCATCCTCTGCTTCCTATGGATCAACTTTATAATGTACTGAAAAAGCAGCCAAGTTGACAAGATTTATCCAATGAGATTCATTAATCAGATTGCAGTCTCAGTTCTCTTTTCTGATTCCTCCAATATAGTCTCAAACCCAGCCAACCGGTTTGACAAACCATCACAAAACCTCTGTCATTTCAGCTGGGAAACTCAATGTTCTCCCGGTTTGTTAAGGTATGCCCCATTTTGCAGGGGTGGGTTCTGAATTACCTCGCTGCCGGTTTACTTCCTCACGCACTGTGCGGGCGGGTGCGCCTTGCATGCCACGCGGGTGTGCAGGCATGCGCATGCGCAGTGCTAAAAACCCAGCATCTGCGCATGTGCAGAAGCAAAAAAGATCTTCTGTGCATGCGCAGAAGCTAAAAACAAGATGGTGGCGCCTATGGCGCCACCGAGAAAGCCGATTCGGGGGCGTGTCCAGCCAACCATCACTGCCAGTTCGGCTAGTGGGGGAAATTCCCGCTACCGGTTCTATAGAACCAGTCCGAACCGGCAGGAACCCACCTCTGCTATCAAGGCAAGAAACTTTGTAATTGTGACTCAACTTACTATATGTGCTTGGCACCATCCTGGCCCCAAACATCAGATCAGTGCTAGAACTGGATTCTGGTTTATTGTCCATGCCTTCACACCTGAAATATGTCCCTCAACGACCTTTGAACACTGAACCGAACTGTTTGTTCTGTTTCTTTTGCTTTTAAGTATTTTTAAGTATTTTTCTTTCTAATGCCTCATAGATGGTCCCTAGGATTCACCAATATCTTCTTCCCTCAATTTCCCCCCAAAGTCTACCTGTTATTGCCTGCTTAAATGGCAAAGAAAGCTTCCAGAACAAATTCAAAACCTGTTATTGAACCCACACAATTAAAGTGAATTTAGGGATGGAAACAAAAAAATATTCTACTTGCAAACATCTGATCTTGGACAGGCAGGCAGGCTCTTCCAAGCCTTTATTGTTTTCATTGCTTCAGTTCAATTGGAAGAAAAAGAACTTTCTTTTGAAACTTTGTTCAAAGAAGAAAATGCAATTTCTGAAGTGTGAGGTCCATGAGATGGCTGGATGAAGTATCTGATTTTTTTTTTAATTTTCATTGTACAATTATCATTCCAGTCATCTATAGCGTCTCTAGCTTCCAGGCTCAAGGAAATCCCAAAAGAAAAACATCATGCGATAATTCCTCCCATGGGGCTTTTTCAGAAGAAATGCAGATTATAGTATGACAGGGAGACTGTAGATTTGTGGAGAGATTGAAAACAGTGAAAAACAATAACACCATCTGTGCCCTTTGCCAACTGACTGTACTAAGCAAAGCTGAAGTAGATCATTCAAAGTACTCCAAAAAAAAAAGGAATATCTACGGAGAAGAAAATTTCTAGAAAACTTCTATAAAAGATAAGTTTCAGGAAAGCATTGAAAAGGACATGGTGAGGCCTAGCAGGAACTAGTGCTGGAGAGATTTGGATGCTTTCAGCATGTATTTCCATGTTAGGATCTTGATTTGCAAGAATTCCTAAGCAAAGACACCAGGTTTTTCATTTATTTATTCATTTTTCAGATCTTATAAAATTATTACAATAACATTTCTTTACATTATATTGCAATGCACATAACAGTGTCTATAGTCTTATATTAAGTCATTTATATTTAATTTTCCCATCCATCCATACACTACCGATTTTTCCATCTGTAAAACAGATCAATGGATAAAAATTCTGCTAATCTCAACAGAAAAGCAATTCACAAGCAATGGGATTGATTTAAATACTAATAGACCATCAACATTTAAGCACCTCAAGGCTGTTTTTAAAACATATAAAGAGCAAAGTAGAAATAGCAATAGCACTTAGACTTATATACCACTTTATGGTGCTTTACAACCCTCTCTAAGTGGTTTCCAGAGTCAGCATATTGCCACCGGCAACAATCTGGGTCCTCATTTTACCCGCCTCGGAAGGATGGAAGGCTGAGTCAACCTTGAACCTGGTGAGATTTGAACTGCCAAATTGCAGTCAGCCAGCAGTCAGTAGAGTAACTGATTATGTTACCACCTGTATCAGGGGCAGGTTCCTCTTACCTGGCTACCGGTGCGCTGTGTGTGCATCATCACATTTCGTGCGCACGCACGCTATGTGCATGCATCCCCTCATGCGATTTTGCTTCTGCACATGCGCAGGAAGCAAAAAATCACCAAAATCTTGCGAGGGGACGCGCGTGCGCAGAAACAAAAAAATCACTGAAATTGCGCACGCGCGAGCATCCCCTCGCAAGATTTTGCTTCCATGCTTGCGCAGGAAGCAGAAAAGGCCAAAATTTTTGAAAAAAAGATGGTGCCGTGCGACGGACCGGCAAAGACGGCACCGGAGCCATCACGCACAAATTGCGCAATCGGCGGGTCCCTACTGGAACGGAGCACTGAACCGCATCAGTAGGAACCCACCACTGACCTGTATACTATACCTTATCAAAATTTTGAGGTTTTTCTTTTAAAAAAGCCAAGACCTTTTCAAAGGCCAACTGTCTGTCAATTTCCCAAATTTCCATGGGGGACACATTAGAGAATACCGCAGGAACTTCTGACAGTCCCATAATTTGACATGGGTAAATTCAGCATATAAGCATTGGAGATCATAAAGAAGATATTCTACTTTGATAATGAGATACATTGGACATAGTTCTTTTTACTCTTTCAAAGGCTACCCCTCTATTAAAGACACCATCACTACTGCACAGTTTTGCAAGTTCTCATTAGATGGTGGGATGACAGCAGTAATGCTTTATGTGTTCAATATTGTTTTATATAGTGAAATGGTTCCCTTTGATATTATTATTTTAAACATCTGGATACTTACCCCCCCCCCTTGGTACGCTATGCCAGCCAAGACATTTTGTAAGAGTTCCAGGCACTGCAGGCGTAAGGGTTCACTCTGTAGGTGGTCTTTCCCCATTGAGGTCAACAGAGAAACAAATGGAGATTGGATACATTAATATCCCTGCAAATCATTGTTTTTTTTCCTCACAATCCGTAATCTTGGTACACATGTTTGGAACAGTTCTAAAGCAAATCCTATTTCTATTTGTGTTTGATGGGGGCAGGCGTTTACAAGCCTGGATTGTAATAGCATTCTTTAATACTGAGAAATACAAGGATAGATGTGTTAGTGACCAAATGGCTTAGACTATATGGAAGAAAAGAAGTGATTAAGTCCCACACATCTGGGTACTGAAGACTGGGTGGCAGAGCAGAAACAGATGCAACCATTTTGCTTTCTTGCCTTTTGTGCCTGATCAAACTGCCATCTTAGATCTTGTTACGATCAGGCCTTGTACGCCGCGAAGGAAAACACCAGATGTCTATTTAAACTTGCAAGATGAAATAATTGTAGGTTTCAGGATCATAAACAATAAAATAAAAAAGTCAAATTCATCAACATCTGATAATTCAATATTTCCAGGTATCAAGGGAGTCCTTTAAGTGAAGGACTGAAGCCAAGGGCTTTAGTCACAATTAGTATAGCAATGGGATTTCTTTTTCTATGGGTATTCAACTTCAAAATGCAAGTCCCAGTATTTCATAATTCCCCCCCCCCCAACTGTTTTTATTCAATTCTTCTTTTTATTAGTTATTATATTTTCATTCTACCTTTTTTAATATATATAACTCAAGGTGGTGAACATATTTAATGCTTCCAGATCCCATTGG
Organism: Diadophis punctatus similis; assembly: GCA_023053685.1. Lineage (NCBI taxonomy): Eukaryota > Metazoa > Chordata > Lepidosauria > Squamata > Dipsadidae > Diadophis > Diadophis punctatus. Next base: position 86,818,349 of record JALIGW010000002.1, read on the forward strand.
TTGGGGTGGGAGAAAGAGGCTGATCCAAAGTCATTCAGCTAGCATAAAGAAGACCTAGAACCGTGATGGCGAACCTATGCCACACATGCCACAGGTGGCACGCAGAGCCCTCTCTGCAGGCACGCCAGCCATCGCCCCAGCCCAGCTCCACTGCGCATGTGCATGCCTCCCACCGGCCAGCTGGTCTTTGGGTCTCTGCCACACATGCGTGGGGCATTTCCACGTGCTGAACTGGGGAAAGAAATAGGGATAGATTGGAGAAGGCACAGGAGGAAGGAATCCAGGAGGAAACTAGCGTGCGCTGCTGGGGAAAGAAATTGGGGAGATCGGGGATCACCCTTCCACCTGTTTTGGTGCTAGCAGGCCTCCTTGAAGCCTCCTGGGACTAAAAGTGGGGCGTGCCCCCCATGCCCATTTTTGGTCCCAGGAGGCTTCAGGGAGGCGTGCTAGCACCAAAATGGGCTGCCAAGGGGGGGAGCATGGGGGTCGCCCTTGCATGCTTGGAGGGGTCCCCTGCAGGGCAGCATTGCATTAGAGGGGCAGCACGCACGCACACGCTGTCATGCGCATGCACACTTTTTTGGCACCCAAGGAAAAAAAGGTATCCATCACTGACCTAGAACTCACACTCTCCTGATTTCTAGGCCAGCACCTTCACCACTATGCCAAACTAGCTCTCTGTTCTGTGTAAGCATTTCTCACTGCTTCTCTTCATACTATCCATGAAACATGGGAAGAGAAGCTATGAAAGTTATGTTTGCAATTCATGCAGTTCTCCAAGGGGAAGATTTACCAGTCACCCTTTTATACATCATTGTAGAAATGTAAACAGAATAGTCTTCTTGTTGATTTGTATGTTGAACATCTAGGCAATCCAGATATTTTAGACCCGTGTTTCTCCAACATTTTGGTCTCAGGACCCCTTAACATTTCTTAAAATGATTGAGGATCCTCAAAAGCTTTGGTTTATGCAGCTGGTATCTAACAATATATTGTATTAAAAATAAAACTGAGAACTTTTAAAATGTTTACTTGACTTTGTGGACACCCCAAAGGAGACTTGGGGATACCTGGGGTCCCAAGACTATATTATAAAAACTCCTGTTTTAGACTATAGCTTAGCACAGCATCCTGCTAAGGCTCGTGTGAACTGAAATCCAAATACCTGGAGAAAAAGTCTACTATAATGTGAAATTGGCCTTAGCTTAGGGCTGAGTAATAAAGGGCTAGGTACTCATGGTTTTGCTGGACTGCAAATTCCAACATATCTCACCATTGGCCATCCGAATCAGGATTCACCAAAGTTCAGAGGACTGTTCATTGCCCGTTTCATCCACCATCCACACTCAGCTGTGAATGCTGCACATTCATATCATTAATAAATGAGTAGATCTATTTTTCAAGAAGCTTTCCAATTAATGTTATTCGTCTCTCTAAGAAACCTTAATACATTTTCAAGGAATGAGTTCTTCTTCCCTTGATATTCCCCTTCTGCTTGCTCCATCATGGTTTTTCAGATTCTTTTTATCTTTTCTCTCTCTTTTTAAAATCGTGACAATGTGCTTCTACCCCCTTTCCTTACTCAATAGAGAGATTCTAGAAGTGAAAATTGGTACCTGGTTCTCTCAAAAACTATGTGTGGGTTTTTAAAAATTGGGCATTTACATCTGCCTTGGCCAAAAACTAGTTGCAACTTCGAATTTCTAAGTTCAGTAAAGCTCCTTTCTTTCTTTCTTTCTTTCTTTCTTTCTTTCTTTCTTTCTTTCTTTCTTTCTTTCTTTCTTTCTTTCTTTCTTTTTCTTTCTTTCTTTTTCTTTCTTTCTTTCTTTTTCTTCCTTCCTTCCTTCCTTCCTTCCTTCCTTCTTTCTTTCTTTCTTTCTTTCGACATACACAGGCTTTGGGTGAAACTGAAAATGCAGCACTTTCCTGTTTTACTACTGTGCACAAAGCTATGAAACTCTATCTGAAATAGTTGATTTGGGAATGATGAGGAGCACAGCTTCTTTAAAACTGAAGATAAACAAATACATACACAACTCAGTCTCTGGTTACCCAAAGATTTAGAAATCCTATTAAATATCTATTAACAGTTCTGTTCTTGATGAACCAGATAGTTTGTGATATTGTTAAGGAGTTATTGTGCTGTTAAGCACATACACAGCAAAATGTGTTGTAGTAATGGTGTCGCAGTTTGATATGAATGCTATTCAGTCAATAAACAGAATATCTTTAGTATGTACAAAATAGTTTTTACTTGAATAGTAGCAAAGTTAAATAGGAAGTCCAAGTCATACACAGTTATTCAATCAATGTGAAGTTTTTCTTCTTGCCTATCTTTGTTTTAATTCACAAACAAAGATTACAGCTATCACTTAATTCTATACTATCACAGTTACTCTTCTCTTCACAGCAATTCCACACAGTCATAAAGTAATCTACTCATCAGTAAAGCAGCAGAGAGTCTTCAATCCCGAACACACCGTCAAACACCACTCACCACACTAAACCACACTAAACCACCAACCACATTGAGCATGCTCTCTTGCTTGCTTATATAGTAATCATCCACAATGCATTTAAAGCAATATACACATAACAATGATTTGTGGCTTAATCATATATTAACACACCCAATCGTTTGAACAGGGTTCTAACAGATATGATGATATTTCTTCATCGAAGTTTTAAATCATTTAATGTATTGGGTTTTAAAAAAATAAAAATAAAGGGATTAATTACAAGGCTAAATAAAGCTAGTTATTGATTCTGCATGCCTCAGTAAGACATTCTCAGCTTTGATAAATAAAACTCCCCTTCCCCTTCCCCTTCCCCTTCCCCTTCCTTCCTTCCTTCCTTCCTTCCTTCCTCTAGCTGATAGTGTAAAATACATGACTGAACAGTAGCAGCTTCTAATTGAGTTAGATTGCAAGCCTATGGTTCTTGCAGACAGATCTCAAGGGCCCCAGATTTTCTTCCTCTTCTGAGGTTGGAAAGATGTAAATTAACCCTAGAAAGAGACTTGCTCTCGAAAATCTTCTTTGTGAGCGTCAAAAAAGGCCATTAGAGCCAATGAGGAGAAGACAATGTGCGGCCATTCTCTGGACATAATCATAGACTGTCTGTACATCCAGGTTCTTGATACTTTCCTCCTACCCGGACTCCTGGAGATGAACTAGATCAGATCCTGGAATACAATATTTTAACACATTTCTGCTACATCTATCTCCACTGACGTCAATGGAAGAGAAACAATGTATGAAAGCAAAAGAAAAGAAAAGAGAAGAATGTCTAGTAGATATTTTCTGCAGTACGTTCTATATGAGGCAGCATTCAAAATTATTTTGGGAGCTTCCTGCTAGCCTTCAAGGTGGAATTCAAATGGCATCTTACCTACCTATAAAGCCCTCCTTAGTAGGTATCTGCCCCACTAAAGCAGACCAGACAGGGGCGGGTTGCTCGCTTACCGGTGCCGGTGCACTGTGCACGCATCTCCACGTTTCAGGTGCACGCGCGCTCACTACGTGCACACGCCCCCTCACACGATTTTGCTTCTGCGCATGCGCGGAAGCAAAATCGTGCTGAAATCTCGCGAGGGGACGCACGCGTGAGAGAGATTTCAGCGTGACTTTTCTTCCGCGCATGCGCAGAAGCAAAATCACCCAAAAATTCTCAGAAAAAGATGGCGACACGCGCGATGGACCGGCAAAGATGGCTCCAGAGCGGTCGCGTGCAAATTGCGCAATCGGCCGCTCCCTACCGGAGCTACGTACCGGACAGCTCCGGCAGGAACCCACCACTGAGACCAGACCATGATGTCAATACCATAGAGTGGCTAAATTGAGATTGACTATAATCATAGAATCTTGTAAGTCAGATTGTACTTCCTCCTTCTTATAGTTCAGTGAATCAGAAGTGTATGTCTGAGCTGCTTCCAAACAATGTTTAGATGTTCTGCTCTTAAAAGATGCTTTAGTCCAGGAGTCTGGCACCAGTCCGCAGCATGCCAACAATCGGTCCGTGAAAACAAGTGAAGCCCCATCCGTGGGATACCGGCAGCATGGTGAAACCATGCTCCCTCTGGTCCACAGAAAAATCTTTGTCCATGGAACTGATCTCTGGTCCCCAAAAGGTTGGGGGCCACTGCTTTAGTCCTTTTTGCTTAGCATAAATGGAGCTTGCATATTTCCATCAAGTTCACCTTCCTTACTGTCTACACTGCCTTACTTACATAACTGTCTCTCTCCAGTTGCTTCTGTCTAACCTACGAAAGTTGTATAAAATGTGTATGCTTCGGATCCTTTCTTTGAAGTAATGCCACTTAATGGGGCCAAGGACATATGCCTTATCTGCTGCTGGGCCTATCTTTTGATGGGACTTCCTCGCCAAGGTTTGGATGGCTCCAATCCTGTTGGCCCTCCATTGAGCTGTAAAAACCTAACTTTCCCACCATGAACTGGACCAGAGTCACAGAAGAGACCTTGTTGTCAAAGCAAAAAGAATCTATATCGCTATTGCCAGCCTCAATTATATGTTATTATATGTTATTTTTATTTAATTATTCTGGACCTGTATAGTATTTCTTTCTTTTTTCTTTTTTAAAATTATTATATGCCACCCTGGGTGTACAATCTCTTAATCTTTTTAACAGGCAAACAAATTCCATACCATTTCTACTTAACTATGTGAATATTTTCTGATAAAACATCGTTGTCTAAATCTTTTTTAAAAGTGGATGATTTATATGCACTCAAGCTCAAACATTGATCGTAACTTTTTGAGAAGTGGGAAATCTAAACAGCATAATCACTTTATTCAATTCTATAAAATACGGCTTGAGTTTATTCGGATCAAATAATATTCTCTTGGTAGTTTAATCCACTTTGATTAATAAAACTCTTCAAATTAGCAATAATTCACTCATTTACATATGCTTAATAACTCAACATTAGTTATAACATTAGGAATTTCTCTCCTGGATACTTAAAAGAGTTTTGCGGGTTCAAAACCAGTAGCACTCTAACCATGAATTTTCCAGATCTATGATCAGCCATAAGGGATATTTATTGCTATGATTCTTTGGCTAAGATGTCAAAAAAAAAAACAACGAATGAAACAAAAAAAAATCAATATATACCTATCAGCTGCTGTTCTATTTCAATCATTGCAGAACAAATCCATTTCAAGTTCTGGATCCTTACAGCCCATGGCCAAACAATAGAGAGTGATTTTGTAATTAATATTTAGCAGATGCTATAATACTATGCATTAAGAATCCAAATGAATACCGTAACAATGAACTTTTCCTTGTAATTAAAATAATTACAGTTTAATATCCAGACTGTGCCCCACATAGATAATGAGTACACTTGATATACACGCCTACATTACGATATAGACGCAAATGTGGATATTATGGAAAATAATGCAGTTTAGAGGAAGAACTTTAATAATGGGTTGTAAATTCAGACACACAGACTTGAATGCTAGATAATTTGGTCGAGCTTCATCCATAATATGGATAATTCTTTCCCCTTCCCCCCCAATTCCAGTGGTTAATGCATTGGCAGACTACCAGGAGGCATGGGAATGTATATTAAAAGCATAACTTTTAATACTTAAAAAAAACTCATGAAAATGTGCATAATTCTAATAAAGACCTCTATTTATGTCCACACCATCTTGACTTTTTAAACCATACTTTACAGACACCCCTGTATCAAAACATGTTATGCTCTTTAGAACGAGGTTTGGTTTGTTCATTTACAACAGGGGTAGGCAAAGTTGGCTCTTCTATGACTTGTGGACTTCAACTCCCAGAATTCCTGAGCTAGCATGATTGGCTCAGGAATTTTGGGAGTTGAAGTCCATGAGTCATAGAAGAGCCAACTTTGCCTACCCCTGATTTACAACCTGATCACTTTTGATGGACTGATTCCCATTATGGGCTGTGCCAGCTGGGATTTTTAATTCCAGACCTATTGAGGCTGGTGGAAAGCATCAAATGTGTAACTAGTTCACAATTTTAAAGCCAAGGCAAATAATAATAATAATAATAATAATAATAATAATAATAATAATAATAATAATAATAATAATAATAATAATAATAATAATAATAATAATAATAATAATAATAATATTGAATCAGTGGGGATTTTTAGGATCCCTGTCCCTGAGAACTCAGTATTTGTTTTTCCTTTACCATTTTGATTTAAATTTTTGAACCTATCAGTTGAATCAAGAATTACAATTCCTCCCTATATATATATTGCTCCCAACTATGGGGGGGCGGGGAGAGATGTGGTAGAAAAATTAGGCTCAAATTTTCTTCCCGATATGCTGCTTTTTTGTGTCATTTTCAAAGCGTACCACTCAGGTTCCATAGCAAAGGTTCCCTTCACTTAATGATCACTAAACAGGCCTTCTCTGTCCTTTGCAGGTCTCTGTGTTTGTTTTGCTTGATCCAGCTTCTTTCTTTCTTTTTTCAACCCGCCTTCCCACAGGAATGCGCTTGATGTGACAGCATGACAAGCTCGCCTCCAGTGTCAGTGGGGCTTGCCAAGAAGAAAATACTTTCCCCCCACATTTGACGTGCTTCCTCCTTTGCACACAGTCTGGTTTAATTGCACTCTGCATCTGGCCTTTACACAGCCCTGGTGATTAACAAGAGTAAACCCTGGCTTGAGCTTCTGCCTCCAGGGCCTGTATCAATTATCAGCTGGCACCCATTAGTCTTGCCAACTTTAGAGAAACCGTTTGTCTCTCCAAATGAATCAAGGAGACCATAGTAAATCAGCTCTCTCTTTCTCTCTCTTTCTCTCTCTCTCCCCTCCACCCATCCCCGATCTTGTTAAAGCACTGTTAGTTCTACCATCCATTTCACCATGGCGGCTTCTTGGAGTATTTTTGCCATTTCATACATCATGAAAGAGGTGATTCTCCTCAGCGTGTCACATGCTAAGTTCTGATAACACTTCGTGCTTTTTTTTTATACTAGTGACAGTCCAGTTGTGCCTCAGTCATCAAAAGTAGTCCATTTCCCCCTTCCCCTTGAATTAAAATACAATATTAAAAGCAGGGAAACCCATTTTTATGGGTACTGTACAATCCTAAAGACTTGTGCTTGATCTACAGGGTCCTTTAATAATTAATTTCTATTGTTGTTATGTCCTGTTTATATTTCCATTAACCCCCCTTTGGTAGCTCATTCATTTTATCACTATAAAACATCCCTGAGAGATTTTGAGCAAAGTCGTTACAATCAGATTTCAATAATATGATCATTTATGAAACTGGGTATAAACTAGGTATACTGAAACTGGACAGCATAAGTACATCATGCTAGTTCTTTATCATCTTCATTGTCCCCTAGTTTGTTTCTGGATCTAATTAAAGGAGTTGGTTTCAACCAATAAAGCCTTTCATAGCTTGGTACCAAAGCCTCTGAATAAACATCTCTTCCTGTAGGCTTCTAACCATACTCTATATCCTTGGGGGGGGGGGGGGGCTTTGCTCCAGACAGAATAACAGAGTTGGAAGGGACCTTGGAGGTCTTCTAGTCCAACCCCCTGCTCAGGCAGGAAACCCTATACCATTTCAGACAAATCATTGTCCAATCTCTTCTTAAAAACTTCCAGTGTTGGGAGTACACCCAGAACTTCTGGAAGTGTGTCATTCCACTGATTAATTGTTCTAATTGTCAAGAAATTTCTCCTTAGTTATAAGTTGCTTCTCTACTTGATTAGTTTCCATCCATTGCTTTTTTCTTTCTTGTACTTTGGAAAATAGGTTGAGCTCCTTTTCTCTGTGGCAGCCCCTCAAATGTTAGAACCCTGCTATCATATCTCCCCTAGTCCTTCTTTTCACTAGACTAGATATACCCAGTTCCTGCAACTGTTCTTCATATGTTTTAGCTTCAGTCCCCTAATCATCTTTGTTGCTCTTCTCTGAATTCTTTCCAGACAATTTTACCCTGTCTGGATTTTCATCATATGCCAGTTCTGCTGTAATAATAATAATAATAATAATAATAATAATAATAATAATAATAATAATAATAATAATAATAATAATAATAATAATAATAATAATAATGATGATGATGATGATGATGATGATGATGATGATGATGATGATGATGATGATGATGATGATGATGATGATGATGATGATGATAATGATAATAATAATAATACCACATAGAAAGTGCTTTTTTAAAAAGAAATGTGAAAAATGCACAACAAAGAAAAAAGGATGTATCATTTTAACAATAAAGGGTTACAATTCTATACATAGTTATTTAATATAATTATTATTCAAGTACATATATGTATTTAATACATTTAAATAACCATCATGGTTTTTAACTTATGGTACCCTATTTTGTAAAAATGAGTCCCATATTTCATTATATTTGTCTGTGGATGGCATGTACAATCAGGTCTTCCACTCAATCTATTAAGTGGAAGCAGTGCGTTCAATGCAAAAAAGCAAATTCCAATCTAGGGTACATTAAAGAAGGGACTGAAAATAAAATTTCTAGCAATACTTCCACATATTAAATATTGTACAAATCTGATCACATTTGAAAAGTAATTTTATTTATCAAATTTTTAAAGAACACCCATGTCAATCACAGAGGCACTCTGTGTGGTGTACAAAATAAAATAATGTAACAGAACAACAGAGTTTGAAGGGAACCTGAAGGTCTTCTAGTCCAACCTTGTGCTCAAGCAGGAGATCCTATATCATTTCAGACAATTGGCTGTCCAGTCTCTTCTTAAACGCTTCACTGTTAGGAAATTTCTGCTTAGTCCTAGGTTGATTCCTTCTTTGGTTAGTTTCCATCCATTGTTTCTTGTCTTGCCTTCTGGTGCTTTGGAATTTTGGTGCTTTGGAGTGATATTGCTGCACAGAGTTAGCAGAGAACAAAAAGAATAATTAGAAGTCTTGAACATCTTTCTATAAGAAAAAGCTAAAACATTTGGGACTGTAGAGTGTTGGAAGGAAAATCGCGGCTAGGATAGACATGACAGAGGTCTATAAAATAATAAAGGGCATAGAAAATAGACAGGGTATTTTCTCCTTTTGTCAAAACAGTGAGAACCAAAGTCATCCAGAGATGCTGACAAGAAAGGAAATTTAGTAGATATTAAGGCAGTGCTTCCCAAACCTGGGTAAATTACCCCAAACTGGTAAAAGTGTTTGGGTAATGACACACATACTCATTACCCAATCACAACAGGGACATTTAAATAAGGAATTTCTGATAAGCAGTTTTGGGTAATGAATGTTTGGGAAGCACCATATTGAGGAAACAATTGCTTCATCCATCCATCACATGATTAGCCTGTGGAAGTCATGACCCCCAGATAGGGTGATGACCGCTAACTTTAATGAATTTTTAAAGGGATGGGATAAATTCATGGAAAATATTCTATAAAGGTTTATTGGCCTTGAAAATTGTTGTTTCTGGACACAGGAGCAATATGCGTCCAAATAACAGTGGTATGGGTACAACAGCGACAGAGATCCAGTAATAAAAGATCTGTCCTTGGATTATTACAAGGAAGCATCAAAATGCTTGCAGCTGGCAAATGGGATAAATAAATAAATAAATGATCATAGCATCCATTTCAAAGTTTACACAGCATTATATGTAACAAATCTGTTCATTGAAAACATCTGTAACCGTCCAGGGGAAAAAAATTCATTTGACTTCAAACTTTTCAAATGATGGTATGTGAATTGCTATTAACTGAGCTTGGTTTCTGTGCTGGAACCTTTGGGCCTGGCTTCTGTGAAAGTGTTTGCTGTGTTATTTTCTAAAATCTACAATAAGTTTTCATTTACCCAGGTCAGAGGTGGGATCCTACCTCTGATTGCCGGTGCGGTTAATCACTGAGTTCAGCGCAGAGCCGAAGACTCTGCTCCCATTCACGGAACGGGAGCTTTCCCCGGGCGCTTTCCCCGCCCGCATGGATGCCGCCAATTGCGTTCTTTTGCCCTCTGCACATGCGGAACGCTTTGGGCAGTCGCAGAGGGCAAAAGAACGCAATTGGCGGCATCCATGCGGGTGGGGAAAGCGCCCGGGGAAAGCTCCCGTTCCGCGAACGGGAGCAGAGTCTTCGGCTCTGCGCCGAACTCAGCGATTAACCGCACCGGCAATCAGAGGTAGGATCCCACCTCTGACCCAGGTGATGGATTATCATTTAATCACCAGACGCGCATAAACTTACCTCGTTCTCAACCCGGAGTAGTTAACATGAGCAGAACTACTCCTGAAGCAAGTGCTTTGGGAATTGCAGATTGTAGCAATTTGCAATGGAGTTTAGGATAAATTTGTGTCAAATCAGCTCTAGTTATTTAAAGGTGGAAACTCAAGCAAGTGCAGTTATTAGGAAAGAGCTCAAGGGCTCGCAAGGCTGAACTAACAGCAACATTTGGAAAGATGATTCCTTACTGACCTCAGTTTGTTGCATAAGATATAAGACATACCAATGCAGCTTAGTAATGAAAGCTTATTTAAAAGTTAACTGCCTAAAGCAGAATTTCCACCCTTTTCTTGTCCTACTGCGGCCATTAAGCAGGGGTAGGGGAGGCGTTTGTTCAAACTGCGTTTACCTAATTCATATTTTCCAAACCAATATTTGAGCTGAAACACAATTCAGCTTTAGTCTTCGTAAGTCCTTGAATATTGCAGTGCAATCAATCCAGATTAAAAGAATCTATGTAAAAAAAATGTGGGTTTAGACAGAAGTACTGTATATACAAACACTTGTCCATTAGAGATGATATCGGGGAACGAATCCAAATTGCATTGGAGAAAATGGTTTGCGTGCACTTTAGAAGGAATGTGAAAATGCAGATGAATATGCTGACTTGTAAAAGTCCACAAAGTGATGTGAAAGTCCAAATTCAGCAGAAGGTTGGGATAATTAGAAGAAAATGAAAGCAAACAAACCTGAATTTGGTAATTCCATGAGCTCTTTTTCTGAAACAGGCAGCATGTATATGACTTGACAATGTATACTTTTGGGAGGATGGGGAAATATGGTAACAATTATAATTCTTTCCAGAATTATCAAATTTCTGTGAATTTCAGTGATTTGGGATTTGTGGTCCCAATCAATAGAGGGCCCCAAAATTCCTTTCCTTTTCCTTTTCTAAAGGGAGAGATATTTATATGCATGGGTACATTAAACCCTGTGATTTCAACTCACCATCAGTACTAATATAATACAAGCTCAGATTAGCTTCTTAATGAAAACCGGATTGCCTTCCTGCTATGGAATACAGGTAGTCCTTGACATACGACCACAATTGAGCCTAAAATTCCTGCTGTTAAGTGAGACACTTCTTAAGTGGGTTTTGCCACATTTTACAGCCTTTCTTGCCACTGTTGTTCAGTGAATCACTGCAGTTGATAAGTTAGTAACCTGAGTGTTAAGTGAATTTGGCATCCCCATTGACTTTGCTTTATCGGAAGGTCACCAAAGGTGATCTTATGACCTTGGGACACAACAACGGTCATAAATATGTGGGCCAAGCATCTGAAATTTGATCACATGACCATGGGGATGCTGTGATGAATAGAGTAGAGTAGAGTAGAGTAGAGTAGAGTGGAGTGGAGTGGAGTGGAGTGGAGTGGAGTGGAGTGGAGTGGAGTGGAGTGGAGTGGAGTGGAGTGGAATGGAATGGAATGGAATGGAATGGAATAGAATAGAATAGAATAGAATAGAATAGAATAGAATAGAATAGAATAGAATAGAATAGAATAGAATTCTTTATTGGCCAAGTGTGATTGGACACACAAGGAATTTGTCTTTGGTGCATATGGTTGTAACTTGTAAGTGTGAAAAGTGGTCGTAAGTCACTTTTTTCAGTGCCCTTGTAACTTTGAATGGTCACAACACGAACTGTCGTAAGTCAAGGTATACATACCTTGTCCCTTCAGCCCTGTTGATTGATAGAAGGGGAGGAAGAGATTTCCCAATTTCAAACCACTCTTTGGTCATTTTAGCAGATGGCCCCAAAACACCACAAGTGAATTAAACAACAACAACAACTGGGAAACCAAAGCACATTTGAACCAAGAAACCTCCAATTGAACGAGAAATCTGTTTGTGCACAAATCTACTGGATAGATTATGAGATGCAGACTTGCTGGCCTGGCATTCCTCCAGTACAGCTTGTCAAACCAGGTTACCGCTGAATGAGCCTAGAGCAAAGCGAGGGAGCGCTAAGCCCCGAGATGCCATTAGCTAAGTCCAGGCATGCTTTATTGGGGGTGATTTCACTTTTCATCAAAGGAACCACCTGATCCCCCCTTCCAAGGTAATGGGCTTTTGTAATTCATTCCTCTGTGCTGTTGTTTGCTTTGGTTACTGGGGGGCCCAGCGGAGGAAGCGGTGATATTCTTTCTTCAATCACGAGACAATTCCTTGAAAAGATAACACGTATTTGTCAGTATTCTGGCTGAGCATCCACAAATTCTTCTCTGACTTAGTGCATTTGTACCCAAGGCAAACATTCTTGCATAATGTGCATGTATTAATTTCCACCTCCCCGAGAGCATATTGTCTATCCCAGTGTTTCTCAACCTGGGCAAGTAAAGATGTGTGGACTTCAACTCCCAGAATTCCCCAGCTAGCTTGCTTGTTGGCTGGAGAATTCTGGGAGTTGAAGTCCACGCCAAGGTTGCCAAGGTTGGAGACCCCTGTGTCTAAATTATCTCCTCCCTGAGAGCTTTCTCAGGGAGAAAGCAGCAATCACCCTCACTAAAGTTCAGCTACACAAGAGCCATAAATTAGGCTTGTTTGACAGCAAGCCTAAAAGTTAAAGATCACAAGAGTGCTTCTTACATACTAGGAATCTCTCTCTCTCTCTCTCTCTCTCTCTCTCTCTCTCTCTCTCTCTCTCTCTCTCTCTCTCTCTCTCTCTCTCTCTCTCACACACACACACACACACACACACACACACACACACACACACACTCCCCCCCTCTCCCTCCCTCCCTTCATCTCTCTGTATGTGTGTGTTTCCACTCATTCTACAAAGGAAGGTCTGCTGATGTCTCCCCACTTTGAGCAAGAAAAGGATTAAACAGTAAGAGAACTCCTCCAGCGTTTCCAAACTCCCTCTGCCCCTTCCGGCAGCAAATTAGGGTTTGGAGCAGGTCTCTCAAAAATATCTCTGGCTCTCCGATCATATCTCTGTGCAATCCCTCAGACTGCTTTCCAAAGTGATCCAACACAGAAAATTTAGGCCTTTATTTAGGCCTTTTTTCCTCTCCCAAAGACACTTTTTTATAGTAGCCATTATTAGGGCTACTTGAAAGATGCATCTTTCTTATTCTTCCTCAGTGAAAATGGACTTCAACTCCCAGAATTCCTCAGCCATCATGGTGGTTTCTAACAATGCCAAGTTGAAGTCAATACATCTGGGAAGCAACCACATCAAGAAAGCTACATTTGCTTCTCAAGGAAACCATCTACTTAAAGTTCACTGAAATAAGTTTTGAACAAATGTTACATTCAGGACTGAAATAACAGAAGAGGAAGTAGACTCAAATGCTCCATCAGTAGTGCAAATATAGTGAAGTCAGAGCCCAAAGGCAGATGTGCTGCACACTCCTTGTCTCATATTTTCAAGGAATCCAATTCTGTAAAATAAGCTTGCAACAATCTGAATTTCCCCCAAATGGGAGCATAGAGTTAGCATATAGGTAGTCCTCGTTTAGCGACCACAATTGGGACTAGCAACTCTGTTGCTAAGTGACATGATTGCGAATCAAAACATCAGTGACTGCAATCGGCTTATGACCTCACTTTTGCTGTGGTCATTAAGCATCTCACCACAGGTTGTTAAATAAGGTATGAAATGACCACAGCTTGGGATTTTACTGCCTGCTCCTCCATTGAATCTGTTTATCAGAAGCTGTCTGTGAACTGCACAAATGGTGATTACCAAACTGGGGGATGCTGCGACATTTGCAAAATGCCCGGATTTTAATCACATGATTGTGGGATCCTGTTGTAAGAATAAAGACCAGTCATGAAGTTACTTTTTCAACACCCTCATAACTTCGAATGATTGCCAAACAGGACAGTCGATAAGAGAGGTCTACCTGTATTGTGTATGTCTGCCGTGATTGTGAGATTTTTTTTTTGCTGCTCAGGGATAGGATACCCATAAACATACACACCAGTGGTGGGATTGAAATTTTTTACTACCAGTTCTGTGGGTGTGGTGTGGCTTGGTGGGCGTGGCTTGGTAACCGTGGCAGAGGAAGGATTCTGCAAAATCTCCATTCCCTCCCCACTCCAGGGGAAGGTTACTGCAAAATCCCCATTTCCTCCCGATCAGCTGGGACTCGGGAGGCAGAGAATAGATGGGGGCGGGGCCAGTCAGAGGTGGTATTTACCGGTTCTCCGAACTACTCAAAATTTCTGCTACCGGTTCTCCAGAACTGGTCAGAACCTGCTGAATCCCACCTCTGATACACACCTTTTACAGCTGAGGCAAGAAAGCAACACAGAGGAAAAGAAGGAAACAGGGAGGAAATAGCTGAGCTGTGGTAGATGCTGCTGGCAATTCCTCTGGGGCTGTTCCTGAGTCAGCCATTGTAGCAGCAGGACAGACTGGGCAGCAGAGCCCTCCAAGGCTCTTTCAACATTCCTGGCAATCACTTATTAGCCACTCTCTTCCTCTTCCTTCCTGTCCGGGAATAAATGAGAGAAAAGGAAACAACCACACGACTCCTGCCCGAAATACTGCAGATGATTACAAAGTAGCAGTCAAGAAATACAGAAACCCCCAACCCTTTGGTATTATCTAGTGGCCATGCAGAATTTTGCAAATCAGCTAGGAGCTCTACTTAGGTCCTTGTGTTCCGGTCATTTGTCAAGAACATCCTTTTTTGGTGGGGGATAGCAAGGGAGTGCCATTTTTAGCACATTTGGGGTCTGTGTTGGCTTTTGCTCCAACCCCAATGTTGCATTCTTTGATGACAGCCCTTGCCCTGGAATCTTGCCAATCACGTTTCAGAACAAGAATTAAATCAATTGAACCAGGTGGCAAACTACTCTTTCGTGCATGTATGTGTGTGTTTGTGCGCGCGCTCGTGCACAAACTGGAATGGGAAGGAAAACATGTAAGCAGACAAGCCTGTAATTACAGTTCTTGGAATGGATGTGTTGGCAAGAGGACAGGAATTGTTCATAAGATGGTTGAAGAACAAGCTGCCCCACATAACAGAGATGGGGATGGGGGACGACGACGACACAAAAAACATTGAAAAAAACCAAGTGAATTCTGGCCTTTATCACAGATATTTTAAAACCTCTTGCTTTCCCCAGGGACAATAAGGTATTCTCAGGATAAGATTGACATCAGCTGAAATAAGCAATCTGTCTGTATTCATTTCCTCCATGTGTTTTCAGCTACGATTCTCAACATCCAGATATGATTTTGGATTTGTAATTGTCAAAAATATGGAATTAACCTCTTCTATTTATTGAGACTAGCTAATTGCCTATACGTGCCATAACCATTATTGCAAAGAAAGTCTGCCACCACTCTCTGTGTGTCAATATTCTGTCAATAAATAACTGAAATTTATTGTTTTCTTTGTTTTCATTATTGTTGTTACTTCGTTTTCTTGGCTTGTGATCTGTTTTTCTCAGCAGTGGCTGTTGCATTCTGATATTATTTCAGTATGTGACTAAACAAAGACTGCACTTTAGGTTTCATGCTTTCTTTCTCTAAAATAAACACAAACAAAACTTTAATTGTGCGCTCAGAATTTTTTTTTTAAAAGAGATTGTTTCTTCCCATCACTGGGAGACTAAGTTGCATGGAGTTTTCATTTGTTTTGTAGGGCAGGGAGTGTGGAAAATGAATAGCAAAAAGTTGTCCACATGGCACTTTGAGTCAGGATTGGACAAATCCCAAAGGAGAAAAATGAAATTTTGATAATGGGATTTGAGGATTAGATCTGATTTGATTAGAGAAAATATTGTGGATTATCAAATATATGGTGATGATTTAAATTAAGGACATATGACTAGTGTTTATTTTTAAATGTTGATTATTAGTATTTTAAAGGTTTTTAAGTACTAATATTTATTTAAACTTAGAGAAAGGTTGTTGTATTTTATTATTGTCTCTATATTGAAAAAAGTTGGAGGTCATTTTCTTATATATTTATTTTATGTTATTCTTTCGCTTTTTAGCTTTTTATCCTTGTCCCTTTTTTCTTTCTATGTTGGTTTGTACGTTAATATTTTTTTTAATTAGTAAAGATATATATTTTAAAAAGGATTGGACAATTTTTTCCATGTCTCCATTTTTGCATGCACTAAATCTATATAATAATACTAATACTAATAATACTAATAATACTAACAACAACAACAACAACAACAACAGAGTTGGAAGGGACCTTGGAGGTCTTCTAGTCCAACCCCCTGCTTAGGCAGGAAATCCTACACCATTTCAGACAAATGGTTATCCAACATCTTAAAAACTTCCAGTGTTGGAGCATTCACAACTTCTGGAGGCAAGCTGTTCCACTGATTAATTGTTCTAACTGTCAGGAAATTTCTCCTTAGTTCTAAGTTGCTTCTGTCCTTGTTTAGTTTCCACCCATTGCTTCTTGTTCTACCCTCAGGAAGCAATGGGTGGAAACTAAACAAGTTTTACAATATATGAATTAATGCTAAGATGATTGATTACCTTCATTATCTTTTTGCCTGAACTATCAATCCAGTTTTTCTAGGAAATAAATGTTTAATGTCATGGCTGGTGCTGGATTTTAGAGCCAAACCTCAGACATAGGAGTAAGTAAGTAAGTCCCCAGGGAATAGGGCGGCATATAAGAACAGCAAAATAAAATAAAATAAAATAAATAAGTAATAGAGGAAATAGCAACCATCAGATGTACCATCATCTATAATATAGATGATAAGTGGACAAATTTGTGTTTAAATTTAATTTTATTTGTTAAGTACGAAAATATAAGGTAGATCCCCCCCCCATTCTGTCTTTACTCTCTTGGTTTGTATTTTTAATTATTTGGGCTTTTCTAATTTTAACTTTAAGGTTTATTTTCTTAATTGAGAATGCATTACATACGGGTAAATACATTTACATTTTACAGGCACAACTGCATACGGTCAATATGTTGATTCTGTAGGGGTTTTCTTTAAAAGCAGGGCAGTTTTGTTTCTATTTTCAATTAATTGCATCGTTTGCCAAGTAAGGATTGTCATGGGGTGGGGAGGAGAGAAAAAGTTCCATGCTTCCTAAGGGAAAAGAATATAGAGAGAAAAGCTCTGAGTTTCACAATTTAGATTACAGACCTGGTCATCTAATAGAAGAATTCCGTAACACCTTCAAATCCAAAGTCTAAAATTACGAAGCTGCATCACATAACGCATATTATTAAGATATAAACCACTCTGTATTGGAGAAACTCATATCCAAATGAGTGCACAAAGTATGAGTGCACAAGTCCCCAGACTTGTGGACTTCAACTCCCAGAATTCTCCAGTCAGCATAGCTGGAGAATTTTGGCTGGAGAATTCTGGCAGTTGAAGTCTACAAGTCTTAAAGTTGCCAAGTTTGAAGACCTCTGGATTAAAGGATTCATAATTAAGTCTAGATCCCATGTAACACACCCAACCCTCAAATCTGCCCTTTGAGTTCTCAGGTGACCAAAATGAGACTGACCTCACTGTACCTCTCTCACTCTCCCTGTTGCCATTGCTTTGGAAAGCTGGTTCAAGGAAACCCGCTGCTGGAGTTGGGTTGGGAGGCTCTCTTGGCCCAAGAATCCTGCAGAGCAGCAATGACACAGTGTCTCCATACCCCCTTCCTCCTCGCTTCTCTACTTGTCTTTCAGCATCCCTTTCACTTGCCAAGGTCCTGCACTGCTGGACCAAGGAGATGTTTTATGCCAGGACACAGTAGGGAAGGAAATCCCTCCCCTCCTCCAGACAATTGTTGCTAAAACAGCAACCCAGAAACATGGGGAAATGGATTGGCAAGGTTCATGTGGAAGTAAGAGACATACAGTGAAGAATTAAACTGGGACGGCTGTGACCTTCCAGTATTGTTTGAATACTGAAGTATGGGAGGCAAGCAAAGCTCCTAAAGATACGGTGGGCTCCCGCTTGTCCAGTAGTGGGCTGCTGCATGGTCGCAAGGGTTCAGGTGAACTCTTAACTCTGATCGCTGGTTGCGCCCACCCGCCCTTGTTCTATGCTACCCATTTATAACTTACTTTCTGGCTCATTGGCTGGCCCAGCTGCGTTCTGCGCCGCCCCTGCTGTTCTCACCGGAGCTGCCTGAGCTGATTAGGAGCCTGTTTGAAGCTTCGTTTCTCTCCCAAAGGGGCGCATGCAAGCGAAGTGAGTGTGCGTGCACGCATGCTCACAACCAGCGAACCCTTTGTTAAAGAAAGTGCAGCCCACCTCTGCGCTTGTCATAAAGTATGCCAAGTACTCTGCTTTGGCAGTTTGGCTTATTTTCTGCTGTTAAGCATAGAGATCAAGATGTGTGAAGTTCATGACATAATCAGGTCCTTCAAAAGTGTAGACTTTATTTATAGCATGGATCTCCAAACTTGGCAACTTTAAGATTTATAGACTTCAACTCCCAGAATTCCCCGGGGCAACTATGCTGGCTGGGGGATTCTGGAAGTTGAAGTCCACAAGTCTTAAAATTGCCAAGTTTGGAGACCCCTGATTTATAGTAATTGGGAAGACTTCGAAGGAATAAACCTGACCAGATTAATGTCTTTTAAGGTTCTGAGAAGCTATGCATTCCAGAGGCTGGTCCTAGCTTGACTTCAGAGAGAGTGACATGAAATTTATCCGTCCAGTCTGTTGATAACATAGAAAGTCAGCTGGAATGGAGCTCAGCTTACAACCTTTGAAGAAAGATGTTCCCAGTTGCCACTTCTGGCCCAGATGGCTCACTCTAACCCTGTTACTGGTTACTAGAGGACTTGACCTCGGGATGATGCTGGTAAGTGCCAGGTTCAACTGACTTTTCTAAGATCTGCTCTTCTGGTTATTGAATCTTGCTTCAGCCACGATGCTAAAGGAAGGGAAGAATGACATTGATCCTTGGAGAAAGAGTGGAATCAACCAGAGTACTAGACTGTGAATGCCCATTTCTTTAAGCTGTAGATACAATATGGGAATTCTGCTTGCATACTGTGTGTCTTGCTACATACTAGAGTCCCTTTCTGAGCTTCTAGATCTTCTCATTTGGTACAAGTTTTCATTCCTTGGGATGGGATTGGGATGTAAGAATTGATGTTCTCCATGGCAGCAATGGAGTAATCTCAATGCCAACACACATAGATGGACACTGTTAAGGTATGTGCAGAGCAACCCTTGAGTAACAAGGATATGCACATAGAAACGTTGTATGCAGTAGGTAGTATTCAGTCACACAGAGATACATTAAAGTGCATACAGTTTTACTTTAGGAAATAGCACAGTCCAATAAACAGCCTAGGTCATACATGTTCAAATTAGTCAATAGCTAGTAGTACAAAGTCTTCTTACCAGTTGTCTTTGTTATGCCCAGTAAACAAAGATATCACAGCTTATAAACACAACATAGAACAGAGTGTGTGTGTGTGTGTGTGTGTGTGTGTGTGTGTGTGTGTGTGTGTGTGTGTGTGAGAGAGAGAGAGAGAGAGAGAGAGAGAGAGAGAGAGAGAGAGAGAGAGAGAGAGAGAAAATAAGCTATGATCTCTAGCTCCCTCTTACGGCAACTTGCAACACAACAGCCAATCAGAAATAGCATACAGTTAAACCTACATACATCAATACAGTTAAACCTACATACATACATTGTTGGTTTATATATTGCCAACCCAACTGTTTGGACTGAGTCCTAACAGACACATCTTAGACCTAATCTAGCAGCTGTTCATGTTGGAACAGCTGCTAGATTAAGACCTAAGTGTTAACCACTTCCAATGTCAGACCTCTCCTTGTTCACCTCAGGTTAATTGCTGCCTATAACCTCCATAGCATAGGATAATCTGTTCAGTTGATTCGCTCTTGATGTCTTATGGGTCTGAAAGAATTCCAGTTGACACTTGGGGACTTTCTAAATAATATGGAATTCAATTTTGGGGGATTCAGGTTCAATTTGGTATATAATAAGATTATATCAAGGTGATTGATAAGATTATTCCCAAGCAACCTTTCCCTGCTTTCCCTAATCTTGAAAAACTCCTTGGTTTGCTTGGAAAATGAGGCCCCCAAAAGCCAAAATAATATAAAATTACAAGAAAAAAATGTTACTAAAGTCAAGCAACAGAACACATACTTAAAACATTGGTATAGAAAGACTGAAAGTAAAATTGCTCAAATACTAAATATGGGTATGTGGTTATGCTTAAGTGTGCACTGTGGAGATAAGGATGGCATCTTATTTCTCTACCCTGATTTTGTAAGTGGACTGGACATTATCACTTAGGGGTGTACTCACTTTTGTTGCCAGCAGTTTAGACATTAATAGCTGTGTGTTGCATTATTTTGAGGGGACAGCACATTCACACCATTATACAAGCTGTATAACCACTATTTTACATTGTAGCCAAGTGTCATTTCTTCAGTGTTGTCACATGAAAAGATATACTTAAATATTTACAAAATGTGAGGGGGTGTACTCACTTCTGTGATATACTGTAGCTGTATTTTTACACACAAGCTACACTAAATGTGGGCCATAGAGAATAAATTAAAGTTTAATTATTGTTTGATTGATATCCTACCTTTATTATTGTTATAAAT
This sequence comes from Diadophis punctatus similis, assembly GCA_023053685.1. Lineage (NCBI taxonomy): Eukaryota > Metazoa > Chordata > Lepidosauria > Squamata > Dipsadidae > Diadophis > Diadophis punctatus. The sequence continues at coordinate 86,839,171 of JALIGW010000002.1, forward strand.
AACTCAAACTTACCTAATACTCCTTTTTCCTCCTAGTTTCCTCATGACCACAACCTGGACTGGACCTTCCTTCCTTCCTTCCTTCCTTCCTTCCTTCCTTCCTTCCTTCCTTCCTTCCTTCCTTCCTTCCTTCCTTCCTTCCTTCCTTCCTTCCTTCCTTCCTTCCTTCCCTGACTTGTATTGCACATCACAGAAAAAGGTTACCGTTCGGAGCAGTTCCAAGGTGGAGAACACCTTCTTGAGCATAGCAACATCACTTAGACTTATATAATGCTCCACAGCAGGGGTGGGTTCTAACTTACCTCGCCACCGGTTTGCTTCCCCTCCATCCCGTGTGGCTGCGCGCGCATGCACAGTATCAAAAATTCACAAAAAATCCCCCCCAAAAAAGCCAAAAACAAGATGGCAGCATATACGCAGTGCTGAAAACTCGGCTTCTACACATACGCAGAAGAAAAAAGCAGAAAAAAATCCCCCCCCCAATTTTTGTTTCCAAAAAAAAAAAATCCCCCCAAAAGATGGCGGCATCCACGGATCATCACCGACAGAACCGGCTCCATGATGTCACCAGCAGTTTGCTACTGGTTCTATAGAATCGGTGCGAACTGGGAGGAACCCACCTCTGCTCCACAGTGCTTTAAAGCATTCTCTAAGTGGTTTACAGAGTGAGCATATTGCTGCCAACAATCTGAGTCCTCATTTTATCAACTTCAGAAGGACGGAAGGCTGAATCAACCTTGAGCCAGTCAGGATCAAACTCCAGGCTGTGGGCGGAGTTTGCCTGCAAAACTGCATTCTAACCACTGCACCACTACGGCTCCAAGAGCACGTCTCTTGAGTTATCTCTTCTTTCAAAATGCAGACCCGCCAGCTGAAGAAGATTGTTTGCACCCCAACCACAATACCTAAATTCCACTGAGCCATTTTTTTAAACTTTGAAACCTCAAAAAAAAAGTTTCAAAACTCAATGTATATTTATTTATTTATTTATTTATTTGGTCGTTTTTATATGCCGCCCAACCCCCTTAGGACTTAGGGCGGCGTACAACATAATAAACAACAATTTATAAAAACGATACCAAACATTAAAAATACAAAAGTTTAAAATTTTAAAAACAAATCATCATTCATATCTTCAGATATGGGGGGGTTGATCTTAATTTTTCCCCGCCTGCTGGAAGAGCCATGTTTTCACAGCTTTACGGAAGGCCAGTAGGGTGGGGATAATCCGGATCTCTGGAGGGAGCTGGTTCCAGAGAGACAGAGCTCCCACAGAGAAGGCCCTCCCCCGCAGTCCCACCAGCCAGCACTGATTGGCTGATGGGAACTGGAGGAGACCAACTCTGTGGGACCTAACCGGTCATAGGGAGGTATGCAGTAGGATGTGGTCCCGAAGGCAACCTGGCCCTGAGCCATGTAGGGCTTTAAAGGTTAAAACCAACACCTTAAATTGTGTCCGGAGACTAATGGGCAACCAATGCAACTGGTGAAGAATAGGTGTTATGTGGGTGTATCTCAGCACACCCACCACAGCTCGCGCAGCTGCATTTTGCACCAATTGTAGTCTCCGGATACTCTTTAGGGGTAGCCCCATATAGAGCGCATTACAGTAATCCAGCCGTGAGGTGATGAGGGTGTGAGTGACTGTGAGTAAGGCCTCCCTCTCCAAGTAGGGTCGCAATTGGTGCACCAGGCGAACCTGTGCAAAGGTCCCCCTAGCCACAGCTGTCAGATGTTGATCCAATTTCAGCTGTGGATCTAGGAGGACACCCAAATTGCGAACCCGTTCTGAGGGAGTTAATAATTGGTCTTGCCCTGAAACTATTTGTTGTCAACCTCTCATCTCTTTGCTTTCTTCTTTCTTCCAAGCTTCCAACTCTTGGGCAAAGAAACTGCTTCAAGTGCACCCAACAAGAGGACTAGATGAAGAAAAAAACCCACAAGAGTTTAAGGAAGAGTTTTCATTGATATCAAGAATATTCCTATGATGTAGCCCAATATTCAGTTATTCCTTGACAACAATTTGGTGCCATAGAATCATATATTTGGAAGGTGCCTTAATTTATCAAAAACAGAAAAACAGTTTATAAATGGTCCTATAATAATAAAAGAAATTTCTGAAGCTATAAAAAAGATTAAACCAGGAAAAGTACTTATTATAAATGTTTTGGAGGTGAACTCTTGCAACCTTTGTAAAATACACTGATTGTTATCTTATAGGGAGAAAAGATACCTGAGATGTGGATTCTGATATAAATTAATACCCAGTGAAGGACAGAATTTGACTTTGACAAGAAATGATAGACCAATGCCATTATTTAAAAATAATTATAAACTGTTCACAATGATCCTAGCTGATAGACTGGAAATAATTTTACAAGAATTTACTCATAAAGGTTAAGATGGGTTTTTGACCTAAAAGATAATTAATTAAAACACAATTTTAGTACAGTTTTGGATATTTTTGAACTGCACAGTGATTTTGCACTGATATTTTTGGATACGGAGGAATCTTTTGACAATTTGAACTGCACTTTTTAATGTACTATTTTGGAAGAACTAGACTTTGGGGAGAATTTTGCAAAATGGATAAAATCAATTTACATGTCATAGAAGGCACACATAATTGTTAATCGGGATTTATCTAAACCATGTGAGATACAAAAAGGAACAAAGTAGGGTTATCCATTGTCTCCTCTTTTATTTACTTAAGCTTTAGATATATTGAATAGAGATATAAGACAAGAGGAGAGGATTAAGGGTGTAAAGATTAGAAGATAAATCTACTGTCTAACTTAAGAGCCTTTGTAGATAACTTGGTACTTTTTCCCCGGAAGATACTTTAAATGGAATTGAAAGTATAATGGAAAAATTAAAACAATTTCATGCACTTCCAGATGTTAAGATCAACAAAAAGAAGAAAAAGATGTTGAAAAGAAATATAAAGACACAAGAACAAATAAAATTGATGACTAAAATGGTTTTTAAGGTTGAGAAAAATATAAAATATTTTGGTATTAATATGACAAATATGAATTTTATGACATTCTAGAATAATTACCGTATGTTAAGACCTGGAAGACATGTAGATGGGATAAAACAAAATTATCATTGCTGGGGAGAGTTTCTGTGTTTAAGATGACCTAGAATATTATTATTTTTATTTCAGCCATCAGTTTTTACATATAATGCATCATTTAAACAATGGCAGAAAGACATCTAAAAATGCAAGCTAGTATAAGTTGTTACAAGATGTAAAAGAAAGGAGGGGTGAGTTTTCTTGATTTGAAATTATATTTTGCAATCTACTACTTCGTCTGGATGAAAGAATGGATGTTCCTAAAAAACATCCATTGGAATTAGAAGGGCATGATTTAACAATTGGTTAGCATGGATATCTATGGTACGATAAATTTTAATATAGATTTTAAAAATCATTTTTGTTAGATGTGCCAATATGAAATGGTCAGACCTATGTGGCTCTAAGCACAGGAAATATTTTATAGAAGAGTAATTACTATTAATCATAAATTGTTGACTTACTCTGTTGTACTAGAATTTTCTCTAGGAGAATGTAGAATTAAAAACAAGAGAAGTATTGGTTGAAGGATAGTAATGGCAATGTTTTTGTATGTATAATTATTTAAAAGATTTAAAGTGGATAAAAGAACTTTGGGTTTTGAACAATGTAAGACTGAATATGAAATGGAACTGTGTACAAATGATGATTACGTTGTTGCTAGAATGCATAAACTTTTATTGAAATATGAAACAGAAGAAGTGAAAGAATGTATAATAGAATGAGCTAAACACTTTGGTTATAATTTATACATGGATCAGAGGGAGAATGTAGTTGAAAGGGTTGAAATTTATAATATGTAATAGTCTTAAAGAGAATTTTTATAACATGATGTATCATTGGTACAAGTCACTAGAAAAACTGTTGAGAATATATAAAGGCTCTTCAAATCTATGCTGGAAATGTAATCAACAAGTAGAGACATTTTACCATGCTTCGTGGATGTGCAAAAAAACCAGAAAATGTTGGAACTCAATGATACACAATAATATAGAAGGTTTTAAAGATGCACATACTATTAAAACCAGAGACTTTTCTTTTGGAATTGATGGATAAGCAGCTGGAAAAATATATATGGAACTTTGTTTTTATAGTTTCAGAGAAACTATTATATATACAAAAATGGAATGATAGCGAAGATGTTGGAACTTGCTGAGATAGCTACATTGACTCCTTCAATTGGAGATATGACATCATCTAAAGTTAATGATGGTTGGAAACCCCTTAATGGCTTTTTGTGAGAAACAGAAAAAATGATATGATATATGATTCTGAGGATTAAAATAAAATTAATAAATTCCAGAGAAAATATAAACAATGCCATAATCATAAAGAGATTATTTTACATTTATACTTTTAACTGCTGTAAAAGAAAATCAAAAATCACTTCTTTTATATATATTTTTTCTTTTTAAAAAAAATTCTGCACCTTTGTCTTTGCTTTTTTCTTATTTATTTCATTTTTCTTTTTTTCATTAGAACTAAATATTAGAAGTCATGCAGTTCAGTCTTCTACTTAGTGCAGGAGCTGCTAGTTCATTAAAATCTGATGGGGCAGTCTACAAATCCTTTAAAATGAATGAATAAGCAAACAAACAAATGAATAACTAAATAAAGATATAAGTCTTGTAGATGGGGAAGTAATCATTACGACCTAGAACTATGAATTTCAGAATTATTTCCTCTTAAAAAAAAAGAAAAGAAAAGAAAGTGAAAAGGATGCTAATAATTAGCCCAAGAATTATGCAATAGCTAAATCAAATACTTCATGCACTCCATGCAATTAGTTCAAGGGTCAGGAAAGAGATGTCTACAGGTGGAAGAATATCAGTTGGATGCCTAAGATGCATTCAGTCATTTATAAAATAAAACAATTGTTTGTGAGATTTTAGTGATTCTGTGAAATTTTATATGAAAACAGTGAAATCTTAACGTTAAGGTGTTTGTATAGTCATGGATCATGCATGATTTTGCAAGATCCCAGATTCTGTAGTTCTGATTCCTAAAACGGATAAGAGGTTAAACTAGATCATGGTCCCCCAAAATGGTCAATATCAACTTCTAATGAATGGCGGAACAATCCAAAGGATTGTTTTTATGCAGTATTGCAGGCTAATTCTGCTGACTGTCAACCGCCAGCAGTTTGGCAGTGCAATTCTCACTGGCTCAAGGTTGACTCAGCCTTCCATCCTTCCGAAGTCGATAAAATGAGGACCCAGATTTTGAGGCAATAGGCTGACTTTGTAAACCACTTAGAGAGGGTTGTAAAGCACTATGAAGTGGTATATAAGTCTAAGTGCTATTGCTATTATCATTCATAGCACTATTAATTAAAGTAGCGTCTTTTGAATTATTTTTCCTATAATAAAAGTTTGAGGCTCCAATGAACAATATGGAACTTCTTGAAGAACATGATGAGCTTAAGATTTTGAGACTTCTGGACTAGATGATCTTCACGTCCTTACATTATATCATTTTATGAGCTCATAAAGGTTTTTTTTTAATGGGAGCCTCAGTAGCTTCTGGCAATCTAGGAACAGTAGCCAACCTCTGATTTGATCTGCTGATATGTCTGTCTTTGAACTGAAACCTATGCCATGAAATTCAAAGTGCAAAAAAGAAAAGATAGCCAGATTCCAATCTATATATTGTTTTGAGGTGTGCCAATCAACTTGTTTCTCATAGAAATGATGAGCCAATGGAACCACTCCTAGTTTGAAATAAGAAACTCCAACCTGAATTGTGAAAAGACCTGGCAAAGTAATGCTATATCAGCAGTCTAGAAATTTTTCCAAAATTCCTCATATCCTCCTCTTACTCAGAAGCAGACACAATAAAAAGGGAACCGATTAGCATTTCATTTCCCTTACTGCTTTCTCTGAATATATTCTCGCCATTTCTTTCAGCACAATTTTGTGTGGATACTTAGATCTCACAGTGGGTCGGCAATATTGAAATGTATATGGAAGTGCCCCCATGTGCCACCTATGTGCGCACTTGCAAACTGCTGGCAAAACATCTGTTGCAAATCCAGTTCTCCACCTCTCCTGGCAAGACATAAAGCAAATATTTTATTGCCTATCAGAATATGCAAGAACAGCCTTGAACCTAGGTTTCTGTAGTATAAGATGTGGAAGGGAAAACATTCCTTGCTGTGAAATCTGCTCAGGTGTGTACTGAATTCTCCAAATTGTTCAGGGATATGTTGTTCTTGTTTGTACAGCCTTCCATGTAAAACCACATTGCTATTAGTCAAATCAGATTTTAACATTTGGTCTTGGAAATGGAACTCTCTCACCTCTAGGCCTTTAAAGTGGGCCGTGCAATTTTTGTTTGTGTCTGCAAATGTTCTCATGCCCCCATCAAGTTCACATCCTTAGCATGTTGGCAGGTATGTTCTGAGTGACAGGAGTGACAGGAAAGCCTTTCTTGTGGTTGGTGAGTCACTGCACTTATCCACCAGCCACTCCTTGGGTGTGTATTTTATATCGATCGGCCCATTTCTCAACAGCAGCCAGTGCCACTCCGAAACAATACAACATTGCCCATAATGACAAGGAAAAATAGTGATTCAGTAGCCTTGACAGAAGGCCAAGGCACCACTTTCTTTCAAGATTCTGGATTGCCAAGGTCCTTAGAAGCAAAACATCATGCCAATTCAATGACTTTCGCTTGATAGACGACACCAGTTTAGCTCCAGAGTTTCTTAAATGTGTATAACTCATCTGAAACATTAGAATCTGTGTATTTCCTTCAAATGTTTTGCGTGACTCATCTCACTTTGTTAGTTACAAAGAAAGCAAGGGGAATCCAGCTCTGCTGAAGAATGAAGAACTTCCAGTGAGGTTATCTGAGGACCAATTTTACAGGTTTGAAGAAAATGGGTTGGGTTTTTCCCCACCCCTCCCCTTTTCAGAGTTCAAGTGAAAGCATCTTGGCCAAAGTCTATCTTAGTCCTATCCTACTGACTTTCCCAATCAGGTACCCTCCAGATGTTTCAAAGTATAAAACTCCCCAAATACCAAGTCCAAATACTCTTAACTAAACTTTCAACTCATCTGGAGAGCAGCTGGTTGTTGAAATCTACAATTGTTGAGGTCTACAATAATTCTAGCAATAGTAGAATCCCCAGATGAAAGCAGGTTAGTTTCTCAAATATGTTGCTCAACTCCCATGTCAAAAGCAGGCATTCTGCACAAAGATGGCAAATCTTTATTGATTTGGTTTCTCAGGTGTGCCAGTTGCTCAACCCAGTTCAAAGAAAGATAGCAAAATTGAAATGGAAGAAATCTAATTTTTAATTTCAGAATGCAACAGAATACAAGAGAGTTAGATTAAGCTTGCAAAACCAGATGTAAGAATGTCAGTAGCATTCCTAATGGGAACTAGATGGATCAAATGTGGAATCTGGGCAGAAGGTGGTGACTGACAGGAACAACTTAAAATAATTTGGAGTCAGCATGGAATCCGACAGTACAACAGTAGACCCAGGTTGCAGTCTAGTGAATTGATGAAATCAATGCAAATCATTTTGTCTGAGCCTGTTGCTCAACCATGAAATTTCCATGGTAGTCTAAACTTCTTATGATCAATGATAGTAAAATTGCTGGCTATGTCATCTCTCTGCAAGACAACATGTTACTCAGCAAATGAAATATGAAGTCCCAGAAGATAGCATGAACCTGGGAAATATGGTTTGCTCTGCAGCGTAACTTAACTAAGGTACCCAGGATTTAAGTTAAGTTAGTTTAAGCTTAATGTAATTAGGGCACATGATTTCTTGGTTTGTGCATATTATCAAGGTGGTGCTACGAACTCAAACATTGTTTTCAGAACATGCATTTACATATTGGAATTTTGTTATTCCCAGCCTTGTGGTTACAATGAACTCTGTCTGGTGCTACTTTAAAAAAAATGGGAAATTTTAATGAATTCAAATATAGCAGTGAGATTTATTCCACACTTGTTTTAATTCCAGCTCTATCAAATTTATCTGCCACCTCTTTTTTTCCATGCTGAGTTTAATGTTTCTTTTAAGTCCAAAATAGACATGGATTTAAGAATTGTCTAGGACTAGGTCATGGAGACCTTGCTTCTTAACAATTGTCAGGTACCTAAATGTTAGAACATCCTACTTTGGAGTTGTATCAAATTCTCTCTCATTTCTATTCCTGTGGTTTTTATCTTAGTTAAGATGTCTCTTCATGTGTTTTCTGTCTGTATGCTTCATTTCAAATGTGTAATTGCTTTATTTTAAATATTACATTTTATTTTTTATTATAATTTGTTTATGTGTTTTCTTTTCGCATTCCGCCTTCAAAGTCAACTACCGGTATTCCTAGGATGGCTCATAATTATTGTTTTGCATTTTTAATGCTGTGATATCACTCCAAATGCTATAAAGTGGAGTAACTAATAATGAACAGAAGGATTAAATAAACAAGTTAAAATTATTTTATTGTTGGTGATGATAATGTTTTATTATATGACTGTGTGTTATGATCGTGTTATATTTTGTTGTTTTGTAATTTTTTGGGTTGTCGCATAGTCAGCTAGATACTCAGACTGGATTTGACATTTTTATCCACCTATCAGGTCCTTCCCAATTTGTCAATGCCAATGGTGTTCAAGTGGTGCTCCAGTTGTTTTGGGATTGCACCCAAGGCGCCTAATATTATTGTGCTTATTATTTGTTAATGTAGTATTATTATTATGCCTCATTTGATTTAAAGCTAATTTAATTTATACATGAATAATATATTTGATGTATACATTCAGTTGTATTTGGAAATATACATAAATGTATTGCAAACAGACAAATGTGGTGGCTTGGATCCTACTTAGGAGTAAAGGAGAGGAAGTCATATTTTATAGAATAGACAGAGAAAGCAAACTGAAATTACCTGATGATCCTGTAGGGGAAGGAAACAGTTAACAAAAATCAGATTGTTATTATTTTCATGAAGTCAAGGAAATAAATACATGAGCACAATAAATGACATTATTTAAATTAGAAGGTGCTATCATCAGTAAAAAGGGTGGACTTGCAGTCTCTTTAGAAGAGCAGGATCAGTCCATAGTAAGGTCATGTTGCTGTTTTCAGATCCTACATTCCTGTTATAATTTATCCTATTTTGTACGTCCTACCGTTCCAGTGCATATATGGCCTGCAACCTTGTGGTCTTTAGGGTTGTTCTGTGTTCCTTTGGTGAAGAGCCCAATGATCGCCATAGGAATGGGCATGCCAATAAAGATCTTTTGTTGCATCTGCCTTTCTATCTGTCTAGCTTGGTTCCTGATTTAAGTGGCCACAACATTCCTTTCCTTTCCTTACAGCCACATTCCTTGGCTGTAAGAGCCAAGCCATTGTGCCTGTGGTTTGAGACTGGTGAGTTATAGTTAAGACCCATTTCTAAAGGAATGTAGCTATTTCTGAATGGGAGTAAATTCTGAAAGGTGTGAGAATGGCTAACCTGGCTATAATTCACACACATTATTGCAAACACTATCACACAAAACCAGCATGCCGGAATATCGATGTATAGTGCATTAATCAATCAGTGTGGATTAGTGTAGTGTGGAATGATGGGAAGGTTTTCTTGGCAATCAAAGTCACTGAGTGCCAATGGTTCCTTGAGATTAAAGCTATTCTATAGCCCAGAAAATACCTGTCCTGCATCTATCCTATTTCTCCAGGAATAATAATAATAATAATAATAATAAGAAGAAGAAGAAGAAGAAGAAGAAGAAGAAGAAGAAGAAGAAGAAGAAGAAGAAGAAGAAGAAGAAGAAGAAGAAGAAGAAGAAGAAGAAGAAGAAGAAGAAGAAGAAGAAGAAGAAGAAGAAGAAGATAATATGCACCACAATGGTGCAGTGGTTAGAGTGCAGTACTGCAGGCTACTTCTGCTGCCTGCCGGCTGCCTGTAATTTGGCAGTTCAAATCCCATTTCTACCCTTGTTCCTTAACCACTATACCATATTGACTCTCATTAATGTAGGTCTCATTAATGTAAGTCTATGAAAGTTTCTGGCATTTTACACAGTAGAAGAGACTGTTCCAGAGACAACAAAAAGGAAGGTTGACTCAGCCTTCCATCCTTCCGAGGTGGGTAAAATGAGGACCCAAATTGTTGGGGGCAGTATGCTGACTCTGTAAAACCACTTAGAGAGGGCTGCAAAGCACTGTAAAGCGGTATATAAGTCTAAGTGCTATTGCTATTGCTATAATCTTGGTGAAGCCATCCTTATTCCCTTTGATTTATGAAAGTTAATTAGTATAACTGAAATAAAATATATTTTCCTATTTACCATGCATTTGTTTCCTTTTTGTTGTCTCTGGAACAGTCTCTTCTACTGTGTAAAATGCCAGAGACTTTCATAGACTTACATGAATGAGACCTACATTAATGAGAGTCAATGTGGTATAGTGGTTAAGGAACAAGGGTAGAAAATGGGAGATCATGAGTTCAAGTCCCTCCTTAGTCATGAAAGCCAGCTGGGTGACTTTGGGCCAGTCTCTTTTCTGTCAAGCCAGCCAACCTCGTAGAGTTGTTGTAGTAGAGAAAATAGAAGGAGGAAGATGTGTTGGATATGTTCGCCACTTTGAGTAATTTTTCAAAAGTAATAAAGACTGGATACCAATAAATAAATAAAATAAGGAACCATCTGAATTCCTGTGCAGGGCATTTTAATTGGTAATAATTGTAACCAATTATATAATCAATGAGTAATATTAGCAAACATTGCCAATTATAGACGCACCAACACACACACACACACACACACACACACACACACACACACACACACACACACACACACACACACACACACACAGAGAGAGATATCAGTAAATGATATAAGTAAACAAATATAAATTTAGAAAATCAAAATAATGATATGATGAGAAAAGTGTTTCAGAATTAGCTTACGTTATTTCAAGGAAATGTGGAGACCAAATTAAATGCTATTTTAATTGCTATTATGTGATCGTAAGGAAGAATGATATGTTTAATGGGATAATTATTACAGGTTATTATGTTTTATAAAATCTTTTCCATCATCTTCAAGGAATAATTATGCCTTAAAAGCATTGTGCTAAGTAGGAGGTAAATAAAGAAATTAAGAGGTTTTAAAAAAAATAACTAGGAATATGTCCACTTTTACACAAACTTTTTCAGACTTAGGCAGAGTCAGGTTTACCACTGAATGCCCACTCAACACCTAGTTGTAATACTAGTAGGAAAATATTAAATACCAGTATACTTAGTATAAAACCTTTAAATATACAGCTGAAAGGGGGATAATGTTTGGAATATGTGAGGTGCTTTCAAAAGTTTGGAAACTGTTGCTATCTCTGAAGGACAACATTTGAAACTTAGAAAGCTTAATTTTGATAAAATAAAATACCCTGACTGATCTCCATCTCCAAGTAGGAGAGGTTTTGAGCACTAGATGGCAGCAACGTATGAACAACCATGAAGAGAGGTATCCAGGAATGGATATTCAGTATATTTTCTTTAGGTGATCAACTTTGCACCTCAAATAATGTTTCTGAATTAGAGAGCTCAGAAAAAAAAAATACAAACCTTTCTATTACATACCAAAATCCAAAAGATACCGCAGTTAAGTTATTCTCTCCAATATTACACGGAAAAACACTATTGCAAGGGAAGACACTATTGCAAAGAAGACAGGGGGAGGACTTTGGAAAGCATTGGTCTTTCAATGTTTTATTTATTTATTTATTTATTTATTTATTTATTTATTTATTTATTTATTTTATTTTGTCAAACATGTACAAGATAGTAGTTGTTTGTATAAACATAACGTAAGTAAAAAGTACCGATAAAAGAGGACAATAGGACAGTAGGACAGGGACGGTAGGCACAGTGGTGCGCTTATGCATGCTCCTTACAGACCTCTTAGAAATGGGGAGAGGTCTACTGTAGACAGTCTAAGGTTAAAGTTTTGGGGGTTTGGGGAAGAAACCACAGAGTCAGGTAGTGCATTCCAGGCATTGATCACTCTGTTGCTGAAGTCGTATTTTCTGCAGTCGAGTTTGGAGAGGTTTACATTAAGTTTGAATCTATTATGTGCTCATGTATTGCTGTGGTTGAAACTGAAGTAATCATTGACAGGAAGGACTTTTTGATATATGATTTTATGAACTACATTTAGATCAGATAAGAGGCGACGTAGTTGTAAATTGTCTAATCCCAATATTTCAAGTCTGGTGCAATGAGGTATTTTATTGCGAGCAGAGGAGCGGAGGACTCTTCTTGTGAAATATTTCTGGACTCTCTCAATTGTATTAATGTCTGTTATGCAGTGCAGGTTCCAGACAGGTGAGCTGTATTCCAGAATTGGTCTAACAAATGTTTTGTATGCTCTGGTTAGCAATGTAATATTGCCAGAGAAGAAGCTACGCAAGATTAGATTAACAACTCTCAGAGCCTTTTTGGCAAAGGAATTTTCCAAAAGTTTTCAAAGGAATCATCTCCTTTTATGCCTCAAAGTACTTGAATCAAAGGCAAAAGACTTGATACAATTTGAAGAGAAACCAATAAGTGATAAGAAATAAGACACAAACATAAGAAAACGGACATTGTGTTTTTATATGGTCTAAATATAATCACGTCAAAGGCTAGTATATTGGACACTGGGATTTCTTATATTGACTGTCTTCTTTCTCTTTTTTCAGTTTATTATTATTTTCACCATTCTTTTACTTTCCCTCATCGGAAAAAAAACCCGAAAAGGTATTTTTATGGAAAAATATTTTAGGTATGTTCTTTATGGGTACAAATTGATAAGAGTTTTTCTTTTGGACTTTGTTTCTCTTATTAACATCCTTCCCAAATATTCATGGTTGCTCTTGTGAAAAATCAGGATCTCCTCTTCTCTTGGGAAATGAGAAGTGGAAATATGGAACAGAGGATTGTATGCTGAAAATCTGCCCCCTCACCTGCATTTCTCAAACACTCCACCCCAACCAAGCATAATTTCACTGACTTGTTTCCTCCTTTGGAAAAGTGTAAACAATAAAGGTCTCTTGTTTTGCATCAATGGAAACACACATTATTTTTTAAAGAAATAGACAACAAACCCTCAGCACACCACTGATGCGTACATTTTGACGCCAGATAATTAATTGTATCTTTACTGCAAAAAAAAAAAGTGGTTTACAGATGAGCCAGTGTTAATTTTAAATTGAATTGTTGCTTATCTTCCATTGGGCCTTGGCTATATTATTATCTACTGCAATTATATCTTAGATTGATGGTGGAGTTTTTCCTTGGAATAGGTTAGATTTTCAAATGCTTGAAAGAGAAACAGCATTTAGCTGTTTTCCAGTGCTAGGTCAAGAGGTTATCTGAGCAGGTGGCTAAAGTCAACAAAAATGGTCTGAAGTAGTGCTAGATATTTAAAAGGACCCAGTTTTGTCACAATATGCACAAACTTGAAATGCTAACAGGGAGGAAATGTTTTTTTCTTGAGTATAGGAAACTATTGCTTTAAGTGAGTGATTAATTCATACCTGATATCCTGCAATATGATTGATGGTATAATTAGCTCTGCTTGTAATATTTGCACTAGATATGGTGGATTTCATCCTCATGCAACCCAAGATTGTGATGGCATCTTATTACTGCATCATTGGATCAATTGTTATTGCTTTCCTTTTGTTCACAACTACAAGAAAAAAATATATAAAGACTATCAAAGAAAACTATCCACTTCAATAATGGCAGGAGCCAAAGATCAGTCACTTGGAAATGAGATAAAATATATATTTTTTCAGTTGTCTAAACATTGTAGGACAGCCAGTCTGGTGTAGTGGTTAAGACCTCAAGCTTGAAACTTCTAGAAACTAGAAGTTATGTGCATAACAATCTACAACATCTGTTCTGAAAAATAATGTAGCTCTACTATTAAGATTTGATTCTTCTAAGAAGAATCAAGAACGTAGCCATAGCAGATTTTTTGTTTTTAATGAACAAAGGGTAACATTTAACATGAGAAACTATAACAGTAAAGTTGCAAACCAAAGGATATCTTCGAAATAGGTTGAATCACACTGAGTGCTTATCAGGCACAAGAAATCAGGAAGCAAGGCGCTTCAAACAAATACAAATTTATTACATGCTAACACTTTCTAAAAGAATCTGAACTACTAACTGTCAAAGCAAATTGGTGGTAGAGAAGAGTCAATGGAATTCAAGGTAGTCTGGACTTAGATCTCTTGTGGGCACAAAAGAACTCAAGACTGATGACATGCTTGATCCCTCCTTCGGGCTCAGCCTGGTCTTTTCCTACAGTGCTGTTACTTTTCAATCAAATATGAAGATTGAACCTATGTTTCAAACATCCTTCCTTGAACCAAACTAGCTCAAGACTTCAGCTGTTACTACTGTACTTTGTGTGTGTGGAAAAAAACTTTTGAAATCAAAGAGAGGGAGCATTGCACTGTCTGGCACAAGCCATGGATCTGATCATTAACAGCCTTTTCAATTTGCACTGGTGTGGCCTTCCAAACAGTTTTGCATCCAACCACAAGAGTCAAAAAGTTAGTATTTTTTTCTGATCTTCATCCAAGGAAAAGACAAATCATGGAGCAATTTTCAAAAGTGAAATTATCTAACTGGAGGGAGCCTTCTACCTGTCCTGGAAGAATCATGACAATTGGAGTCGTGCCTTCTCCTTTGGGTGAGAGCCTAAATTCTTGCTGAATTTGCTTTTCTCCTAACAGTTGACATGTTGTTTAGTTGCAACCAAGGTGCTTTCCGTTCTTGAAGCTGGGAGTAGAGAAATCTGGATTATAAAATAGTCCTTAAGCTTTTTAAGGAGGCAACCTACATTGCCTCTGAGAGGCTGAATTGTACAAACCACGCCTGGGCTGGATATAGTCCAGTATAGAAAACGGAGTGAGCAGGGAAGCATGCAAAGTGAAGCCACATTCCTGATGAAAGGCTAATTCAGCAAGAATGCAATTCCCTAGGAAGATTTTTTTTTAAAGAAAAAAAAACACTGCTGAGATTTTTGCAAGGGGAATATGCTGAAGCAATTGCTAAACCAGTAATGTACAAGAGCGAACAGTAAACGCAGCAGACCATCTGGTGTCTAATTTGCATAATGATGATGTGATAATCATAGGGCACAAAGGGACTATGCACCACAGAGAAAGCAGAGTGAAGTTACCTGAATCAGAGACAGTGGTGGGTTCTAAATAATTTTGCTACCAGTTCACGTGTGTGCGCTCACGCGTGCACACAGAAGCATCCCAGGCGGGTGGGTGGAGTGTCCCGCCACTGGCGCTACCGGTTCTAACAACCGGTCCGAACCGGGAGCAACCCACGCTGATCAGAGTGCTCAAATTTTGACTGCAAGACCACTTTGGACCAAAAAACAGTCAACAATGCTAACTATCTTGTAAGGGACTTCCTAAATAATACGAAGTTCAGATTCCTAGTTCAAATCCCATGGTTATCACCTGCTTGCAAGACAGACGAAGAAACACTACTTTCTCTTAACTAAAGCATACACAACAGCATTTCTAAATAGCGGACTTAAAAAAGCACAAACTTTCCAAGCTTTGTCGACAAACATCAAATGAATGGGGTTCTTATTTTCTTTTGAAGCAGGGGTGAAATTCAATTTTTTTCCCTACTGGTTCTGTGGGTGTGGCTTGGTGGGCGTGGCAGGGGAAGGTTACTGTAAAATCCCCATTCCCTCCCCACTCCTGGGGGAAGGATATTGCAAAATCTCCATTCCCACCCCATTCTGGTGCCAGCCAGAGATGCTATTTGCCGGTTCTCCGAACTACTCAAAATTTCCGCTACAGGTTCTCCAGAACCTGTCAGAACCTGCTGAATTTCACCCCTGCTTTTGAGCATGTGGGCATTTTGAAATCATTAACTTTGAAATCATTTTAAGGACACTTGAACAATAGATCTTCCATGATGAACACAGCTTACCAAAAGTTACCCATATAACAGAAAGTAAACTGTTCCCTGTTATGGCTACTGGATCTGGACGACAATTGGCTTCTAGAGGACAACAAAATCATATAGACAACTCTAGTGATGTGATCATTTGATAATCTTGTGGTCTAATGCAGCCCAAATCCTTAATAATCTCCTGAATGGTATATATTGTTTCAAGCTACCAATAGACTCTTAACTTGATATAATGATTTCATCATAAAAAAAGTAATCTCAAAAAGTGTTTGCAATAGATGTGAGATTGAGAAGCATTCTTGGAATTAAGGAGAAAGTCTTGAAACGGATACAGTAGCTTCATCTTACAAAAATGTTTTAAAATGTAGTATTATATTTTACATTTAACCATGTACACAATACTTATAAATATATAAATAAATATGTATAATACCAAATTCTGGCTGGGTGACAAAGCAGGGAGGTCATATTAGTCCACTGTTGGTGACTCAGATGACACTAAATATATGCCCATTATTATTTACAATGCATCACCAAATCTGATCTCATCTATTTTAGTGTTTATTGCTCTAGAAGTAGGAACGAGGAGACAAGATCTTATCAATTGTGAAAAACTCACAAACGCTGTTAAAAAGTGTTAGGCAGGATAATTTAGCTACCATCAGGATGGTCTGAGATTGTTTTCATAGATTCCATTAAATGCCTCACGACTTTTCTCTCATAATCCAGGTGCTGTGAAGGGCACACAAAGAAACAAAAAACACAGGAAAGATAGATTAAGCTGTATGAACCAGGAAAATGTGAGGATTTTTCTTCATGCAATGTACACTTAATTCTACTCATTCATGTCCTTCAGAAACAGTGGGTGCAACCTGTTTCTGATGTGGGGATCCGTATTATCCCCACCCTGCTGGCCTTCCGAAAAGCCATTAAGACATGGCTCTTCCTGCAGGCGGGGTGATTTTGAGACAACATTACATCGGATGTCTCCCCCATGTTTGTTTGTGTGATATAGATGTTTTAAATTGTTTTTAAATTGCTTTTTAATGATTTGGTTGGTTGTTTTATTAAAATGTTGTACGCTGCCCTGAGTCCTCAGGGAGTAGGGCGGCATAGAAGAACCTCCAAATAAAATAAATAAATAAATAAATGTATTATGTACTGGTGTCCTGCACCAAATTGTACACACCCAAGTAGTTAACAGGGCTATTGTGGAGAAAATAGGAAAGAACATTTACACCAGACTGAGTTATTCAAAATAATGACGGAATATACAATATATGAATTCAAATGAATCAAAGTGAAATGAGGGTGCTGAAGCATTCAACGTCTTCATCAGAAAGGAAATGGAATTCAGGTAATCCTCTTTTGGGGATCACAATTAAAACCTTTCAGTCCTGAGATCACAGTTGAGACCTAGAGGTCATTATGTGAAGTGATCACTAAGTGAAACCACTACTGTGCTTACAAACTTACTTCTGCTTCTCCTTTGCTTTACAGACCCGCAAAGGTTGTAAATGTGAGGATTGGTTGAAAAGGTAATTTCTTATCACTGTTGTAATTGAGTGATAATTCAATTATCACTCAATTACAACAGTGCGCGTCTTCTGTGTTACCTCTTTTTCTCTTTATATAAAATGGCTAATCTCCGAATGCTTCATCCCTGTAATTTTGTCTTTGACTCTCTGCTGAATACGATGCAGCCAACTTGAAGCTAGGAGTAACCTATTCTCTCCCAAATATTTTTTTTAATAAAATGTCCTAGTGTTAAAATTACAAAGAGCTGCTCCATTACTCCTTGCTCAGATTAGATTCTTATTCTCCATGCAAAGTTCCTCATTTTATTATTCAAACTACTAGCCACAGTGAACAATGCACACAATTGTATTGTGTTCAACGCAGTGGTGAAATCCATTTTTTTTACTACCGGTTCTGTGGGCATGGCTTGGTGGGCGTGGCTTGGTGGGCATGGCAGGGGAAGGATACTGCAAAATCTCCATTCCCACCCCACTCCTGGGGGAAGGATATTGCAAAATCTCCTTTCCCACCCCACTCTGGGGACAGCCAGAGGTGGTATTTGCCGGTTCTCCGAACTACTCAAAATTTCCGCTACCAGTTCTCCAAACTACTCAAAATTTCAGCTACCGGTTCTCCAGAACCTGTCAGAACCAGCTGGATTTCACCCCTAGTTCAACGGTCTCAGAAGCAATGAAAAAAGAAATACAATCTTTGTCTCAATAGAGCTTCTGTGCTTATGTTTGGGAAATCTAGCCACTGAAAGGATAACCATATCTCAAGAGAAGTGCACATGGGCTTTGCAGTGAATATTCAGAACCGTGGAGTCCTTGGTGCTCTCTGAGCTTGGTTGTTTTCTTGCAGACATTTCATTGCTCAGTTAGGTAACATCTTCAGTGACCAATCTCAGAGAGCACCAAGGATGTCACAGTATAACCCCGAGCTACAAATATTCTCTTCTATTGGAACATCCAGGATCTTTGTACATACCGTACCTTCTATATGTACATACTGTACATACTTTCACAAATAAAAAAGTGTAAATCAGCTCTTAATGCCTTTGTGCTGAAAGTTGCTTTCTTGAACTTCAGATTTCCTAATCTTCCAAACTGATAATACAGTCATCTGTGATTTCTAGTTCTTCTTTCTAAGGATGCAATACAGATGCCTTGATTATTGTTATTATTATTAATTTTTTTAAGCATTCATGGCTTTGGGCGATGCAACCCCCATGTACATCTTTCTAATGCTGTTTTGCTTCTAGGAAAAAGGCTTAAAGGAAAGTACACAGGCTTAAAGTTGCATTTATAAAACTCGGCAGATATGTCATAATTGGCTGCACGGGCTTAGTTCTAATGAAATATACACAGATAATAACCATCAGGCATAAAAGGATGCCAAAAGCAGAGATTGCAACAACATAAAGACCACCGTGATCCAGCATAGAACTTTAGTGCCAGGAGCAGAAATATTTTCTCTTAATTGAAATAAATGTAAGTTCATTACACCCATTGTTGTTTAAAGTCAAATTTGCTCATCTTCCACAAGCTCTCCTCATACATTTCTTCTAGTAAATTCAACAGAAAATTGCTACACAGCAGTGCTAGATTAACAATTATGCCAAGTATGTTGCAAAACTCAAGGCCAAACCAAACATGATTTTATGGACGTTGTGAATCCTTGCATGCTTATTTACTGTCTCTGTCTCTGTGGTCTGTCCATCCATCCATCCATCCATCCATCCATCCATCCATCCATCCTTCCTTCCTTCCTTCCTTCCTTCCATAAAGTGGCAAGCAGAATAATTGATGTAGTAATCGAAATGGGACTGGACACATTTATGGAAGATCAGCCTAACAATAGCTAGGAAGTCCTCGATTTATGACCACAATTGACCCCAAAATTTCTGTTGTTAATTGAGACATTTGTTAAACAAGTTTTGTCCCATTTTATGACTTTTCTTGCCACAGTTGTTAAATGAATCACTGCAGTTGATAAGTTAGTAACCTGTTTGTTATGTGAATCTGGCTTCCCTATTGACTTTGCTTGTGAGAAGGTCTCAAAAGGGGATCAAATGACCGGGACACAACAAAGATCATAAATATGAACCAGTTACCAAGCCTCTGAATTTTGATTACATAATCATGGGGATAAGGGGTGGGTTTCACTTACCTTCGCCACTGGTTCGCGTCGCGACGAACCCACTCCTGATGGGGATGCTCCAAAGGTCGTAACTATGAAAAACGGTCATAAGTCACATTTGTCAGTTCTATTGTAAATTTGAATGGTCACTAACTGTTGTAAGTCAAGGATTACCTGCACTAATGGCTGTTTACTACTTTCTCGACTGTGGGAAACAGTTGAGAAAGAATACCGGTTTCTTGGAAAGGACAATAGGAAGGGGGCTATTACTCTCAGTCCAGGTTTGTGAACTTCCAAATAGTTCCTGTTGGCCCCTACATGTTCCTGGTCTAGCAAAGTTTTTCTTGGGTTCTTCAGAAGAAAATTTTAACCTGCCATGGACTTCATGACTTTCCCTCCTCTGCTCATCTGCTATGTACAATGGAAATAAAGCTCCCCTTAGTCCAACTCAAGACCATTTAAATGTATGGGGAAAATCAGGTAAGGGGGAATATTGTGGTCAATCAAACCACGTATGCCACAAAATCCCCATCTAAAATCAAACCATAATCCTGTCCTGGATCAGCTGTCAGACTACACTAGGAAAAAATTAACTCCAGTCTAATCCAAATCAATCAATTACCTTTAGAAATGTGCAGTTCTAAAAATAGGAGCATAAAAAGTGGGGGGGAGGGGGGAATATGAAAGTTTTGCCTGCTGCTAGCACAGAATACCTAAGTTTGGATACCACACTGGTTCTATTGGGTGACGAATTCTTCATGTGGTGTAAAAAGGACAAATGCATCATATGTTAAGTTCTTTAAATGCAAATCTATAAAGAAATCTAGTTTTGTTATGAATTTGCTCCCTGTCCCATCTTTTCTTTCATCTGTTTATAATGATATCTGGCCCACCACCCACGGTGCATTCTTATGCAAGAAAATTCTGTTGCAATTCTCCATTTTGCCAAGGGTGCAGAATTTATATAGAGCTCAGAATTATGCAAGATTGGATTAAATACTTCTACTACATTTGGGTACTGGCTAAGCACCAACAAGGTGCCTCAGTCTATATCCAAAGACCAAAACTGTGATGTCAGGACAATTTATGTTCACATATCAAGCTCAAACTCTTTATTTATTTAAACAGATGGAGATGGCCTAAGATTACATCTACTGCCTCTGGCTGCAAGTAGAAGCTTACATGGATTTACTTGAATTTGAGTAGAACTCTGTAACACTGAAGATGTTAACGACTACTTTTTACTAAAGACTGTCAACGACTACTTCAGCTTCAACCACAACAATACACGAGCACACAACAAATACAAACTCAAAGTGAACCGCTCAAAACTTGACTGTAGAAAATACGACTTTAGCAACAGAGTGGTTAATGCCTGGAACTCACTACCTGACTCTGTGGTTTCGTCACCATACCCCAAAAACTTTACCCTTAGACTGTCCACTGTTGACCTCACCTGATTCCTAAGAGGTCAGTAAGTGGCGTGCATAAGTGCAACAGCGTGCCTACCGTCCCTGTCCTAATGTTCCCTCTTATCAGTACCCATCTTATGTATATAAACAATGTTATATCTAGGTATATTACCAATACGTACTTGACAAAATAAATAAATAAATAAACTAAATAAAATAAAATAAAATAAAAGATCATTCTTTGATTGTTTTTTTCATGAGATAAATGCCATTTCTGTGTCGCTTTTATAACCAGGATGGGGTTTTTTTATAGTTCTTTTTATAACCAAGATTTGTTTGCAGGATTTCGATATGGTTAGTTTAGAGAAAAGAAGGACTAGGGATTATATGATAGCGGTGTTCCAGTAGTTGAGGGGCTGTCACAAAGAGGGAGGGGCAACTTATTTTCCAAAGCACCAGAATGCAGGACAAGAAACAATGGATGGAGACTAATCAAGGAGAGAAGCAACCTGGAATTAAGGAGAACCTTCCTAACAGTGAGAACAATTAACCAGTGGAACAGCTTGCCTCCAGAAGTTGTAGGTGCTTGATCACTGGAGATTTTCAAGAAGAGACTGGACAGCCACCTATCTGAAATGGTATAAAGTCTCCTGCTTGAGCAGTGGTTGGACTGAAAAACTTCCAAGGTCTCTTCCAGCTCTATTTCTGGCTGGCCATTTCTGTTTACCAATTGAATAAGACTTTGATCCTCACTGTGTAAAATACTATTTTGTATTTTACTGATTATTACATTTATATTGTTCATGCTCAATCCCAACCGCGTGGGAGCTCAGGGCATACACATAGGGGACTTTCCTCACTTTAACACCACTCTATTATAAAGTAGACTGGGCCGAGAGACAGCAACTGAGCCAGCAAGCTCTTAAACTGAATGTAATGCTTGTGCAGGACTACAAAAGTAAGTCCTTCAAGAAGATGTCATTAAACCTGCTTGTAGATATCACTAAACATGTGTTGACCCCCACCTCTTCTTCCATCCTTCACACAGGCCTCTTCTTCAGTCCTTAACACAGAAAAAACATGAGAAATGCTAGTATTCATATAAAAAGTGTCCAACAATTAAGCATAAAGCTTTCAATACACATTTTGTCCTGTTCTCTGTCTTGCTTCCAACTCAATTGGAGACAAGGGGCATCCTATCATTATTATGATTGATTGATTGCCCAATCAGCCAGATGTTTAGACTACCGTTGGAGTTTCTGTCCACCTACTGGTTCTTCCCAAGGATCTGAGATAGGCAAAGATGGTGGTTTAATAATGTTAAAGGTATTGTTGCAGGAGTTAATCTTTCCAAGAAAAGCATCTTTTGCAATTGACTGATGGTGATAGTGTTCAAGTGATGCTCCAGATATTTTATAATTGCATCTAAGGTGCTTATTACTATTGGTATCGTTATCTTTGTTTTTTCCTACATATAAAACAATGTGAAATCAAGCTTCCAGTTCTTTAAGTGTTGGCCTTCATATACATAAAATTCTTCCAAAGAATTTAGGACAGTGTTTCTCAACCTTGGCAGTTTGAAGATGTGTGGATTTCAACTCCCAGAATTCCCCAGCCAGCGTTGCTGGCTGGGGAATTCTGGGAGTTGAAGTCCACACATCTTCAAACTGCCAAGGTTGAGAAACACTGATTTAGGATGTTATAATATATCAGCATAGCAGAGAGAATAACTGGCCCAAAGTCACCTAGCTGTCTTTCATGCCTAAGAAAGACCTAGCACTCCCAGTCTCCTGATTTCTAGGCTTTTCTAACCGCATGGGAAAATATGAACACAGCAATTATGTTGGAAGTACACCATGGAAATAATGAGTGAAGAAGAAGAACTTGATCGCATTTTCATTATAGCACTTTTTATCCTACAGAGAAAACAAATGAAAAATTACCTGACATTTAGTAGGCATAGGAACAACAAATATCTGAAGTGGAAGTTAGAATGGTTCACCTAAAATGTATGTCAGAAATTAGTTTTGGTTTTTGGTGATCTTGGTTAGTCCCTTCCACGCAGCAGACCAGGGGTGGGTTCCTCCCGGTTTGGACCGGTTCGCCCGAACTGGTAGCGACCTGCTGGTGATGTCATGATGATGTCACCAAACCGGATCGGTCGGTGCCGGTCCGTGGGTGCCGCCATCCTTTTTTTAAAAAAAATTCCAAATTTTTAATTTTTTAAAAAAATTCCTTCTGAGCATGCGTAGAAGACTGCACTGTGCATGCGGTCAGCATCTTTTTTTGGGCTTTGTTTTTTCCCCCAATTTTCATTACTGCACATGCGTGCGCGCGTGAAGTGCGCACGCGCCCACGTGGCGTGGCACGGGAAGGAGCAAACCGGCAGCGAGGTAAGTTGGAACCCACCCCGCAGCAGACTAATTAGGACAGAAAAGAGAGAGTGGACATCTCTACCCAGTTTGAGTTCCAGCTACACCCACTGCATCCCTGCAGAAATATTTGGCATTTATACCTTAGCCCTATAGGAAGTTGTCGAGGGGATCAGTTCATATATTTCTGACTCTATGTCACTGGGTAATGTGAATATCAGATTCCTTATCCTTTTTTTTAAAAGGAATCCTTACCCAAATTGTTCCAAAGGTGCTTTTTTCAAGAGGCAATTGGATTTTCTGGTTTCTTTGAAGACATTTCGCTTCTCATCTTGAATGAGAAGCAAAATGTCTTCACAGAAAAAACCAAAAAGTCCAGTTGCCTCTTGAAAAAAGCACCTTTGGGACAACCATGACCTGGATGTCTGAGAATCTCCATAGACCTTACTCAAACTATTGTATAACTCAGTACTGGCCTCTCCCTTAGAGTATCTTTCAAT
Source organism: Diadophis punctatus similis (assembly GCA_023053685.1). NCBI lineage: Eukaryota > Metazoa > Chordata > Lepidosauria > Squamata > Dipsadidae > Diadophis > Diadophis punctatus. The sequence goes on from JALIGW010000002.1 coordinate 86,863,150, forward strand.
TTCACCTCTATGGCAATAGTTCCAAATCCCCCTCCAATCCAAAATAAAAACCCAGATTTTCACAAAATCAGAAAGATCATGGATAGTGTTGTAGCTGATAGCAAAGAAGGAAGAAGGGGAATTAAGAATCAGTTCACATAAATCAAAGACTGCTTAGTGGCACCTTTCTCAGTGGAGGATTTGGCCCATTAACTGGTTGAGTCAGGAAAGCTTATTTGCCTGTTTAACTGGTAAGTAGTACAGCATCGGTTAAATGCCCATGAAATTTATGGAACTTCCCTTTCTCTGTCTCTCTCCCCCCCTTAGAGGCTGGTACATGTGTAGATAATTATCTTAATGAAAGAAGAGGGACTGTAGCCAAATGCAAACCCAAAATGAAGAAGCCACTGTCATTATCACTGCAAGAATGAACTTGACAGAGAATCTACTTTAATGCACAGTTGCTTAAAAAACATGCTACTTTTGTCATCTCCTGGAAGCTTTCCTACAAAGGCTATTTCTATCATCCATCCACCCACTCACCTTTCACACATGCATATAAAATGCACATGTATATGTACAAAGGTCATAAAAAATGTGAAAAGCCCAGTTCCTCCGGATTTTGTTTGGCAGTAACAACTTCTTAAAGTCACTTTCCTTCACTGAATTGTGACATTCAGGCAGTGACACTTTGCCTCCTTCAATACATCTGCTGTATGACTACACAGTAACTTCACACACCTACAAGTTCTGCTGGCATTTTTATGACCCCAAAACACAGGATGGTAATTCCTGGTGTGTGTGTGTGTGTGTGTGTGTGTGTGTGTGTGTGTGTGTGTGTGTGTGTGTGTGTGTGTGTGTGTTTGTTTGTGTGTGTGTGTGTGTGTGTGTTTTAATTGAAATTCTGAGCCACAAGATATTTGTATCCATCTAAATATAGATGTAGATTATATCCCTCTAGATCAGCAGTTCTCAACCTGTGGGTCGCAACCCCTTTGGGGGTCAAACGACCCTTTCACAGGGATCACCTAAGATCATCGGAAAACATATATTTCTGATGGTCTTAGGAACCGAGACACTGCTACTCTATCCGTCTCCAGGTGGATTCACCTACATGCAAATAGACTACTGCCAAAAAAAAAAATCTGTACCATGGGAACTTCTGAGCATGCGCAGAAGCTGAATTTCCAGCACTACGCATGCATCGCCATCTTGTTTTCGGCTTTTTTTTTTTGCAATTTTTTTTTTAAAAAAATCGTCACTGCGCATGCGTGCACGCGCAAAATGCACGTGCTCCCACAAGTATGGCCACGCAGCACAGGAGGAAGCGAACTGGAAGCAAGGTAAGTTAAAACCCACCCCTGAGTTTCCTAATAATTTTATTATTTTATGGTTGGGGGTCACCACAACATGAGGAACTGTATTAAAGGGTCGCGGCATTAGGAAGGTTGAGAACCACTGCTCTAGATGGAGATAATTAGAATAGCATTTTAAAGGCGTGAAAATCTTTGGGTGAATACAAGAGACAATTGGACCCAATCTACAATTTCAGAAACAAGGAATTGGTAGGTCCTTCATCAGAGGAGAGTCATCATGTCTCTGAGGCTTGTAGTGGCTTGTCTGCAATTTCTAGGCAGCCCAATGATGGAATCTGTATCAGTTAAGATTACTGACCTGATGAAACCATATTAGAAGGACACATCAAAAGAGAAAGAAAGAATTAATTAGTTTTCCAATAGAGTAGGGGGGATTACAGATGTAAGAACTTGAGCAGCAGTTGAAATCTACAAGTAAGTGAATTTTCTAGAAGGCCCTTCGTCCTGGGTTTGAAGCAGAGGTGGGTTCCTCCCGGTTTGGACCGGTTCGCCCGAACCGGTAGCAACCCACTGGTGACGTCACGATGACGTCACTGAACCAGTTTGCCTGAACTGGTAGCGACCCACTGGTGATGTCACAATGACATCACTGAACCGGTTCGGTCGGTGCCGGTCCGTAGGCGCCGCCATCTTTTTATTTTATTTTATTTTATTTTATTGAATATTTTTCTATTTTTTTCTTCTGAGCATGTGCAGAAACTGAGTTTCCAGCACTGTGCATGCGGTCGCCATCTTGTTTTTGGCTTTTTTTTTGGCTTTTTTTGAATTTTTATTTTATTTTATTTTATTTTATTGAATATTTTTCTATTTTTTTCTTCTGAGCATGTGCAGAAACCGAGTTTCCGGCACTGTGCATGCGGTCGCCATCTTGTTTTCAGCTTTTTTATTTATTTATTTATTTATGATTTTTTTGGCACTGCATGTCCGTGCACGTGCAAAGCGCGTGCACGCCCACACGGCATGGCCATGTGGCGCGGGAGGAAACGAACCGGCAGCGAGGTAAGTTAGAACCCACCCCTGGTTTGAAGGTACCAATTTTGGTCTGCTCTAGTACTTGTTCAGTTTTTAGCTCTTCATTCAGGCTTTTCCTCATTTTTTGTAGGATATAATTTGGAGTGAGACACCTTACCAATAGTACTTACTGTATATGGGATGGGGAAATGAATGGAGTTGAGAGTTGCTGCCTAAGGAACTATCAGATAGGAGAGGGCATAGCCCACAGCTACCTAATTGACACAAGAAAAAGGAAACCTCACTATCAGAAAGGAACCTCACTATCTTCTCAGGCTGTAAAGGAGACAGTGGGAGATTTGTACTATCAGACATGCAAGATTCTGTTAATGTAGCCTGAACTTGTTCATCTGTCATGTTTCCTGTTCTGAACTACCTGGGAATGTTGACATAATCGTTTCATGTCTAAGCTGGATTATTGCAACATGTTATATATGGGGTTGCTTTTGAAGACCACTTAGAAACTGTAATAGTTGTCATTTTTTCCAGCAGGTGGAAATTGTAGCCACATACCACTAGTTTTGTGAATGCTCTACTGACTTTTGTTCTGGGAACAATTTACAGTGATAGTTTCACCTATATTTCATGGCTTGGATCCTAGCTTCCTTCATGGCCTTCAAGAAGAATAGCCTGAACCATACACCTTGCATTTCTCCATTGCAACTAAGAGGTTGCCTCCCCAATGAGGTTAATTAGTGTGTACCATTAAGCATCCATTAGGAAGGCTGTTAAAATAGTCCTGTTTTGAGTAGCCTTGAAATAGCGATTGCCATTGAATTGGGTATCGGTGTTTCTACGTGATATTACTTAACGGTTGACTTGCTTACTTATGGTTTGCTGTGCTTTTATAATCATTATTATGAATTGACAAAATACTTTTTGGAGAACTGTGATGTAGAAAAATAATGAAATCAACAAACAGATTATTGTACTGATTAAAAATGATGATCATTTTATATTTTCTACTGTATGAATTCTTTGGATCTTGTATTATATAGTACCATGTGATAATGTCTGAACATTGGAGCAAATTCAAAGGAGGCCTACTAAGTGTTGAAGGATCTAGACACCAACACCTATGAGGAACAATGAAAGGATCTGGGTATGTTTAGTCTACAGAAAAAACAACTGAAGGGAGATAGGATAACTCTGGATACCTGAGGAGATGCCTCATAGAAGAAAGGTTGGCCTTATTCTCTGTTGTCTCAAAAGGTAAGAGCAGACTCATTTGGTAAAATCTATAAAGAAATAAGTTTCAGGCTTGATATCAAAAGTAACTTCCTGGCTGCATATGGAAGAGGCTACCACAACATTTTTTCACAAAAAGTTGACAAACAGGGACTGGATTGGGTATTTGTCAGTGATGACCTGCACATAGGAAGCAGTTAAAGTAGATGACTTCGATACAGGTAGTCCTCAACATATGACCACAATTGAGCCCAAAATTTCTGTTGCTTAGTGAGAGATTTGTTAAGTGAGTTTTGCCCCATTTTACAACCTTCCTTGCCTCAGTGGTTAAGTGTGACAGATGTGAGAATTAATCTCACAGAGGAGATGTTTGATCTTTTCCCGGACATCAGACATTAGAAATGAAACCGCAGTTTAAAAGTCTAAGTAAAAATATTTATTTCGGTACAAAAACAATAAATCCTCATTTGTTTACATCTCTGATATAAATGTGCGTCTTCTCTCAATGGAAGACAGAAGAAGAAGGGGAGAGCGGAGATTGGAATGCACACATGCGTACAAGAACATATCAATCACGTGCTCAGGAATGAACCATTATATTGAATAGGGATGCATCTCCCTGCATATACATATAACAGGCAATAAATCACACCGTGACCAAGTGAGTCTCTGTAATTGATAAGTTAGTAATAGGGTTGTTAAGTGAATCTGGTTCTTTGCTTGTCAGAAGGTGGCAAAAGTTGATTGTATCACCCCGAGACACTGCAACTGTCATAAATATGAATCAGTTGCCAAGCATCTGAATTTTGATCACGTGATCACGGGCATGCTGCAATGGTCATAAGTGTGAAAAAAGATTGTATGTCACTTTTTCCAGTGCCGTTGTAACTTCAGTCACTAAACAAATTGTTGTAAGTTGAGGATTACCTGCAAATCCTTCTATCTTTATGATCCTATGAAATCTCAGCACAAATACAGAACGTCTGTTTTCATACCACTTTTTCATATACTCCTGAATAGTTTCTACAGTCGAAAACAGAGATGAAGAGAGAATTTAGGGGAAAAAATTGGTACACCTACTAAATAAAAAAAAGTGCACCATAAGGGCATGAAAGATGGTACATTTAGGTCTGCACTCACAATTTCAACACCTATCTGATGCTAAATTTTTAATTTTTAACCATGAGACCACATTAACACTGTTGCCCCATGTAGCAGTGTAGAGAACAAGTGTGTAATGCACGCTGGAAACTAACATTATCCTACCCACCTGACAAACTTTATTTTATTTTTTTAAAAGAAATAAGTTGGCACATTTCTTTGTTGATGTTGGATAGTGGATGGAGAGGAGCCTTTCTTCCTCCCTCTTCTTTCTTTTAAAAAATCCTGGCATGTTATTTCAGCCTGACATCTTTTGTGTTTGTCATCTACCTGCTGAATGATTAATCCTGAAGATTTAATGTTTTACAGTCAAAGAGACCTGGGATGTTTCGATGGGGTTCTTTTAATCTCGCCTCCAGTTTGAATCACAGCCACCAAAGAAGCGTGGGAGGGGAGCTGTCTTTTGTAAGCAAAGTTGCCAAGCAGCTAACCAGAGTTTCACCATGAGATAAAAACAACTGGAAGAAGATAACCAATCCAAAAACTTAACTGCTTTCCCCACCTCTTAAACCGCTGAAGATAACGCCATAATGCTACAATGAGGAAAGGAAACCAAGAGAAACGAGATCTACCACCAAAAGCAGCACCCAAGTGCTTTAAAACATTGCTTTTATTTGCTCATTCCTCCTCCTGCGGCACAATAGGGCAAATTGTTCATGTGAATAAGCAACTAAAAGTTATTTGTTCAGTAAGAAGAACTTGCCCAATTTCAATCTGTGTTCAATCTGGGGAATAAAGGGGATTTGAAATCTGCAAAAGGTAAGGTAAAAGCTAAGAGCCCTGGTGGTGCAGTGGTTAGAATGCAGCATTGCAGGCTAACTCTGCTCACTGCCAGGAGTTCGATCCTGACCGACTCAAGGTTGACTCAGATTTCCATCTTTCCAAGGTCGGTAAAATGAGGACCCAGATTGTTGGGGGCAATATGCGGACTCTGCAAACTGCTTAGAGAGGGCTGCAAAGCACTATGAAGTGGTATATAAGTCTAGGTGCTCTTGTTATATGAACTTTTTCAGACTGAGAAGCACATTGGACCTTCGAGTAACTTTTCTGAAACTGCCTTCTGAACTATAGGTGGGACCCAAACAAAGAGGTTCATTGCCTTGAGCTTCATGAATGAAAGCCAAGATATAAATGCAAATAATAAACAAACAAATTAAAAAGTCAAGATGTGTGCCTAAGAACCTCAATTTTGAAACAACTGTAATGGCTGTTTGCTTCTAGCCCCAAATCAAAGTGCTGGCACTCACTTGGAAGCCTCAAATTGTTTGGAATCCCAATACTAGAAGGAACTCATCTTCCAAATCAACCCTTCTTCATCCATTAAAGAGCCCATTCACCTGTGTTTTTATCATAGTCTTTTTTTAAAAAATGAATGGCACTGTTAGAGAAGCCTGGTTTGTGCACCTTTTGAATGCCATGCAAAATTGTCATCTGTTTTAAATTACTGTATTTTTTAAATCAGTTTTAGGAAGTCCTGAAATCCTTAAAAATTGATGTGGGAAAGGATATGGGACAGTAAAAATATATCAGATTAACAGATTAACACATTGGACAATGCCTTTCTCATCACTTTCCAAATTCCCTTAAAATGCCAGGAAAAACCGAGCTTGGAAAATTATGAAATCTAAAGAAAACATTTTGAAATACCCATGTCTACTCTACGTAGTAGCAATTTCTAGTTATTCTTATTCTCATCTAGTTATTTATTCTACTCTGAAGTTACTCTCCTCTCCTTATGTAGAATGTTGGTTACAGGTCCCAGATGAAGCCAAAAGTAAGAGAAGTTGGAGAATGATGTAGGAGAAGAGCAGGCAGAGGAGGGGTGGAGTTAAGGATGTCATTAGTTTAGAATCATTGCGTTCCTACAAACATTCCAAGTTCCAACCCTCCTGAATTCTCTTGATCTTTATCTGGCGCCAATTTAGTGTTGAACTTTAGTTGATTAGATTATTGTGTATAGGCTTGAATAAATCTTCTATGCTGCAACCTTATGAATGATCCTGATTCTTTGCCCCTGACAATATTGTTTTGCCAGACAAAAAGTGCAATAGTACTTGACAAGTGGATTTTTAAAAATTTATTCTTTTGTTGCTTTTAAAATAATGACAAACAAAAAAAAAGATGATTTACACGGTAATGTCCCTTCATTTTATTCTCGCAATCCAATGAGATAGGCCGGTCTGTGATGGTGTGACTTTCACAAAGTCGCACAATGATTTTTCGCAGAACACCTCGAACCTGAAACTGGGTCTTCCCAGTCCTAGTCCAGTACCATAATCACTACACATACTGTCTCTTAAACTGGGTCAGGTAGTTCTGCCACTTTCACTGGTTCCTATCTATTATTCTATTTTATTTTAAAAAATGAAGAATTTGTTCAATAAAAACATGGGCAAATCTATATTATTATTATTATTATTATTATTATTATTATTATTATTATTATTATTATTATTATTATTATTATTATTATTATTATTATTATTATTATTATTATTATTATTATTATTATTATTATCATCGAGACTGGCTGGCCGAAAACTAGCTAGTGAGAAACTTGGTTGAGCAAACTTGACTCTCCCTGATTCAAATTCAATACTTTGTCATATCATTAGACAGAATTTAGATTGATATGCAATTCCGAATGGAATTCCCTTTTGTTACTTGCAAGAAGTCACAGGAGATCACACAACTGATGTGATTTAGTTTATGCAAATACATGATAGCAGATAGCGCAGGGCCAGTGGCCCTGAACTTGGAACCAGTGTGGGATCATATAGTGACATCAACCAGGGGTGGGTTCCACTTACCTTCGCCACCGGTTCATGAGCGCATCCCCTCCACACAATTTCACTTCCGTGCATGCTCAGACAAAGGAATTAGCCCAAAATACAGCTGAGGAGCTCATTAGCTGTGCTTCGGGCGAAGAAATAAAGCTCAGCATTCACCCGTGGGCAGGTGCGAGGGCTCTTTTTCAAGCCGCGGAAGGGGAAAAATTCACAAAAAATAAAAAAATGGTGGCGCTCATGGGACGGCACCGACAGTGATGTCACAAGTGGATCGCTACCGGTTCGGGTGATCCGGTCCGAACTGGGAGGAACCCACCCCTAACATCAACCATTTGGGATACTATTGATTGCCCTTTGGTAACATGAGTTACTACTTAAATGAAGTTACGTGGAAAAATTGAAAAAAAGAATTAAGAAAAGTGGGGGCTTTAAAATGTTAAGTGTTTTGTGTATCTTTGCTACTATCCAGTTATCATCTGGATTTTTGCAGTTGATGTATGGTAGACATCGGTTAGTGAGGATCCAGGGTCATATACTGGTTAACATGTTGGAATGAGAGGCTGTGGTATTATGTAGTTGATCTTCAGTTAGCCTCTGTTGCTTAAGCTGTATTAGTATTTTGGGGATATAATGGGATATTTCCATTTGCAAAACAACAATAGTAAAAAATTTATTTGGATTTAGAATTCACCTCAGTCGAAGGGTTCAGTGCAGATCAGAAAAGCAGACATGCATGAATAAGTAAGTGAAATTTGATTCTGTTGATTCAATGACGAGTCTTTCCGACATGTTTGCATTTTAATCCTGAGCTATTTGAAAGGCTATTTTGAGCCTTTCATGCCTTAATCCTGAGCTTGAAAGACTAGATATTGACACTTGAAATTATTCCAAACCGAAACATCTTCTGAGGTTCAAATTTTAGTGTTTCTGTTGCAAAAAATGGTGATGAAAAAGACTTTGGCAGTCATTTCATTCAGCTACCGAGGGCAAAATTATAAGCTACAGCAGGGGTCTCCAACCTTGGCAACTTTAAGACTTCTGGACTTTAGCATCCAGAATTCCTCAGCCAGCATTGATGGCTGAGGAATTCTGGGAGTTGAAGTCCACAAGTCTTAAAGTTGCCTTCTGGACTTCAGCATCCAGAATTCCTCAGCCAGCATTGATGGCTGAGGAATTCTGGGAGTTGAAGTCCACAAGTCCACAAGTTGAAGTCCACAAGTCTTAAAGTTGCCAAGGTTGGAAATCCCTGAGCTACAATATGTCAGAAAGCTGAAATTGGGCGGCATATAAGAAATACCAATAAATAAATAAATAAATAAATTTCTAAATTAGTTCTTTATTTAATAATCTCAAATTTCTGTAAAAGAAAGGAGGAGGAGGAGGAGGAGGAGGAGGAGGAGGAGGAGGAGGAGGAGGAATAATAATATCAGCAACTTGGTCAATATTGGAAAGTTAGATAAAAACAGTATTGGGGACAATTACTATAGAGCACAATGAAATTAATGTGCTATGAATATGTGAGAATATAGAAGAGAGAAAGAGAGAGTGAGAGAGAGAGAAAGGCAACAAACAAAAGGATATGAATTACAAACAATTCACATGCTGGGAATTTTGCATTTAATTCTTCTCATCAAATTGCCTTTCTTTTAAATGTAATTGCAAAGTTGTTCTTTGTTTTGTTTTTCAGCCAATTGTAATATCACCACTATAATGAGTAGCCAATTTAGTCAGATGACTCATAATTCAGCTGGTACTGCTAAATCAGCAGCAGGTAAACTCAAAAGCTCAAAAAATATTTTTTTTCCCGTAAATCAATCAATTTTGCGGATTATGAACTGTAAATTTCTTTAGATCCTGCTTAAAATTAAAATATGTAAGTGAGGGTTCCAGATATTTGAATTTTTTTTTTATAAATCCTATCCTACATTATAGGATGGAAGAAAATTAAGAAATAAGGATAACTTGAAATGATTTAGTCCTTCGCCTCATGTGATAGAGCCTGGCTAGGGGAGTAAATTTAAAAGGAAAACTGAGGAGTTAACCAATTTTGTAATAATCAATAAAAGTAAATGGTATTAAGGAAATTTCAACGTTGATGTTTTATCAAATATTTTGTAAAAGAAAGCAAAGTTTTGCCCTGGTGATTGAGAAGCCTTTCTGGTTAGGTGTGCCAGAGGTAACCTACAAACATGAATTGTTTCTGTCCCAGCAGTTCACTTTCTTGAAGATGTGACCCTTGATTCAAAATGAGAAGCATGCTAGTCAAAAAGAGGAGAAGATAAGTTATTGTTTGCCTAGCTAATCCTATTCCCTTTCTGGGTACAATTAGTGGTTGCAACAAAAAGCTTAGAGATTACCTGTAATAAACTTTTATACAGTAACGCACAAAGAATAAATATGACAGCCTTGTTTACATGACATTAAAACTGAAATGATCCATTAATCTAAACCAGTGTTTCTCAGGGTGTAAGGTTTAATTTCTTTCCCTTAACCTCTGTTTAAGTTAAAACACTTTTTGGTGTTTGGGTGAAAACTCCTACATCCATCCTTCCTTCCTTCCTTCCTTCCTTCCTTCCTTCCTTCCTTCCTTCCTTCCTTCCTTCCTTCCTTCCTTCCTTTCTTTCTTCCTTCCTTCCTTCGTTCCTTCCTTCCTTCCTTCCTCCCTCCCTCCCTCCCTCCCTCCCTCCCTCCCTCCCTTCCTTCCTCCCTTCTTTGTCTGATAACCACTAGTTACTTTAAAGCAGTGGTCCCGAACCGCCGGGCCATGGCCTACTACCAGGCCATGGCCTATTCAGAATTGGGCCGTGAGAGTGGCTGGCTGGAGCGTGTGTGTTCACGCAACTCAACTTGTGCGAGTGGCGGGCTGACAGGCACTCGCTGGTGTGCGTGCAGGCCTGATACCTGTGCAAGTCGAGCTGTGCACATGTGCGCCAGGGGCTGTGTGTGCTCACTCACACACACACACATCAGCCCGCCACTCATACTGGCCAATTCCGCTCCCCACCTAGCTGGACTGCCAAGCCGCAAAGGTTGGGGACCACAGCTTTAAAGCCTTCAAGAAATGAGAAATAAGTTGTACAAGATACTGATCTGAGCCAATACTTTTGTTTGTATCTTCCTCACTCCGTCTTCCCCATCTCCCCAAAACCACCTCTGAAGTTCCCAGGAGGAGCCAACCAGACTAGCAGATGCATCTTATCTCTCAACTGGTGACAAATATTCCTCTGCATCTAATGCAATAAATCAACAGAGATTCCTGGAGAGATAAACCAGCAACTCATATTCTTTCTTTCAATAGTGGGAAGAGCCAAATTCTATATCCTGCAGAGAGCTCTTAGTGGGCTCAGAGCAGAGGTGGGTTCCTCCCAGTTCAGACCGGTTCTATAGAACTGGTAGTAACTTGGCGTATTGGGTCGCTAGAACCAGAAGCGACTCAGGCCTGCCACGCCCCCGAGCCGGTTCTCCCAGCAGCACCATAAGTGCCGCCATCTTGTTTTTTGCTTCTGCGCATGCGGAGAAGCTTTTTTTAAATACAGCGCATGCGCGCCCATGCCCGCACGGCGCATCACTGAGCGAACCGGCAGAGGGAGAATCCAGAACCCACCCCTGGCTCAGAGCATCAGTGGAATAATTTTTCTCTTTTGATTGCCTAGAAGAAATTTTTCTAGTCCAGAAGATTATCTAAACCCAACTAGTAAAATTGGTGTGAGACAAAGTAATTGTACATCATAGGCATTATTTTTAAATTGGCAGTTATTATACGATGTGAGGGCTTTCCTCCCACCTCACCCTGATTTTTCCCAAATGACGTTAAAAAAGAAGTCTGTTAAGGCACATTTGAGAGGTAGACATTTGCTGGTCAAAAATTAATTATATTGCACGTTATTGTTTTTAATGAAAACAAAGGTATTTATATATCGCTATTTCATAAGCCTATCAACTGTATCACTTCTTTTGCTAAGTGAGAAGGCAGCCTGCACTGATTGCCCTCTTCTTGGGTACCCGTGTCGAGGGCATAAGTTCAGCTGCTTGTCCTGAGAGATCCTTCTGTGTATGCCAAGCCTTTCTTTACTCCAATCCTACGCAAACCATTTCTCATGGGAGTTAATTGTCTTATGTTGAAAGGGCAGATTCATCCCTTTGCTAAAAGGTGCGTGAGACAGCACCAGGTCTTTCTGAAATGTCAATCATGGAAGATCATCTTGATGTCACAGGAATGGTTTCTTTCACTCAAAAGGTTTAAGAAGGAGTTGTCTGGAGCCAGGCTCATTGTTTGAAGTTGCCTGAATGGCACCTTAATGATTTGTATTTGAAAGCTTTTGATGTACTTTCAGGGGCTTGGTGCCAGTACAAAGAATGTAGCATTTAAACAAAACAAAATAAAACAGCATGTGTCCTTGCCCAAGGGTTAAAAAGAAAGAGAGGGAGGGAGGGAGGGAGGGAGAGAGAGAGAGAGAGAGAGAGAGAGAGAGAGAGAGAGAGAGAGAGAGAGCCACCCTACAGGGTTGCAGAGGTATACAGCCTGCCAAATGAATAAAACAGATTAATTAATTTATCTCGCATTTCACCAAATATTTTATCCATTTATTGGATGATTTTGTATGTGTGTGAGTGAGTGTGTACCGTGTTTCCCCGAAAATAAGACCCTGTCTTATATTTTTTTGAACCCTGAAATAAGTGCTTGGCCTTATTGCCGTGCACTCAAAAGCCCGATTGGGCTTATTATCAGGGGATGTCTTATTTCGGGGGAAACAGGTATGCATGTATGTGCCTGTGTATGTATGTACCTACATACATACTGTATGCTGCTGTGGCCTAGAGGTGGAGCTCTTGCCTCACAATCAGGAGGTTGTGAGTTCGATCCTAGGTAGAGGCAGATGTAAGGGTCTCCTGCATAGGCAGGGGGTTGGACTAGATGACCTGCAAGGTCCCTTCCAACTCTGTTAATCTGTTAAATAGTGTATGTATAGTCACTGTGTATGTACCTACATGTATTGTATGTGTAGGCTATCCAGATCCAAGGGTTTGAAGTAGGAGTTAATTGAAATGATCTGCTCAAGATTTTACTATAACAATAACTGTAGTTTGCTGGTCCCCATCATTCCCTGCTTTAAAGCTTGTGCAAGAGATTCCCCAGGGAAAAAAAATACTGATTGAGAAAGTTACATAGGAACAAAAAAAAAGGTTTGCTAGTTGTACATTTTGCTTTAAAATATGTATTTTAAAGGTAATCATGTTTTAAAACATGAAGTTTTAAAGTTTTAAAACAGAAGTTGTGAATGCTCCAACACTGGAAGTTTTTAAGAAGATGTTGGATAACCATTTGTCTGAAATGGTAGGGTTTCCTGCCTAAGCAGGGGGTTGGACTAGAAGACCTCCAAGGTACCTTCCAACTCTGTTGCTATTCTATTCTATTATTCTATTCTAAAAACTTCAGCTTCTGAACATGAACTTCCAATTCACATTCCCCTGACATTTTCAGTTTTAAACCTAATTTAATATACCCAGTCCCAATCATAAAAAGCCATCTACTTCCTTTCCTGTAATGCTGGGACTCAGCAATGACTTTTTAAAACTTTTTTAGCTGGCCATAGTTATTATATTCTGACTTTCTGCCATACAGTAGCTAAACAAATCAAAGGAGCAACTGAAAAACAATAGAACAAACTTGTCAAAATGCAACCGTAGAAAAGGGAAGAGAAAGCGGAAAAAACAACCCAGCATAAAATAATGAATTGGCTAGCCAGAATTAAATGCCTGTCTGAACAAATAAGTTTTCCAAAGATGATGGAAAAGTTGCACTGCACAGGCAGAAAGAACTTCCTGGGAAAAATAAAAAAGAATTCCAAACTCACTCACCCATGGAAAATTTAACTGTGCTTTATTGCTGTATTTCTGAAATTCTTGCCCAGCTGGATTGCCACCATTTTCCTTTAATGTAGCTTTTATTTTTCCATTATCCTGAAAAACAACCATTTTCTTTTGTTTAATCTTGTAGAACAAGCATAAACATAGTAAGTGATTTTTTTTTTTGTTCTTCAGTCAGGAGAGAGGACATTGCGCCCACAATTCTTTTAAAAACAAGACCAATGGAACTTTCTTTGCAAGGAACAGAAATGTGGATGTATGTATTCATTAATATAGCTGATGTTGATTCTAGCAGAGTTTATGGCCAAGTGTTTTAAGTCTGACTTACAGTGGTAAAATTTCCCAGTCTTTAAAGTCTTTACCCTTAATTCACACTTGCGTGTGAGAAAGAGTGTGTCTCAAAGAGTGTGTTTCAATGGTGAAAAAAGTAAGGTTCTACATTTAGGCAAGAAAAACAAAATGCACAGGTACAGTATATGTGGTACCTTGCTCAAGAATAGTAATTGTGAGAGGGATCTTAGAGTCCTAGTGGACAACCATTTAAATATGAGCCAGCAGTATGCAGCAGCTGCCAAAAAAGCCAACACAGTTCTAAGCTGCATTAACAGAGGGATAGAATCAAGATCACGTGAAGTAATAATACCACTTTACAATGCCTTGGTAAGGCCACACTTGGAATACTGCGTTCAGTTTTGGTCGCCATGATGTAGAAAGGATGTTGAGACTCTGGAAAGAGTGCAGAGAAGAGCAACAAAGATGATTAGGGGACTGGAGGCTAAAACATATGAAGAACGGTTGCAGCAACTGGGTATGTCTAGCTTAATGAAAAGAAGGACTAGGGGAGATATGATAGCAGTGTTGCAATACCTCAGGGGTTGCCACAAAGAAGAGGGAGTCAAGCTATTCTCCAAAGCACCTGAGGGCAGGACACGAAGCAATGGATGGAAACTAATCAAGGAGAGAAACAACCTAGAACTAAGGAGAAATTTCCTGACATTTAGAACAATTAATCAGTGGAACAACTTGCCTCCAGAAGTTGTGAATACTCCAACACTGAAAGTTTTAAAGAAGAGATTGGCTAACAATTTGTCTGAAATGGTATAGGGTTTCCTGCCTAAGCAGGGGGTTGGACTAGACTCCAAGGACTGGACTCCAAGGTCCCTTCCAACTCTGTTATTCTGTTCTATTCTATATTGTCATACATCCATTGTTGAGGCAAACCAGCACTAATATAAGGTGAACAATTCAGCTGGAGATAAGAGTGATAACACCATCCATGACTAAAACGGACCCAGTTCAGCAACGGGGCAGGAAAACAAGTGCTAAATTAAGTCAAGCGGAGAGACACAGATAGAAGAAAGAAAAAGGGTCTGTTAATAGCAACAACAACAACAAAAAGCAGAGCCACAGACTCAGTGTGTTCCAAATTAGTTGGCCCTTTGGAAAGTGGAAAGAGAACACAACAGAGAATGGAGGTTTTTTTAAAAAGATTATTGTTTCAGAAAACACTAAAAGATGTCATGGGAGGGGATGACAGACAACCTTCTTCTCCTGCTTTGTATCTTCCAAAATAGAGAATCCTTTCCCAGGCTTGGTCTCCTGTTCTTCACCTGCTAGGCAGGTGACTTGTTCAGGTGTGATGAAAGATGCTGTGGGAGGACACCAGGCTAAGGAAGACTGAAAGAAATGTATGAATTTATCATAGTTTATAATTTTATTTTATGATTGATGCTGTGTTGTGCTTCGCTCCTGTTTTTTTGTATTCCGCATAGACTTTCATAGTGAGATTTTAAATCATATAACCTATTCAGTATCCTAATCACTTACTGAAATATTGAAAAACTGTAAGTGTATCATATTCACAAATCTCTTGTTTATTCATCTGATTCTTTTCCTTTATCTCTTTTTCTATTTTGTTTATTTTTTTTCTTTAAATAATTTAATAAAAGTTTCTTTTTAAAAAAGAAACATGCATGAAACGTGCATGTGCTATGGAAAGTTTTATAAAAACCTTTCTTGTACATTTTACAAAACCTTTCTGATACTACTTGTGTTCTTCAACATATATGAGATTATTCCCACATTTTTGGGGGGAAAGGAGGCAGGCAAGAGGGATATGGGAAAGCAATATGTGGAAATGTTGTGAATTCACTTATCAGACCTATTTGAGGTGATATAAATATTTTAGGGTCCTTGGTGCTCTCTGAGTTTGGTTGTTTTCTTGCAGGCATTTCATGATGTTACTGATGATGTTACCTAGTCTGGTAATGAAATGTCTGCAAGAAAAAAACCAAACCCAGAGAGCACCAAGGACCCTTCTTTTCAGTCCTGAGCTACAAATATTCTCCTCTATTGGTAGTCTGGAATTTGAGTCATGTCAACTGGACTTCTTTTCCTTTTTGGATTGAAATGTCTCACTGCTTATCCCTGTAGCTTCTTCAGTCTACCTCAATTAGTAGAAATATTTTATTATCCTAATTCTTAAAGCTACCATTTCTAATCCTGGGAAAACATCCATTCTTGGTGTGCCTTTTTTTCAATGTGGTTCAATAAGGTTCAGCCTTATGTTTGCTATTCAGATTCAACTGTGGAGTTTATTCTTTATGTAATTGTGGTAGTAAGGTGGCGATAGAGAAATTGGGCCTATTGCACCACCTTCTTTTAATCAGCCATGGTTTGATCCTTTCCCCTAGAAAGAGATGGGGAACTATGGCTCCCTCATGACTTGTGGACTTCAACTCCCAGAATTCCTGAGCCAGCCATGCTGGCTCAAGAATTCTGGGAGTTGAAGTCCACAGGTCATAAAAAGGCCATAGTTCCCCACCCCTGTCCTAGAAGGACCGAACATTTGAAGAATAGCCGGGAAATAGTCCTTTACAGAGGGAAAAATGGCAACTGGACATTTTTATTTATTCCAAGGAGGCTCTGGTGATGCTGCTAGTGGCAAAGCTTAATTAAAAACAGCACCAAGAATGTTGCCATTCAATAGTGGCAACTCAATAGTACCACAAATCTTTTACTCTTTCTTTTTTCTTCTTCTTTTTTTAGGACAACAATCTCAGGCAGGGCAAAGAGATTCATGCTGAACAGAAAGTTTTCTTTGAAACTCAGCTCTTTTTGAGTCAAACTCTTTTTGACTCAGCTCTGTTTGAGCAGATTGTCACACATGACATGTATATTGAAAGCATGTATAAGAGAAACAAGGAGAACTAAGTTTAGGCCCTTGATTTGCCTTGCATGAAAGATAAATGCTGTTGTTTAAAAAAAAACCTCTCTTGCAGAACTGACTCATACTGTATTTTACTGAATGGGCTTACAATTCTAGTTTCATAAACAAGGAGAGGATTATCTGACCTGAAAGGTACTATCATACTGAAATGTCCTTTACCAGGAACCAAGCACACCACATCGCAAAAGTTGCATGCAAAATCGTGCAACAACCTGGCTCAGCCTTGCTTGTGGTTTCTAGCCAAAAGACAACTGTTAGAACTGTTGTGTAGACTATACTTTCTTGGTTCCCAAAGTATGACATGCCCATGAGTATCATTATGTTCCTTTTGGCATCTCTATTTCATAACCAAACTTGGGAGAGAGAAGATACCAGGCAGAAAGTCCCATATCAGCCATTTCTCCCCCTCTGATCAGAAGCCAGCTTGCCATGCAGGGATAATTGCTCATAGTAGATAGCTGAATAAGGATAAGAAAGATAAGAAAGATGAAAACAAGCAGCCCCAGCAAAGAGAAAAGCCTCAGGGAAGAAAGAGGCCTTTTACAACTTGGCTTATTTTACTGCTCTACACAGGGAAGCAAAGCTCCATCCAGGACCAAAGGTAAAATAATCACTGAACTAGAAGATTTCCAGACCCAGAACCACTCTGTCTTGCTGGTAGTAAGCCCCAAGCATTGTTGTTCCCATCCAGACTCATGTAGCCTCTAGATATCAAGATCAAACTCCAAATGCATCTTGTTGTGCTCAGAGCCAAGATGTAAGCTAGATTTCAGCAATATAGTGATGATACCTAACTCTATTCCAGTAGTTGACTGCTTCCAAGGTCTTTATTTATTTGGTTAAAGGCCTCAAACGCATAAGTCATGGGTTACATGCAGCCCACTGAGTTTTTTTAGTGTGGCCTGCAATGGCTCAAAAATTTATGGTGCTGCCCAAGCTCAAACCCTCCCCAAGGTGGCCCTGCAGAGACCTCTGCTCTCTATCACTGCAGCCACTGCAAAATGTGACAGTAAGTCATGATCAAACCATATCGATTAATGAGCAGTGTGGTGGCCTAGAGGATGAAGATGCTCACCTTCCACTTGGATGATTGAGAGTTGAATCCTAGGCAGCGACAGATGTTTCTCTATCAGGGTGCAAAGAGAAAATATCTGCTGTCAACTCTGTATAGGCATCAGGAAGGGCATCCGGCCAGTAAACGCTCAGCTTCATTCAGTCATCCCGACGCCACCCTGAAGCAAGGGATTTGCAGGGTCATTAAAAGAAAAAAAAACCATACCAATTAATGGATCAACGCCATACCTCCATTCAAAGGTCTGTATAATAATTTCAGGTTCATCAACTTCCTCCAACTTCCTAAAAAAGGAATTGCCTTTGGGGCCATAAGTAATTCCTTCAATATTTCATCATGGTCAATAATGAATGGTAGCAGCTGTAATTCATTAACAACTGGAGGGCCATAGTTTTCACACCCCTGCTATATTATCCATAAAACACTGAAAATAAAAATGCATTTTCCATTTTTTAATTAAGCAAGGATTGTGGTAACCCTTCAATGAACTATGATATAATTACAAGGAAGTGTAAAGAAATGCAGAAAATGACATTTCAAAGGCCAAATGGGAAAAGTCATTTTAAAGCATTGGTTTGCTTAAATTCTTTACATTGCTTATAATATCATGCACACCAGAGTCAAATAAATGGAATACTGTGATTGTTGTTATGAACCACAATTAACCATAAATAAATGGAATACTGTGATTGTTGTTGTGAACCACAATTAACCACAGTTTATAGAAAATCTAAGCATTTAGCTTTAGAAACTTCTCAGTGCTTGGGTGTATATGCTCAAAATATTTGTCCAAAGAATCCATGATTTTCTGGGCTTTGCAGAATTACTTCAAAACTTTAAAATCCTTTGTTTGGTGGGTGGCTTGGGAGTGGGAGTTTAGGATAAAATACTCTATATTTTTATGGTATCTCTGTCTCCATCTTCAGAGCTATGCAGAGCTATTTTGAATTATTAATATTGTTACGATGCATCAGCCTTAAAGGTTAGTATTAGGCAAATTTATATCCCAAACGCAGTAATTATATAGTTCAGTGAAATCCACAACTCACAGGAAATGTATGCCATAGAAGAAAAATTACCCTTTGAAGGTTGAGGAATTCAACATCTAAAAGATGGGGAAACGTCTGTAACTGATATTGGTATCAGGAGAAACTGAGATGTTGAATTCTCAGAACAAGAAATCCTTAAGTGCTGGCTCCCCTCCCCTCTCCAAAGACTTTGTGATAATTTCTCACAATACAGGCAGAACACTTTCCTGATTTTGATTTGATGGACTCAATTTGCATAGAACAAGCCATCACTCTGCTGAACACCTAATTCCACAGTCTTGTGTCTAGGTATATTTATCCATGTTGTATGGCTGCAGTATTATTATCCTTCTCATCTTCTCTACCCTCTTATTGGTATCATTATTATTATGATTATTATTACACTGTTGCTCTGCATGTACATTGAGAGCTTCTCTACCAGATACAAATTCCTTGTGTGTCTAATCATAGTTGATCAATAAACTATTCTATTCTATTCTATTCTATTCTATTCTATTCTATTCTATTCTATTCTATTCTATTCTATTCTATTCTATTCTATTCTACTCTACTCTACTCTACTCTACTCTACTCTACTCTACTCTACTCTACTCTACCCTATCCTACCCTACCCTACCTTATTTCTGAAGGACATCTGAGGTTCCCACACAGGAAATATCTGAGAGAGAGAAAAAATAGTCATATTTGGCATACCATATCATAAATCTCTACACGGATTTCACACAAGTTGTACAATAATCATTGTCTACCTCCTTGTCACAATAGACCTTGTCTAGAGACTTTAGCTGGAAATAAATGACCACAGCAAGTTGGAGGACTAGAATCACCACTAAATGGATGAATCTTGCATTAGAAGAAGAAGAAGAAGAAGAAGAAGAAGAAGAAGAAGAAGAAGAAGAAGAAGAAGAAGAAGAAGAAGAAGAAGAAGAAGAAGAAGAAGAAGAAGAAGAAGAAGAAGAAGAAGAAGAAGAAGAAGAAGACATTTTACAGGAAAGAAAGGAGGAAATTGCTGAAAGTAACACAAAATTCCTGCTGAAACATCTGAGCAATAGTGAAAGAACTGAAGAAAAACTATTCAATAAGAAAAAAAGAAATGTGGAATGATTTTATCTCTGCTTGAAAGGTCTGTCTCTTAATGAAGGCATACTGTAGATATAACTCAAGTAACAGTATGTTTCACACATGATGTTCCCAATCCTAATAGGATTTTTTTTTAGTTTTTAATTTAGTGTACTTTGGATTTAAACTATTGACTTATGGTTCCAAACAAGAGATAGAGAAGATATCAGCAAGTAACATGTAAGACAGAACACCTTTTCCATGCATCACTTTGAAATATACCAGCTGAGAGCCTGGGACACGTTCAGTAGCTCAGAAGGTTGGTGACAAAGACAGGGCAATTCCAATTATGCCTTTATTGCTCTAAAATTCTACCCCTGGACAAACTTCTGGAGATCTACACTTCTCTCTTTTAGGCATGAGTGCTCCTACCATTTTCAATACTTCAATATTTTCTCCTATCATAATCATTGTCAGATGTTACATCTTTTCTATCCTGCTCTACGGAGTGGAGAGTTGGTCTCTGACAGAAAGCCACTTGAAGAGACTAGAAGCATTTGAAATTTATTTATTATTTATTTATTTTGTGAGATTTATATACCGCCTCACAGTGCAAGCACTCTCTAAGCGGTTTACACCACTAAGCAATGTTTATTTATATTGCCCCCAACAATCTGGGTCCTCATTTTACCTACCTCGGAAGGATGGAAGGCTGAGTCAACCTTGAGCCGGTGAGATTTGAACCGCTGACCTGCAGATCAGTGTCAGCTTAAAGTGGCCTGCAGTACCTGCCTCTAACCGCTGCGCCACCTCGGCTCAGGATGTGGATTTACAGGCGGCTGTTACATAGAAGTTGGGCTGACAAAATCAGAAACGAGGTGGTGATAAGCTGCCTGGGAAAGCCAAGGGAAATCATCAAAACCATAAAAAAGCAAAAGTTAGAATGTTTTGGACATGTGATGCGACACCCGGAAAAATACGGCATACTTCACTTAATCCTCCAGGGAAAGATTGAAGGCAAGCGAGGTCCAGGCAGAAGAAGAACATCATGGCTTCAAAATCTAAGGGACTGGTTTGGACAAAACTCAGCAGCACTTTTTCCGTGTGGCTGTTGATAAAAATAGGATTGCCAACATGATCCCCAATGTTCGATGACGGATATGGCACAAGAAGAAGAACAATCATAATCATTGCAGAAAGATTTTTTTCCCCTTCTTGTTCTTGGTAGCCAGTCTGAGTTCTGATTCTACGTTACATATAATGCTGCTTAGGAATATGCATCTCTTGCTTTGTTTTTACTCTGGGTTTGATTTTTATCTGTGTGATTCTGTTGAACGCTGTTGCTGTTGGTATTTTCAGTTGAATTGTGCAACAGGTGGGGAAATCTTCAAAGAAAGCTTCAAGGAAATTTGGATTCCAAGGGATACATTGGACAGATCCATGACTTTTCTTGACATCATGAAAATGAGTCATTTGCTATCGTAGATCTTTTTCGACTTCCCAATATAGTTTGGAGCCATAGCACTTCTTGATGGATTCCCATTCAAGTTCTAACCAGACCCAACCTTACTTCGCTTCCAAGCCCTGACAATATTGGCCAGCTACTTCCAGCTGCTGAGAGTTAGAAAAATATTGGTAAGCTGCCCTTCTTCCAAAGTTACATCACAGAATTGCCTAGATAAAACTAGACCATACAGAATAAACCTTATTTCAGAATAGGATAAAACAAAGGATGTGTTGCTAAAATAAACAGGACCCATTCTAATGTTCCTTCAATATGGATACAAACATGGATCCAGATCCAGAAGCTGGTTACCATGACTAAAAGTGCAGGGTAACTGTGAATAAAGTTAGAATATTAACTTCTTTCCAAGTGAGGTGGTTGTTGTTGTTTTTTTGCTTATGGAAGGATCTCAACTCAATCGCTTTCAATCAATTAAATTTTAAAATGTGTTTATTAGGTTATATGTATGTACCCTTCCCTTGCAAACCTATACTATTAGGCTCACATTTGAATAATTTGTCTCAAGTATTGGCACGAATAATAGTGTATCTCATAACGCGTCTACTTTTTAAAAGTTTTGCTGGATGTAAAAAAAAACCTAATTGAGTTTCCACTAAATCTTCATCAGTACTTGAACGCATTTAAGTTAACTGGTATAGAGCCATGGCCAATTTCTCTGTTCAAGTTGGCTTTTTATCAAAAGTAGTTTAAGAGATTCTTCCCTTGGGCATTAAGAATACGACAAGAACAGTTCTTTCTGTTCTTTATTGTTTTATTTATCTTTGCCAGGAGGCCTGTTACTGAATTCTCTAGCGATGCCAACTCCGAGGACTGAGTCAAGTACATGGCCTGGTTCACACACTCATTTCTGAATTATCTTTTTCCCCTTCAGGCAAATAGTGGGCTACATCCAAGATCACAGTGGCAGAGCTGCAGTCAAGCAATAGGAATTTCTCCTAGTTTGCTTCCTCCTGCATGTTCCCTAAATCTCATTTCTGGATGGTTTTCCAAAGCAGACATGAATGAGAGAGAGAAGAAGGAGAATTTGATGTACTAATAATATTCGTACTGATGCAGGTTTTTTAATTTTATTTTAGGCCCTGAATTTAAGGTCTGATTGAGCATAGGAGATTTCAAAGGCTTCAAATATATATATATATATATATATATATATATATATATATATATATATATATATATATATATATATATATATATATATATATATATATATATATATATATATATATATATATATATATATATATATATATATATATATATATATATGCGCAGAAGGCTTTTTTTCTTGTGGAAAAACATATTTTAAATGAAAAAGAATTATATAGATAGATAGATAGATAGATAGATAGATAGATAGATAGATAGATAGATAGATAGAGATAGAGATAGAGATAGAGATAGAGATAGAGATATGAGATATGAGATATGAGATATAATATATAATATATAATATATAATATATAATATATAATATATAATATATAATATATAATATATAATATATAATATATAATATATAATATATAATATATAATATATAATATATAATATATAATATATAATATAATATTGGCATATGTAATTAAATTTTTTTTAAATGAAGGGCATTGAAGTGAGGATCAACCTCACCGAAGTCCAGCATCCTTGCACTAATTCCAAGCCATCAATTCAAACATGTGCAAAAAGATTGTGTTTGAATTGCCATACTATGTCTACCACCTTGCTTGTTTCAGTCCGCACATACCCAGCCACCTCACAGACACTGCAGCAGGTATGAAGTATGAGGTATCTGCTTATTTTGGATATGGTTTTCATTTATTTAATTTGAAATGATAGAACAACTCACTTCACAATCCTAATTTTGTAATATACTTGTGTTTGTGTGTGTTGAAACAGGCAAGGTAACATATGCACACACACTTACACACACACACACACACACACGTGTTTGTGTTTCTCTGTGTGTGTATAAGTGTGTATATAGGCACCAGGCTAGAAAGCAGGAGTTCAGCATGTCTTGTCTTAGCTATGAAAGCCAGCTGAGTGACTTTGGGCCAGTCATTCTGTCAGCCCAATCCACCTCACAGGGCTGTTGTTGTGGAGAAAATAGGATAAGGAAGGTGTGTTGGAAATGTTCGCCATCTTGGATTATTTGTAAAAATAATAAAGGCTGGATATAAATTAAATAAATAAATATGTGCTACAAATACATTGTCTCTATGTTCTCATATCAGCTTCAGTTCTGTAGTAATAACTGATCAAGAAACATTCTGCAAGATCAATAACTGAAGATGGAACTTCTAGAAAATGTCCTGCTACAATTGCTAATCACACAATACTTTTGTTCATTTGCAAACTCTGGACCAGAGTCTGCTAGAGAAGGTTCATCCTCGTTATCAACGTATCAGTCTGAATATGCTGAGGAAACAGTGTAGGTGAGTCTGAAGAACAATTGTAAGTACCTCAGATAGAGACCAATTTACCAAAAGAGCAACTGTTGAATTTTCTCCCTACCACTCGTTCCCCTCCAGCCCTTTTCTCACATATAGAAACAGACATAAGAAGCCTCCTTCCTTTCATCTTTTATTTTGGGAAGATAGGCAAACTTCCAAAGAAAAAGCTCATGGTGCAATCAGCCATCCTTTCTTTTTGCTAAGAACAATTGTGTGTTATCCAGTGTTATTCTTATAGCTAACAATGCTGTTAGAACTTGACTCTGCTTTTCAGCAGACCAACCTTGCAATTATTATTAATTAAAACAAACAATATAGGTAGGTAGGTAGGTAAAGATCAGAAACCACTTGTGACTGTGAATCAGACCATTTTAGCAGTGATTGCCACTGCACAAACATTTTCAACTTTTCATAGAAATTATACTAAACTAATCTCTTAATAAAAAGCACAAAAGCTCTAATTGAGAATATCCTGATCACTTGCTGTAAGGGTGGAGATTAATTCTAAGCATCAGATATGATAAAAATAGCAATAGCAATAGCACTTAGACTTATATACCGCTTCACTGTGCTTTACAGCCCTCTCTAAGCGGTTTACAGAGTCAGCATATTGCCCCCAATAATCTGGGTCCTCATTTTACCGACCTCGGAAGGATGGAAGGCTGAGTCAACCTTGAGCCTGGTGAGATTCGATCTGCCAAACTGTTGGCAGCCAGTGATCAGCTGGTGATCAGCAGAAGTAGCATGCAGTACTGCACTCTAATCATTGCGCCAATGCACGTCATCTCTACAGTACAAAATATTCACTCTCTTGACCTGTGTTTCAGCACACATATTCTCGATATGGGTTATGAGATATTGTTGAATTTCTCATACACATTTGATGGGAAGGTGTCACTTCTTGCAATAAATGTTGGTCATGAAGAATATTATAAAAATACTTAGGTATAACATGTAAAATGATGCTAAAATCTTGTACGGTGAAGATATGAAATTTCAGATATATCATTTTGGAAGTCTTCATGCAAAACTCTCTGCTTGGCCTCAAGTATTGCTTCTTCTAGACCAGGGGTCAGCAACCCGCGGCTCTGGAGTCGCATGTGGCTCTTTCATAACTCTGCTGTGGCTCCCTGTCACTCAAAATATGCATCACAACTGCCAATGTGCGACACCCACCAATGTACAATTTATTAAGCTTTTTGACCCCTGGTAGACCAACCATGGATAAATCCAAGAAAAGAAAAGTTTCAGAAGAAAACAGAACCTTTAATTCAACTATATATGCTAGTTTTATGGCCGCTCAGGAAATAGTCAGGCACAGGAAGAGTTTTGTGGCTCCGGGTGTTTTCTTTTCTGTAGAAAACTGGTCCAAATGGCTCTCTGAGTGTTTCAGGTTGCCCACCCCTGTTCTAGGCCAAGCATAAGTAAAGTGTGGATTAAGACATTCAATATGCCCCATCAGAAGCTATTATTTCCTTCCAGGGGGAGTTGTACTGTAGCTATACAACAGGATGAGCTGTGTCAAGGACTATGTTAGGTTTTGGCATTGATTCACTCAGAAGTGCCTCATACAGGCTTGTGTGAGGACAAGCCCAAGTTCTAATTGGAGAAATGAACTTGCTTCTGATTGAACAGCATAGAGTATAATTGTCTAGACTGGACCAGGGCAGTTTTATCATTTTAAATCCAAAGCTGGGCACCATATAGCAAAAGGCTTCATTGCTGCAGGAATATAAGTCATTGGTTTTATAAACAGCAAATTTGATTACTCTGTTGGTAGCCTCTGGTGCATGTTTAAAGATTTCCAATTTCATGTTTCCAAATACATGGATATTAAAAGATCTTAAGTTGTTGACTTTTGTCAAATATTGGTTTTTACAATAGTGGAAATAATTGATATGGCAGTTATGACAACTCTTCGCTTTAGAATGGTTTTAGCTTTATGTTATAGGAATATCATGCAAAGTGCATCATTAGTCTACCATAGATTAAGAATTTAGAATGGAATAACAGAGCTGGAAGGGACCTTGGAGGTCTTCTAGTCCAACCCCCTGCTCAGGCAGGAAACCCTATACCAGTGATGGCGAACCTTTTTTGGTTCGCGTGCCAAAAAGGGGGGGTGGATGTGTGGGATCACGTGTGTGCGTGCCCACACCCATAATTCCATGCACCCCCGCGCATGCGCGTATGACCCTCCCCCACTCTCAGCATGCAATGGCACGCCCATTTTTTGCTCTCTCCAGGCTTCTAGGAGCCTGGGGAGGGCGAAAACGGCCTTCCCCACCCCCTCTGGAGGCTGGAAACAGCCTGTTTCCTGACTCCCAGTGGGCCCAGAAGGCCCGAAAATCAGCCAGCCAGTGCGCGCATGCGAGCCGGACCTGAGCTCGCGTGCCCACTGATATGGCTCCGCGTGCCACTTGTGGCACCCGTGCCATAGGTTCGCCATCACGGCCCTATACCATTTCAGACAAATGGTTGTCCTATCTCTTCTTAAAAACTTCCAGTGTTGGAGCATTCACAACTTCTGGAGGCAAGTCGTTCCACTGATTAATTGTTCTAACTGTCAGGAAATTTCTTATTAGTTCTAGGTTTTGGGAGCAATTTGGGAGCAAATCTTGTAGAAATCGCAAAGAAAGCTAAAAAGGAATCACAGATGTGTTTTTAAAAACATATTTTGTGGGTAAAAGGACAAACTGTTCAAGGTGTGTGCATGTTCACTAGCAATTTTATCTTTCTATTTAATGAAGAATAAAGAAATGTTTTGAACTTCCTGGGAGCAAAAGATTAAAGAGCTCTAATTATGAATAAAATGAGAATGTTCTAACTTTAACACACAGTAGTTTTATTGCATAGATGTCTGACACGCAAACCCCCCCCCAAGAAATAAACCCAAACAGACATACATACAATAGCTTTGCTTTGGGGGATTTCCCCCAATATAATCCATATTTCGGTTAACATCTATTTGCCAATCAACCCAGTATGCCAAATAAATTACAGAATGCGACCTCTATCAACTATGATCCTGATATGGAATATTTTTCCTCTGGGTAAAGGTAGAATGTAAGAAAAAATATGGTGTTTGTTTTTAAGTAGAAAAAGCCTCAAGGGAGGGGAGCAAAAGCTTTAAAATATGTGAGTTGTGGCTGTGATCCAGCAGCCCCAAGAATACATGCAAGTACTTTTCAATTGCCTCCTATAAATATTCCATGCACGCAAATGGGAACGTTTAATACATACAGGCACATATAAGTTCCACTGTAAATATAAATTCAATGCTTGCACATCCCATTGCACATAGTTTGCATATTTCCTTGCATGTATTTTGTATATTATCAAATTGAGTAGAAGCTGGGGGGGAATCTGGAACTGGGAGTCCCACAGATTTGGAGACCACACGTTTGTTTCTCTTTCAGAGACTTCCCAGAGATCATAGTAAGGCCGTATTTTGAAGTTTTTGACATTTTGGTCTGCAATTGCTTCACACCAGAGGTGGGTTCCTCCCGGTTCGGACTGGTTCTATAGAACCGGGAGTAACTTGGCAGCCTGGGTCACTGGAACCGGCAGCGACCCAGGCCTGCCATGCCCCCGAGCTGGTTCTCTCGGCGGCACTGTAGGCACCGCCATCTTGGTTTTTTACTTCTGCACATGCGCAGAAGCTTTGTTTTAGCATTGCGCATGCACGCATGCACGCACGTGGGTGGCACGTCACTGAGCAAACCAACAGTGAAGAAAACCGAAACCCACCCCTCCCTCACATATGTTCTGTCCCTTCCTCGTCCTTTGTACTGATGGGCATATCCAAAGCTATGGAGAGATATAGATACAGATCTTCATCTATATGTAGATGAAGATGATATGTGGATATAGATCTTAATCCTATATGACAGAACTTCATCTATATTTAGATCCATAGATAAGCAGAGAGATCTTGTACTACAGTATATATATTTCAATGGAATACTTGAGTATTTCAGGGACATCTGTGTTACTCAAGGAGTGCTTATATATATACATATATATATATATATATATATATATATATATATATATATATATATATATATATATATATATATATATATATATATATATATATATATATATATATATATATATATATATATATATATATATATATATATATATATATATATATATATATATATAGGTCTTTGGGTATTCGGGTTTTCTCCCACGTGAAATTGGAAGTGTCTTGGCGACGTTTCGATGAAGTCTCATTCATCATCTTCAGGCTGGTGTCTTCTGCTTCCTGCTTCTAGGAGCAATGTGAGATTGCTGCTGTTTCTTCCTTTTAACTGCCAGTGGAGGTTTGAACTGATAGGATGGGAGCTTGGCTGTGTTCTGATTGGTTGGAGGTGTGTTCTGATTGGTTGGGGGCTTGGCTGTGCTCTGATTGGCTGGGGGCTTGGCTGTGCTCTGATTGGCTGGGGGTGTTCTTAGGTTAGTCTGACTTGCAGGGGCATTTGAGCTGGTGAGCTGCATTGCTGCTGTTTGGCTTCTGGTTCTTGGTCGTGCCACATCTTCATGGAGGGTGTCAGTTTGCTTCATGTATGGATTGGAGGGGTTTAAAGTGGCTAATGATGCAGCTGTAGTATGGCTTCTGGTTTGTGGTCATGCCTCATTGGTGTGGGTTTGGGTTTGCTTATTGCGTCGATGTGTGGTGGTGACATCCTGTGTGGTTTTCGTGAGTGTGGGTCTGGTGTCATTCTTTGTGTTAGGGACTCGTTTGTCAATAAGGGCAGGTTTCCAAATGGCTGGTAGGCGGGAGGTGTCATCTCGTTTATTCATGCTGTGTGGGCGTTTTTCTATCTCGATGGCTTCTCTGATTATTCTGTTGTTAAAGTGTTCAGTTTTGGCGATAGTTCTGGTCTTTTTAAAGTTGATTTCATGTCCTGTGGCTTTGAAATGTTGGACCAGGGAAGAAGTTGGTTCCTCTTTTTTGACTGTGTTCTTGTGTTCTTCAATGCGTGCACTTATTCTTCTGTTGGTTTGTCCACCACATACATTGGACCGCCTGCCCCACCACATACATTGGACAAACCAACAGAAGAATAAGTGCACGCATTGAAGAACAAGACACTTCCAATTTCACGCGGGAGAAAACCCGAATACCCAAAGACCTACATACAAACACCCGCGAAAACCGGGCCGGCTGGGTTCAAATCCCAGTAAGGGGTATGGCTATCTGACGAGAGCAAAATAAGCTCGAAATAGATCTATAATAGTCTCCCTTTATTTTCATTTATCAGCAAAAAATCCTACACATATAGATTAGTGTGTCGGCTATGTAAAAAACTGCCTGGACGGTCCCAGTGAGGGGCTGAAAGGCAAAAATGGAAGCTGTGATGCTTTCTCTCCCATATTTGGGTACACCAGGATAACACGACAGAAAAACACACACACACACACACACACACATATATGTGTGTGTGTGTGTATGTATGTATGTATGTATGTATGTATATGTATATATGTGTATATATGTATACACATATATATATATATGATTTTTTTTTTGCTGATAAATGAAAATAAAGGGAGACTATTATAGATCTATTTCAAGCTTATTTTGCTCTCGTCAGATAGCCATACCCCTTACTGGGATTTGAACCCGGGCCGGCTGCCTTGCAGTGCAGCAACTTATCCATTAGGCCATAGGCTCTGTTCCCAATCAGCTCTTATATATATACATACATACATACATATACATACACATCTAGTGATACAACTATGCATGATATAACTCCATGAACAACAGGAGCAAAATAGAAGACGGTGATATGTGTGTGTGTGTGTGTGTGTGTGTGTGTGTGTGTGTATACCGTGTTTCCCCGAAAATAAGACCCTATCTTATATTTTTTTGAACCCTGAAATAAGCGCTTGGCCTTATTGCCATGCACTCAAAAGCCTGATTGGGCTTATTACCAGGGAATGTCTTATTTTGGGGGAAAACAGGGTATATATTATATTATCATGCATAGTTGTATCACTAGATGTCACTGTTTCCAGATTAGGGAGTAAACATTCTGGCAGAATTTCTACTTTTATAGTAATTTAAGGAGAATTAAAAGAACGTGAAGTTTCCTGAAAATACATAAATATGAAAGGTTTGCCTATTCCGACGCCCAAATATCTTTCTTTCAAAACAAACTTTTTAATCCCCAACTTACTTTCAAAAACAGTAATTGGAACAGATACCAGCATTTAAATTTCTCTGCAATTTACATTAAAACAATAAGCCTGTGTGTGCATGTGTGACTAATGAGAGAAGGTGAATGGGAATTCATAGAAACTTTTAGTTATTAGGACTAACTAGAGCACTATAATTACAGCCTTGCTCCAAATGTAAACCTGATTTACAGCCTGCTAGAGTTCCATATGAGATATTCCACATGATTCATTGTGCGCTTGCTCCAGTAATATATGCACTGAACAAAAGTTACAAAGAATTACAGCGTGGTTCTTTTGGGAATTGGTTTTTAAAAGGCAGGGTTGGCTTGTAGTAGAACCAGGCTGTTGGCAAAGTAGAAAAGTCACATGGGCAGGTAGTCCAGGAAATGCTGGGGGAAAAGTCATCTCATACAGTTTAGAAAGTAGATGAAACTTTTGACTATCCACCAAATGAGGTCGACGTATGATTTTCATAACACCAAACTTTTCACTTCTCTTTCATCTTCCTTTTTTTTTTTTTTTTGGTTTGCTTATGAGATGTTTGTTTGGACTTTTAATCTGGGGAAAAAACGGCCATTCATCTCTAGAAGTGCATCTGACTAATTTTTTGCATAGATAAAATAATTGGAAAAAGGGCTTTTTACTTGATATGGTGTCTTAAAAGGTGTTAACATCTGGTGAGCCATAACTGGCTTCCTAAACTAAACCAGTTTACATCCAGTTAGAAATAATTGGATGGAAAGGTCTCCATAAAAATGCAAGAGCCATGAGCCATCCTGAAAAATCAGAAAATCATAATTAAAAAGGCAGGGGCAAATCACTTCCAAATTGTTGCTTCTCCCCCCAAAAAAAGGAAGAAAAAAAGGGGGGGGGAACCCTACTCCACATGAATTTATCCATCAAGTCACCAGGAATTGATCTTGACTTCAAGAGGATTTAGTATAGCATCTATTCATACAATTTAACAGCAAAAGTCAATAATTACTCTACCATTAGCCAAGTTAATAGCACACTTCAAATTAATAAGAACTGACCAGAATTTATGTCATATCTCCATTTCATATTATGAAGGCTTTTATGTGGATTTCTGCTTCATACCAGATTTTTACACTGTAATATAACATTTCGTATTATCTGAAATACTGTAAGCAGAAATACATTTCTCATGTCTCATCTACTGCTCTTTTTTTCTGAAGTTCCTGCTCCTATTTCTCCATTTGCTAGATGCCCAAATAATCTGAAATACTATACCACGTGTAAGACTTTTCTGTCGGACATTATCTGACATTGACTAAGAATAATGCTGTATAATATTGAAATAAAAAGACAATTGCAAGAAATTTGACCCACCCCCCCATATATTATAAACCAGATACATACTTTTAATATCAAGTACAGGAAAACTTGTTATATCTGAATGTGAGCTGACTTTCTAAAGTTTTTCTTTGATAAACTGATCACATTGAGAACTGAGATTCTCTGTAGCTGCTTTTTAAACAATGGCAGCAACAACAAAGTCAATCACGTCCGGTATCTGTACAGTTTGTGAATTGTGCATAATGCTTTGATTTTGGGGGGTTTATGACTATGATTTATTGAATTGCTTTCCTACTATGAGATTATGCATGCATGCATAAACATTTCACTGCTCTATAAAACCATAATAGGTTTGGCTGTATCCCGGAAGTTCTGAGTTTTAATTCATTTAATTAACTTGACAAGGATTAATTAATTCAATAAGGCTCCCTCGTTTGCAGCTGTGAATAGGTCAAACAAAATCAAGTCTTATACCTCCAGCTTTATTTCCTTCCTCATATAAACAAAGAGTGAGGCATAGCTGACAAAACAGAGAAAACCAAGAAAGCAACAAAAGAACTGGTTTAATAAGCAACTAATAAATATAAACATAATTAATAACATTAGTTCTCCTTTACTTCAAAGTCAAAGTGTTTGTTTTAGGAAACAGCTCAAGCAATACAATCCGCAAACACTTCTTAAAATTAGAGTGATTTTAATAGTTCTTTACTATTATCATGTGCTCTATATAAAGGAACCCTCAAAGGAAATCCAGACCTTGGAAAATGGTTGAAATCCAGTAGCTGGATGGGTAACTGGTGCAACAAATGGAAGCTGCATGAACCTTTGCCCTGGTTGTTAGTTGATTACTGGACACAATTTAAGATTAAGGGGAGGAAAGTGGAGGAAAGGGACAAAATTGATGTAATGTGCCGGTGCCTGGATGACGTTAGGACCTGGATGGGGAGGAACAGACTCAGACTCAACCCCGACAAGACTGAGTGGCTTTGGATATTGCCTCCTAAGGACCATGACAACTGTCCCTCCTTGGTTCTCGAGGGATCAAAATTAACTCCCTCGGATCAGGTCCGCAATTTGGGGGTCCTTCTAGACCCACAGCTAAAACTGGATCATCATCTTACTGCTGTGGCTAGGGGGGCCTTTGCACAGGTTCGCCTGGTGCACCAGTTGCGGCCATACTTGGAGAAGGAGGCTCTACTCACGGTCACTCACGCCCTTGTCACCTCCTGTTTGGACTACTGCAACGCGCTCTACATGGGGCTACCCTTGAAGAGTATCCGGAGACTCCAACTGGTACAAAATGCGGCTGCGCGTGCTGTGGTGGGTGTGCCAAGGTACACCCACGTGACACCTATACTCCGCCAGCTGCATTGGTTGCCCATCGGTCTCCGGGTACAATTCAAGGTGTTGATCATCATCTTTAAAGCCCTTCATGGCTTAGGACCAGGCTATCTCCGGGACCGCATTCTGCCTCATACTTCCCTTCGACCAGTTAGGGCCCACAGAGTTGGCCTCCTCCAGGTCCCGTCAGCCAAGCAATGCCGGCTGGCGGGCCCTAGGGGGAGGGCCTTCTCTGTGGGGGGCCCCGCGCTCTGGAATCAACTTCCCCCAGAGACCCGAACCATCCCCACCCTGCTGGCCTTCCGAAAAGCCGTCAAGACATGGCTTTTCCTGCAGGCAGTGGGTAGAGACTAATCCATCTAAGCTCTCCCCCGGGTACGTCTGGTTGATGGATGTTCTTAAATATTAATTTTTTAATTTTTGTACTTGGTTTTAATTAATGTTTATTTGCTGGTGTTCTTGTATATTGCTGTACGCCGCCCTGAGTCCCTCGGGAGTAGGGCGGCATATAAGAACCAATAAATAAATAAATAAATAAATAAATAAATAAATAAATAAATAAATAAATAAATAAATAAATAAATAAATAAATAAATAAATAAATAAATAAATAAATAAATAAATAAATAAATAAATAAAATATATGTCATGGTGTCATGAAGGAAACACCATAATTTTCATGTTTGCCAGAGGTTAGGTTACAAGTTATAAGGATAGGATTTGCATCATGGCATTGCTATACACCAGTTGTGTTTGTCTTGCTGCTTATGATGTTAGAATAGGCATTTATCTCCTTTGAATGGTTTAGGACTTTGCTATCGGAAGGATTATCATTCTCACTATGAACTTGTCCAGTCATCAAGTTCTGAGGAAGAGTTCCAGCTAAAGAGGCCCCTCCTATCAAATCTTCCTTTAATTGGTATATAGCAGAGGGTTTTCCACTATTGTAACGGTATGTAGGACTAGCCTTGGGAGATAGAAGGAAGAGCCACAGACCAGGCATTATCCTGTAAATCAGGGATCTCCAACATTTGGTAATTTTAAGATTTATGGACTTCAAGTCCCAGAATTCCACAGCCAGCATGGAGGATGAGGAATTCTGGGAGTTGAAGTCCACAAGTCTTAAAATTGCCAGGTTTGGAGTCCCTTTCTGTAAATGATAGCTCAGTCCACAGAAGCAGAGTAGTCATGGGAAGATTCTCAAAAGGGCTCTGCCTAGTTTCCGGACAGTAAAAGGAAAGGAAGGGAGGAATACTTTCAGACTTGTAAGATTCTATTAGTGTAAACTTATAATAAAGATAGAGATAATATTCATTCATTGGGCTACTTAAGAGGGCTGACACCTGTGCTATTCCATATAGTCTCAACTCCTGCAGCTTTTAGAAAATCTGTAAAGGCTGATTTGCCTTCCCTCCCCACCCCCTTTGGCTTGTTCATCAGTTAATTTTAGCATTAATTTTATGTTTTCAGTTTGGGTCAGGATCTTATTTTCTTTTATTAGTCAAGCTAGAAGAACTACTTGAGTAAAAAGGCTGGATATAAATCAAATCAATAAATGTTTAAACAATCCATCAGTAAACATATCTGATGTGATCATTAAAAAAAATTTCTGGAGTTGCAATTTTATTTTTATTGTGAAGCCCTTTATACCCCTGATAGTAAGGTTTTTGGAGTTATTTATAACTAGTATTTCCCCACCAGGAAGAATAGTGAAAGGTCAAAATGACCCTATTAGATCATTCTGTATTTACACAGAGAAGATGATTATTTGTTGTTTGGTACAGTAATTCAGTTTTATCTCCTGATCTGCGCAAGCAAATTAAAATGGGATTAAATGGATCCCAAGCTACCCCTTAAAGGGAAACAAGAGAAAGAAAGAAAAACTGGCTATTCCTGAAGGAAAATCAAAGTGGGAAAAGATCCAGCGAGGAATGTTGTCGAGTTTGTTGCTGGGGCAATTACTGGCAGTTTGGAACTAATGAACTAAACAGAGCTGATGTTTCAATAGGTTTGCGCAGTATTGTACTACTATGATACCAAAATAAATAAATTGCCCCATACCTAAATCTGTCATCCGATGTCTTTGTCTCTGAGACGCGGTTCTGGTTTTTTAATCTCATTCTTGGGGCATCTTAACTGCCCTCTCTTTTGGAGAAATTTGGCAGTTTGTTTGTTTGTTATGATTTTCCTTCGTTTACATTTATTTTGTTCCAAACAAATTAAATGCATTTTTCATCAGCTAACACTGAGCAGTCCGAACATTTCCTAAGAACAGCAACTGAATCTCTCCTAGTGGGAATGTGTGTTTGTGACTGACCATCCTGTTCCACAAATATGTGCAAAGAATATTTTCTATTGCAATATTCTTTATTGGCCAGTTGTGATTGGGCACACAGGGAAGTTGTCTCCAGTGCATAAGCTCTCAGTGTATATACAAACAGCAAAGTGGTAAGTCATAGATCATAAATCATAAGATACAATCATAGATCATAAGAGACAAACAACAAAGTGATAAATCATAAGATAACGATAGGAAAAGGTAGTAGGAAAGATGAGAAGATGAGAAGGATAATAGCAATATAGTCCTACTACATGGTTAGATATCCTTAGGCATAAGACAGTGCTGTGAGAATTAAATGTTTAGCAGAGGGATGGCATGGGGAAAAAAACTGTCTGTGTTTAGTTGTTTTGGTATGCAATGCCCTATAGCCACATCTTGAGGAGAAAAATTGAAACAGTTTATACCTGGGATATAAGGAGTCTGTAGATATTTTTTCAGCCCTCTTTCTGGCTCGTGCAGTATACAGGTCCTGAATGGAAGGATTGCATCTTTATTCTAAGGAAGGAATAAAGATGCAATCAACAATCAAACATGCAAAAGAATCACATAACGATAGGTTTCCCGCAACTAGGAAGTTGCAGGAAAAGCCACCAAATCACAACAGACACTTACACACTTCCCAGATTTGTGCCCCTCTGCTCCTCAGCATGAACTTTTTGGATTTCAAAGGCAAAAAGCTTTTCTCTATCCACTGCCTAGGGAAGATTTGATATTTGACAACTTTACAGTAGTAGCAGTCAACACTGGACAGCTCACACGCAGCGGCAGCCAACATTTTGAAAGTATCTGGCATACAGCAGCTTGTATTTAACTGTACTTGACAGCTGACATGGCAGCAGCTGTCGGAAGCAACTGAGCGCTCACTGACAAAAAGGAAAGGAGAAAAGTAAGCAAATTTTCTACACACGGATGAGGTGGTATCAGGAAAAAGAACTCTAGCTTAGCTATCTCCCTGATGGGTTAGGTTTTAAAAAAAAATCAGCAGAGAACAGTTTTGGGAAGAGGTTATCAAAATAAGAGATTGTCCTTCTGAATTTGGTGTGATGCTGAGGCCTGTTTTTTTTATTTTTGTTTTTAAAAAGCTAAAACATATTGAGAGTCAGATATTAGGCTGCTATCTGTCTTAGACTGTGAATTTAATGCTGACCATCAAATGTGATGAATGTGAAGGCCAACATCAGCTAAAGAATTGCCAGCTGTGATTCAACATTCTTGTCTATATAATAATAGTATATTAAACTTGTGTTAGGTTTGGTTTTAACTTTTGTGTTAACTATTTCAAACTGGGATCAATCAAAAAGATAGGTTAGAACCATTTTAATTAAAAAGTTAAAAGTCTCCTGGAAAACAAGGTGCATGGACATGAATGTACACACATATTTTAGCCACCACAACTCCAGATATAAGTATAGAAGAGAATGCATGCTTTGGCCAAAGCCCTTCCTGACAAACCTAATAGAGACTCAAAAACTACTCATTGAACTGAAAGAAAACCTAGAGCCTCTATCCAAAAAGACTTCATAGAGAATTCTGATCTAGACTAGCATTTTCAGAAAAGATGTTAAAGAGTTAACTTTCTTCCAGACCTACCAACTTGATTTCATTTAGGGATATTCAATATTCAAATCTTCACCATTCCCTCACCAAGTCCTTGACTCCAAACTATTTCGAGGCAACCTCCAATATCTGGTATATTGGAAAGGATATCCGATTACGGAGGCTACCTGGGTGGCTGCGCATGACATACAAGCTGAATGATTATTAAGGCGATTTCATCGAAAATATCCACACAAACCAGGTCCCAATCAGGAGTTTACATGAGACGCCGAGAAAGCCAAGCACAGTAAAGCTGCAACCGGAAAGAGACAATCTAAGCCATGACCAGCTGAGAGGGGAGGGCTTCACAGCACCGGATGGTGGTTTGGGGGGAGGGAATGGTGAGGATTTGCATAAATAGCACTGAGAGGAGGATGATCTCAGAGCTGACTTTGACCTGAATGGGTTCAGCATGGTCTGAGTTCTTATCTGTAGCGTGATTAAAAGCTGAAGTCCTTACTTTTGAAAGTGTCTTGAAGTCATTAACGCATGGGTCTGACTTAGCCAGTCCGACAAGTAGTTTATAATCAATAGTAGTATAGAGTAACATGACTGCTTTCTCCAAGATGTCTGAGCATGAACATGAGACAACAGGCCTGCTCAAGTATATTTTCCCCAAAAATGTCCTGTGGGTCAATGCACAAAGCTTTTATACTGATTAAAAGAAACAATGGTTAGGTTTCCCAAAGCATCTTCTGCTGTGCAACATCTCTGATAGCAGCTTATCAGCCATGGTTGGTCTTAGAGAAGAATTCCGTGCAAAGAAAGTGTTGTAGGTTCCAAGTCAGTCCCCAGAAGGAACAGGGGGTGATATGATGGAAGTGTTCCAATATTTAAGTGGTTGTCACAAAGAAGAGGGAGTCAACCTATTCTCCAAAGCACCTGAAGGCAGGACAAGAACCAAGGGATGGAAACCAATCAAGGAGAGAAACAACCTGGACAGATTCGGAAATAACAATTTAAAATGTAAGCTGAGGAGATGTATTGCCTGTCTATCTGTTAAAATAGATTAAAAATAAACACACTTAGGAAAGGAGAAGAAGGAGGAAGAGGAAATAGTAGAGAGGAGTAAAGAAGGAAGAATGTAGGTAGGGGAGGAGAAGGAAGGTAAGAGTGAGAAGAAGATAGATGGAAGAAGGGGTAGTAGGAGAGGGGAGAGAAGGAGGAAGAAAGTAGAAGGAGGGGAGAAGGATAGAGGGAAGGGAGTGATTGAATTTGATATGCAGGATAGATAGGCATTTCAGTAATGTTACTGGATATACAATATAAAATTTATGTTAATTTTTGATAATATATTATGGTATATGTATTGATGTTTATGTGAAGAAGGTTAAAAAAATAAAAAACTTTTTTTGGGGGGTGGGGGAAGGCACCAAGAATATAGACACAACTAACCCGGGAAGATCACACAGCTCCTATGGAGAAATCGTTAGTCTGGCCACTGTCTATTGTCATGCCCCTATGCTGAGGTTCAAGGGTATTTCCAGGGACATCATTATCATCATTATCCAGAATATCGTGTCTCACTGGCTTGGTTTCCTGGAAATATTAAAGTGTAGAATTTGTGGCTTGCTCTGCTTCACTCCAAGTAATCAGAAGTCTGAATAAACAGTACTGTCACATTAAAAAAAAGGGAGAGAAATAACCTAGAACTAAGGAGAAATGACAGATAGAACAGTCAACCAGTGGAATGACTTGACTCCAGAAGTTGTGAGTGGTACGACACTGGAGATTTTAAAGAAGAGATTGGACAATCATTTGTTTGAAATGGTATAGGGTCTTCTGCTCAAGCAGGGGGTTGGATTAGAAGATCTCCAGGGTCCCTTCCAATTCTTGTTAATTTTTTTATTCTGTTATGTGGTAGCCAAGTCTGATTCATTCGAGCAAGGAGGAATATTTTGTGTCTAGCCAATGATCACTTCCTCAGATATGTCTACTCTCCCAAAGATCTGTCATTATGAACTGAACAACAAAACCTGAATAACATTGTAGCTTGCCTCATGGAATAAAATAGGTTCCTCTAACTCAGTGTTTCCCAACCTTGGCAACTTGAAGATGTCTGGACTTCAACTCCCAGAATTCCCCAGCCAGTGAATGCTGGCTGGGGAATTCTGGGAGTTGAAGTCCAGACATCTTCAAGTTGCCAAGGTTGGGAAACACTGCGAGTCTAACTCCTAAAAGGGACAGTTTAGCAGTATATTTTAAGATACTCAAGTGCCCTGCTATAGTGAATTGACTCAGATAAATGTGAATAATAGCAGTAGTTGCCCATAAAAAAGTTAAAAACATGTTCCTTTGCCAATCCCTGCACTGTCTTATCTTTCTCCCTTTTCTCCCCTTCCACCCTTTCAACATGTGCCAGCTTAACAAGCAGTTTATAATCTTTTATCTAAGAAGAAGAAATTTCAAATCTTTATTAATGCCCATGGCACTTGCCAACAACAAAAACAGCACAATGAATAGCTTCAGTGTAACCATAACAATTCCAAGATATATATATATATATATATTTAAAAAGAAGATAATAATTAATTGACATTCCTATCCAGCCTTGAAACATCTGGATTAATTATAGTAACAATTTTGATTCACCTTTATGTAGGCACAACGGTTTCAAAGAAACCAGTTTTCTTGTTCTGCAGCTTTCTTCCGCTTAATCTCACCATTCTTTAAAATATTGCATCGATTCATTCTCTGGGCAGATACACACGCACATGCTTAATGAAAGGGTTAAGCACAGAAAAATGGATTGGAATGGAAGCCCTAAAGCGTAGCCCAAACTTCCAGCCCAGAATGCAAAACAGCAGACACAAGCTTCAAAGAGAAAATGCTTTCCCTTAAGGGTTAAGGTAAAATTGGAGTTGGGCAAACCTCAAAGGAATTTCCCAACTTCCAAACATTGCTTATGTTTGGATTTGGAATTGAATTTGGCTCTCTTGATAGGCATTCGTGCCACATGGTGTGAATTGCATGAACCGCAAAAGGGGTTCAAAAAGGGGGGAATAGAGAGACCAAAGGGAGCTAAAGTACATAAAATATATAAATGTATGTGATTAGACTCTTATTTCCTATTTGTTTCCTATAAGCGTTCTTTTTTCTAATAATTACCGCTGCTAAAAATCCATCATTCTATTGTTTTAATCTATGTAAAAGTAAAGGTTTTTGCTTTTCCTTTATGATGAGATTTCAGTCCCAATGGGAATGCTGCTAGCTGTAGCAAACTGTCAAAGATAAGCAGCAACAGAAGGAGAGAGATTGTTAAGTGGTCATGAAAATTGCATGGAAAACTAAAAATGTGCTAAGGTATCTTCCATCTTTACAAGGCCCATTTAGATTTCCTCAAGCCAATTAATCTCTCGTGATGATTTCTGCAAGAAGATAAAATCTAAGGTTGTGAGCTGTAATGTTGTTTATTAGATGCTTTTTATCCCTATTATTTTGATAAAAACTCAAGGCAGGGAACATATCTAAAAACTCAAAGATTTTCCTGCAAAATTTATAATCCATCTATAGAATTTAAAAGTTCCTTATAAACACCCTGAATGTAAGGAAGTTGGTTGTTGCACCAGTTGGCAGGCTGAGTTTTGTTTGGCTGTCCTGGTGCTGCTTGGCACTGGTTACTGGTGGCTAATATTATCTGTATTGATTATAGATGGCGGGTCGGAGACCTCTGAAGGATGTGGATCTATCCCAGAAGCATCCCTGGTAAACCCTTGAGATACTTCTCCAGTAATCTGTCTCAACAGGTTGGGTTTGGCTACTCAGATATCTGTGATTCTTCTTCAGAAGCTGTCCCTCTGGATTTATCATTTCACAGGGTCATTTGTCATCCAACTTCTTCTGTCTTCTACTATTTGTTCAAGTTTCTTTTTTGGACTGTATACTCACTGACTTTCTTGCTTGTAGGTGTAGAAGAGTTTTAACTGACCTACTAATTTGCTCATAGTTTGTTCTTTGTCGTGAATGAGTTCTTCAGGTTGTAAATAATTGTGGGCAGCAATCTCTGCTCTCACTCATCAGCCCATGAACTAGACTCTAATTCAGTCTCTGTGAGAGGTGTTCTGATGAACCAAGATGCTGTCTGGATCAGATTCAGCTTTTGTTATCCTCTGCTAGACTGGAAGTTCCACCTTCCTATTATTCTGGAGATAAGAAGTTGAAGATGTCTGATGCTGTAGCTCCCATTGCTTCTGGGAAGGTACACGTTCTTTTACAGTAGTATGAATTGTGGTCTATTATTCAAGAATGTTATCAGATATGCCCAATCATTATTAAGTTTCCTTATAACTGTTTCAGATTTGTATCTGGCAATGAATGTGTCTCCACAACATTAGAATAATTATGTGTCTTCCCAAAATTAGAATAGTTTTGCTCCCCAAAATTAGAATAGTTATAAGATAGACTTTCTCCTGCCATCTAAACAAATCTACTTCTACCTTTCTCCATGACTGTCATGGTACTTTATGAGTTTGCAAGGTCTCCTTTTAAAGCTTGTCTTACAATCAGTTGCAAGTATCAGAATGTGTTTGTCAACTTTGAAATGGACCCATGCTGCCACAGCCATCTTTTCGTTCTCAGCTTGCTACACAGCATGGGGGGGGGGGAGGGAGAGGTTTGGAATGTCAGACCAAACAATAACAACAG
The DNA here is from genome assembly GCA_023053685.1 of Diadophis punctatus similis. NCBI lineage: Eukaryota > Metazoa > Chordata > Lepidosauria > Squamata > Dipsadidae > Diadophis > Diadophis punctatus. The sequence goes on from JALIGW010000002.1 coordinate 86,904,346, forward strand.
ATCATCCCAAGGTCATCTCAACAGGTGCTGGCCGAGACTTGAAGGAGTTACCCAGGAGACACCAGAACATCAAATTGGACAATGTTACCTGTGACAAAAAGGGAGGGGAATATCTATTCTTTAATTATATGAAAACCGGGGAAAATAGCTAGAGTTGGTTTTGCTTTCATGCGTGCCGAAATGATGTATTCAACAAAAAAGTTCTTGAAGAGATCTGATGGTCTCGGAGTGCTGGCTTGGTTGGGTTCATCAGTCGGAACCTTGACAGTGTTATGCATGAATTCAGGTGGCTATTTATACTAAACCAATGCACACTTTCAAGTATTTCCTGCAAAAATCTGTCAATTCCACATGGGAAGAATGTACTTTTTCATCAAATCCTGCTACAAGGCCTTAATTAAATTAGCCATGTAGTCCCTTCTCATTAAGATATAGGATACAGTCTCCCCTGATTCTCTCAAGCCAATCTTCAGTGACATTATTCCTGAACATCTATAAGGCTTTTGAGCAGTGGCTTCTTGCATTAAGTGTATGTGAATATACAGTAATTGTACACATTGTATTCTGTCTGCATGAAATATTTACCTGAATGCTGTTCAGTGCATATATGATAATATTATAACCTATTTACATCACCTAAAGTCTCTTCGGGGCACTTAAAATGGCTCTCTCATCACGTTCTCCAGAGGCTTATGGTGCAAATGAACCTGTACTGTCTGGCCAAATGTAAGCTGATGGAAATGTTCCATGCATATGCATATGCATATGCAATTACCCCAAAAGCTCTTAACACAAGTTGTTTCCCAGAAGCATTATACAGAAATCTTGAATATTATGACCTTAGTCTTGCCAAATGCCTGTTGATGACTTTCTGACAGCTCCCTTGAATTGCCTTTTGTGTCATCTATTGGAGTGATTCAATAGCAATAGCAATAGCACTTGGACTTATATACTGCTTCATAGTGCTTTACAGCCTTCCCTAAGCAGTTTACAGAGTCAGCATATTGCCCCCAATGATGTAGGCCTTCATTTTACCGACCTCGGAAGGATGGAAGGCTAAGTCAACTTTGAGCCAGCGAGAATCGAACTGCTGGTAGTCTGCAGAGTTAGACTGCAATATGGCATTCTAACCACTGCACCACCATGGCTTATTTTAAAATTTCAAAATTATCTAGCCACTGGAAAATTATGCCAGATAATTATTCCAAGAATCTTTCTGGACTTTTTTTCATAATTATAAGCCATAGCCCTGCTATACTGAGTTGACTGAGATAAATGTGAATACTATTTGTTGTTAATTAAAAATATGTTCCTTTGCCAGGGCCTGCTTATCTTTCTGCTTTTTCTCCCCTTTAACCCTTTTAACATGTGCCAGCTTAAAAAGCAGTTAATAATCTTTTATCTAAGAAGCAGAAGAGATTTCAAATTTTATTAATGCCCATGGCACTTGTAATCTTAACTGGCACTTGAGTCCTCTCTTCTCATTTTGTGGCCAACATTTATACACTGTAGGGTAAATAATATTAAAACTTTGGGCAGTTTTTCCCCCTATAATGGCTAATGATTTCTGGAAAGCCCATAGACAAAGTAATATGTCAGCCCTTCATCCACCATTCCATTGTTAGACAATTCATATTGGAGCCTAATAAACAGCCATATTTATCCATATTCCCCGATATGCTATGTCTAATCCTTTCTGAAACCTTCTAAATCAGTGGTCACCAACTTTTTGGGCATTAGGGACCAGTTCCGTGGAAAGAGATTTTTCCACAGACCAGAGAGAGGCTGGTTTCGTGTGTTGCCGGTCTCCTGCAGTTGGGGCTTTCTTTTGTTTGTGCGACTTGGTTTCTGGCATGCTGCGGCCTGGTGCCAGAAACCAGGCCCTGTTCTAAATTGTTATCAATCATGACAATACAATAGTCAGCTTCATTGGTAGGACTACCACTTTCTGAGGGTTCTCCTGTAATTGTCCAGATTAGGCAAATTCCTTACTGCAGCCAGTATTCAAAATAAATACTACAATAAGGCTATCTTTAAATTATTGTGACTAGCAGTAACAAAGTGAGCCTCAAAAGAAAGTGATGCTGTAAAGAAGGATAAACTGAGATTACCAAGGTCTATTAAAAGGAACACAAGCAATAGTGTGTATGTTAATTCTTCCTAACAGGTGTGAGGGGTGGGGAGTGAAGTTTGAGGCTGGAGGAAATTTTTTGTTTTAATCAAAAAGGAACTTCCAGACTGTTTGGAAGTTGAGTCCAGCTGACTGAGTTAATGAGAGCTCAGTTCAACAACCTGTGGAGAACCGCAGCCTGATTTATAGAAACAAAACTTTAGTTTATTCATCAGTAGTTTTAGTAGCAATCCGGAGCTGTTCTTCTTAAGGTTGTATAAAAACCTGTCTTTCAATTTTCTGAAAGCTTTCTTCACTTACAAAAGAGGCTTTTGTTTTTCTACTCATTCTCAAAATTCTTTAGGATTCCTTTGAAGTTTTGGAGGTAGTTTTTTCCCCCCTCTGCAATGTACTGGAATAAATACACAAATGGGCACGTATAGAGTGTAGCATTACTTCTCTTTTTAATAACAGAACTAGGGAGGTTGTTTTGCTTTCTAGGGGCCAAGTTATAGCAGTACCCTATGTAATATATGCTGTACAGTATATAAATTAAACATAGTGTATGAAGTACCCAGTATATAAATTCAATAAATACTGTCCACCCATCCTTAAACTGGGATGAAATGTGCTGCCCATGGTTAACTATCATCTTGCCTCCATAACCTGTCTTCCCAATCACTGACAGATACCCATCTTCCCTGCAAGATAATGGGCAATAAAATCTAACAGATTGTATCTATCTTGAGTTTATCCATTGATTGAAATAAGAACACCATTTCAGCGTCAATAGAGCTGTTAAGCCCCTCTTACTTATATGCTGGCAATAACATGAAGGCAATTTAATAGGAACATTGTAGGGGGCGGGGGAAACGTTGCCAGCGCATGTTCGTGCTACAATGAAATATAAGTGGGAACTTGGCCTATATCTGGCATTTTCTGGGATGCCACACACATACAGCAGAACAATTGACCTTGCAACCAAGATGACTGTGGGCATGGCAAAAGGGGACAATTGTACCATCACAGCCCAGCTGTTCCAACTGTGACATTGTTTGCACCATGAAGAGATGCTGCTGTTTACCTGATGTGGTTGAAAGCCTCCAGTCCTATATACGTCTGTCTTGTACAACTACATCACATAGGGCTCTTTAATGTTTAATCACTACAAGACATCACATTCTAAAAAGTAGATAGTCAGTTAGATAAGCTGAAAACAATAATCCCCAAGCAAGTTCCAAGACAACCTCAAGCACAAGCTTACGAATGATATTAAAGGAAAAGGGGAGGTGGGGTTACACATGTTGAATAAATACAAGGTAAAATTCCAAGTGCTTAGAAATACCCTATTTTTAATTAGCTCTCTAACAGAAGTAGCTTCTGGCAAAGCTCAGCACTGCTGATATTATTTGTCCCAACCATATTGGCATGGATTGACATGTTCCATACATGAAGAGAAAAGCATCACCTTTTCAGGGAGAACATTGAGTGCAGGTGCAGTCAGATCACCTACATTCAAATTTTACATAAAAGATCACCTTATATCCCCAATCAAGCAGCTTTCAACACAGGGAGAATTATTTTCCTTAACGTGTCGGCTTGGTGAAATAAAAGGGATAATCAGTGTTCATAAGCATAAATCAGAGCACGCACACTCTCAAATGTGATTAAAAACCAGTGCATGTTATGGCAGCATTCCTCGAGCAAAGTCCTATATATACAGTGATGCTATCAGTTACTTCCATCTTTCAAGAGACATTGGTTTTTCCATGTTCCCCAAACTGAAGAGGTGAGCCTGCTTTTATGAGGATGTCCAGCACCCACCTATTTTAATTCACTGGGACTATCTGCATAAGTCTGAAGTATTCTTGGAAGTGAACAAAATTAAGTGAATTATTCTGGGAAGTGAACAAAAAAGTTATTATGAACAGCAGAGAAGATGAATGTTGTGACTTCACCTAAAATTAAGGTCTTAGAGCTGAATCTTTGCAATAAGTTGCTCCTTTGTGGCGTTGGGAAATGCAGGCTGTCCTCAATTTACAACAGTTCATTTAGTGGCCAAAGTTACAACGGCACTGAAAAAATGACTTTTGACCAATTTTCACACTTATGATTGTTGCAGCATCCCCATGGTCACATGATCAAAATTCAGATATTGGGCAACTGACTCCATATTTATGACAATTGCAGTGTCCAGGGGATCATGTGATCACCTTTTGGGACCTTCCGACAATCAAAGTCAACTGGGGAAGCCAGATTCTCTTAACAAATACATTACTAACTTAACATCTGTGGTGATTCACTTAAGAACTGTGGCAAGCAAAGTTGTAAAATGGGGCACAGCTCAACAAATGTCTTGCTCACCGACAAAAAAATTGGGCCAATTTTTTATCGTAAGTATATTGGATTTTGTGCCACCAGCCAGCTTTGAAAAAGTTTTGTTAAAACACTTAGAATATTTTATATGTAAGGAAAAACAAAACAAAACCGAACAAACATTAGGCCTGTAATGTTTGATTGTTTCTTCTACAAAAAGGGCTTTATTTGTAATAGTACCCCAGGGTGGTATATACAGAAGGAGTTTTAAAGCTAAATATGCTGGAAATGAAAATTCTTTTTATATCCCTAGAACAATTAGCTAAGTAGAATTTTAGACTTGTAACTCTTCTATTATTGGAACTTTTATTGGGTAGGCATTTGACCGGTGTGTTATGAAGATTGCTGAGGTGAATAGAAATAGGATTTCTCAACCTTAAAACCTTTATGAGACGGGTGGACTTCAACTCATCAACCATAGTCCACTAGTCTTAACATTGCTATGATTGAGACATCCACATCCTGGATTAGAAGTCCCTTCCAACTCTATCATTCTAGAAGCAATCCAGGAACTAACTTTGGGATTGTAATTCATCAGAAATTTGAATCACTAAAGTCTGAATAATTACTTTGCCCTCATGTGTTCATCCAGTTTTCAGAAAGTCTGATTCCTGTTGCAAAAACTATGACCTACTTCTACATCAGTTGCTTCAATATAGAAAATCAAAAAGTGTGTTTTCAACTACAAACTGAATAATTTGTTATTCAGCCTTTGTTAATTCCCGAGCTCATCTCCCTGTTCCTTTGAAACAAACTAAATATTTTTGCAATTATATCCCACAAGCTATTCTTTTGACAGACCAGTCTACATCTAGAAACTGAATTTTACAGATAAGCATCTTTTGTGGGGATAAAAGTGCTCTCCTGTTTTTTAAATAGTGGTTTGGTTTGTTTTAACAAAAATATTTATTTATTTATTTGTTTATTTGTTTATTTGTTTATTACATTTTAATTTTTCATGTCTGTCTTTCTTCCCCATTTTTTTCCCCACAAGAACCTTGTGAGGGAGCAGAGGAATATAATATGACTACCTAAAGGACAACCAGGGAGATATCATGGAGTTACCAATCAAAGAAAGAGATATTAACCTGGAAGAGAAAGCCTTGTTTAACCCTTAGGGGCAGTTAAGTTGTTTCTTGGAATCAAAACCAAAGTCATTTGTCACTTTCTTCCACAATGTTTTCCCTTTATGGTCACTAGAATTTCCTGGTCAACAGTCAAGTATCTACTTCCTTCCTTCCTTCCTTCCTTCCTTCCTTCCTTCCTTCCTTCCTTCCTTCCTTCCTTCCTTCCTTCCTTCCTTCCTTCCTTCCTTCCTTCCTAGATAGCTGCTACTTCTTGAGTAGATATAAACCTATTCAGTAACATATCTCCAATAGGACTAAGAAAAAGAACTCTCATCCCCCCCCCCTTTTGCCAGAAATGGGTTTGTTTGTTTTTTTCACTTCTCAAATGAAGTTCCTCCCTTTGTTCTCGGTCTTCAAAGTTTTCAAAGACCCTTTATATTTTTATCATTCAGCTAAGCAAACTGCAGAGATGTCTTCTGCCAAAATATGAAATATATTTTATACCTTTTATTCCCTCCCTCTGTAGATGCATCCAAACCAAAGAAGTATCCTGTATAACTCAAAAATTCTCATATCAGATAACAAGGGATTGTTTTCATTTTTTACAACAAATTGGGGGAAAATATCTAAAGGTTGTCCCGTTGCTATGCTAATGTCTGCCTGTAATGTTATTCCTTGATTACATTTTATGCCCAGTTTTTGACAAAAGGAATAAAGAATCCAAACATTAATTAACTTGAAACTGCAAAAGGGCACACATTGGAACTATTTAGCCTTTTAAAAAAAACCCAATATATAGAAAAACTACCAGAGGTGGGTTCCTCCTGGTTTGGACCGGTTCTATAGAACCGGTAGTAACTTGGTGGCCTGGGTCACTAGAACCGGCAGCGACCCAGGCCTGCCACGCCCCCGAACCAGCTCTCTTGGTGCAACCTACAAAAATGCCATCTTGTTTTTTGCTTCTGCGCATGCACAGAAGCTGTGTTTTAAGCACTGCGCATGCACACGCGCCTGTGCGGGGCATCACTGAGCAAACCGGCAGCAAAGAAAACCGGAACGCACCCCTGAAAACTACCCAGTAGAATTTTAATCAAAATCTTTTCATTAGTGATTGGGACAATATAATTTGACCAATAAACCATGAATAGAGAAAATTTTAGAGCTTTTCTTCATATTTAGTCACCATCAAGAAACACTGATATTCACACATGTTCTTCTATGTGGGCAACATGCTCCATCACTGGACATTTTAAAGAAGAGACTGGACAGCCACTTGTCTGGAATGGTGTAGGATCCCCTGCTTGAGCAAGGCATTGGGCTAAAAGATTTCCAAGGTCCTTTCCAACTACCGAGCATAAGACGCACCGGAGTATAAGACGCACCTTAGTTTTGGGGGAGGAAAATAGGGGGGGAAATCTACCTACCAGGTATTCATCTAGCTAGCGTCCTTAGTCTGTTCAGCTTCAGCACATTATTTTATCCCCTGGTTAGGGCTGAAAAAATATTCTTCGAAGGGAGTAGGAATGAAAACAAGCCTGCAAAGACTTAGGGCTGATAAAAAACTACTTTGAGGGAGTAGGAATAAAAAAATGCTGCAAGCCGGTAAGATCGTTAACACATCTTTAGGGCTAAAAAAAACTTTTTCAGAGGGAGTAGGAATGAAAACAAGCCTGCAAAGACTTAGGGCTGGAAAAAAACTTCTTCGGATGGAGTAGGAAGCCGGGAAGATCGTTAGCACCTCTTTAGGGCTGGAAAAAAAAGCTTCGAAAAAGCTACATTCGGAGTATAAGACACACCCAAATTTTCAGCCTCTTTTAGGGAGGAAAAAGGTGCGTCTTATACTCCGAAAAATACAGTATGTTATTCTGTTATTCAGATCTGAATTTCAGTGCTTAAATTTCTGCTGCAAACCACGGAATCAAAATGACACAATTAAAAGAGGAGAATGCGGAGGTGGTAGCGGGATGAAATTATGATTTTGATCCTTGCAATGTATTATCGGCCAATTTCTGCTCACCTTCATGTCCCTAGGAGAGGATCAGAAAGGAAGCTAAACTCACATTATCCCAGTCTCTTCAAAAACATTCACATAATTGGGGATTTAATCTTTCCAAACTTCTGCCTGCATAATAGTTGGCCATTAGAATATAATGCAATACAAAGAGCAGAAGGAAATCCTTTTAAAGACTTCCAAGGGAAACTTCTCTTTAATGAATCAGATCCACGTTTGTTATGATGTAAAAGGAGGACTTCCTAAAGTTAGCCTTCTTGGAAGAAGAAAAATCTTCAAGCATTGAGTTTGTCAAGTGATGAAAAACTGGAAATATGGAAGGATGCCCAAAGGGAGTGAGATGAGGATTGCATAGAAGATATCTAAGGGGAGAGTGTTTACACTAAGAAGGTTCATATTAAAACCTTGATCATTCCAGTTAAAGACAAAGCTAGTTAGGCAAATACTCTGATCTTTGTTTCTGTAATGGACACTTCGTTGTTTGGCTTGAGTGTATTCACAACCATTTTCATTTCTATCTACCCGTCTCTAAAGCTATGGTGATTATATGTGTTCTATTGCTTAGGCTAAGCTGTGCTTTTAATACTTTTCCTCTTTTTTTAGGTATGTGACTAAAATAGATGTCCTGGGTAGATAATTCTTGCTCTTGCACACAAACCTATACTGAACCAACAGATGTTGTGAATCATCCTCGCTTTCTTTGGGTTGGATACATTCTATTCTGAACTCTGTTACTATATCCTTTTCTCATTTCCAAGCAAATAAGAATGCCCCAACCAAATTACTGAATCATACCAATGTGGTTGGAGATGACTCACAGGACCCTGCGGGTGGTACTGAGAGCTGGAAGGATCAAGTGGGAACACAACATCTGCAGTCAAGGGGAATAGCAAGCTCACTGTCTGCCTGCCAATGGACATTCGTGGCTGCAGAGGTTGAAGTGAAAACAGTGGCTCTAGGAGATCAGGATTTTGTCTATCGGATCCATGACCATTTTAACAGACTGCATTACATGCGGAAGTAAGTGAAGTCAGTTAGATGGCTATGAAAAGAATAGAATAGAATAGAATAGAATAGAATAGAATAGAATAGAATAGAATAGAATAGAATAGAATAGAATAGAATAGAATAGAATAGAATTCTTTATTGGCCAAGTGTGATTGGACACACAAGGAATTTGTCTTTGGTGCATATGCTCTCAATGTACATAAAAGAAAAGATACATTTGTCAAGAATCATGAGGTACAACACTTAATGATTGTTATAGGGTACAAATAAGCAATCAGGAAACAAAATGACAATAAAATCCTATTCTATTCTATTCTATTCTATTCTATTCTATTCTATTCTATTCTATTCTATTCTATTCTATTCTATTCCATTCCATCCCATCCCATCCCATCCCATCCCATCCCATCCCATCCCACTTCCTTGAAATGAGATTGGCTCCCACCCTCCTGACTTTCCATAAGAGCCTGAAGACCTGGCCCTGCCAGTTGGCTTGAAACCCTGATGGGGGAACTGGAGGTGGTTGATCAACTAACAGCAGTTCCCACTTCCCCTTCTGTATATATTCTTTTCCTTCTCTCTCCATCTTTATTTATTGCTTGTATTTTATTGTCAATTTTAATGTGATTTAATATATTTATTCATGTATTTATGGTTTTATTTTAATATTGTAAGCTGCCCAGAGCCTCTCTGTGGCAAGAGGGGTGGCAAACAAGCCTCCTCAGAAAATTCAACCCAGTCCATAGAATTGTGACGCTAGAACAACCCATCCTGGACTCTGCCTTCGATATGAGGGAAAAAGAAAGTGAAGACAGTTCACAGAGTAATATTGTAGATGTAGATAGCAGGGTCCTTAGTGTGGCAAGATTGATGGTCCCAAACCAAGAATGGCAAACTCACTATGGCAATTATTTTTCCAAACTGAGCTCTTTATTGTTTCACACCTATAGAAAAATTGCCTCTTACTCCTCTGGAATGCACTCCCTTCCTCCTGGGGATCCACCTCCTCACTACATTCCATCACGAGATAAGAAACAATGTACAGGGTTGATAAAATGGACATGAGGTACAGGAGGAAGAGTAGCTACCAAAACAACAGAGAGATGAAAGTGGACTGAGCCCACGGCAGGAATATAATGTGAGGCTTAGATATGTTCCTCCTTCATTCTAATGAAGATGAAGCAAGAAATGAGGAAAGCATAAGTTGACCTCTATGGCTTTATAATAAAGGTATGCAGACCTAAATGGCATTGGATTCCTAGTCTGTTCCACCTTGAAGGGCCGACAAAGAGCAGCCAAAACCAATTTTACTTTTGTGGCATTGGAAGCAGAAAAGTCAGCATGTACAGTATGTCTTTCTGTGTGACAGCAGCAAATGAAATAAATAATTATCTATTGGCAGACTTGTTGTGACCCGAAGACCATATGCCAATTCTCTCTCAGAACTTCAGAAATAGGTTTGGACATTGATCCTTATCTATTTAAATGTAGCCTCATGTGGATGTGCTATTGGGGGCATATCTGTATGTGTTGGTGTCTGTATAAATTCACAACCCAAGGCCTATGGGCCTCAAGTGGCCCTGAAAGCTAGTAATCTGGCCTCACAAAATATTTAAAAAATGTATAAAAAAGGAAGTTTGTTTATTTACATACATTAAGTATATTATATATTTTATATGCAGCCCAAAACAATTCCTCAACACTCAATGTGGCCCAGGCGAATCAAAAGGTTGGACAACCATGATCTGGATCTTCAAACTGACATAGAAAGCAGAAATGCTGAGTTTCTGGCATGAAGATAGTTTCTGCCCTTCTGAATCCTTTCTGAATCGCTTCTTTATTCCCTGGCTTCCAGTGATAATAAATTAGATGCCTTGGGGAATTGTTTCTATGCTGTATCTTCTGAATCCCTGAAGGCTCAACCCTGTGTGTACTGCAATTACATTATAAGAGGCCAGTTGTGTTGTTACATCCTGTGTAAACCCTAGAGGTGGAGCTCTTGCCTCACAATCAGGAGGTTGTGAGTTCAATCCTAGGTAGAGGCAGATGTAGGGTCTCCTGCTTGGGCAGGGGGTTGGACTAGATGACCTGCAAGGTCCCTTCCAACTCTGTTAATCTGTTAATCCTCTAAGATGCAGAAGTGGAAACAGAATGATTGGGACATTCCGGTGACTTTCTTCTTATGGTCATACAATATACTCCACAACAATTTTACGACAACAACTCTTTTTTTAGGTATTCCAAAACCTTATTCATGAGATATCTGCCCCGGGTCCATTTTCTCAACCTTTCACTATCATCGTGATGGCGGAAAATCAGATATTTATTTTATTTTATTTATTTATCAAGTTTATATTGCTGCCCAACTCACAGAATGTGATTCTCTATCAAACTGCAACTGTAATAGGTGCAGATAGCTGTAGGGTTTTGAGGGATTAGAAACAATGCACAGGCAGGATTCTCAATTAAAGCTGCAGTATATTTACATTTTCACTGCAGATTTTTTTTTCCAATGGCCCAGAGGTAGAAGGGTGTGTGTTCCCTCCGCTGGTAGGATTTTAGAACAACGAAAGAGAGAAGAAATTTAAACCATCGGAGCCAAAGTGATTACCACCCAGAAGCCAATGGAATTTGCAGAGGCATTGTGTTTTTCTAGCTAGCCATGGAATTAAAATGGAAGTTCCACAGACATTTTAATCCATAATTAACTGGCAAAGCCCTCCCCTATGGCCAAGTTCATGCTACAGTTATTTACTCATCTGTAAGCCCTGGCGATCAAAATAATCTTTCATGGATATAATGACAAACTTCCTGCTTGCAGGCTTTACCTGTTGGCCATCTAGTTGTTGTCTTTCTTGTTTGCTTTCTAGATCAGTGACAGTTTTTGTTCTCATGGGTTTTAAATTGGGCTTCAGTGCATTTTCAAATCTTATACTTAAAGTGACGGAGAGAGGAAATTAATAATGAAATCCTACCTTTCAGCAAACCAAAATGAATATTTCACAATAACAGACTCATCATGAGGTTGCTCTTATTTATCTCCATCCATTGTCATAAAGTAGGAATGCATTTACCTCTTACAGGTAAAGAAGGTCTCTCTCTGTGGCATCTGGACTGCACCCTGTGAAGTACAATGTTCTTTATTATTACCCCAGATCAAGCCCTAAATAATAAGGGAGGGAAGAATGGGACCCTGGATTGCAGTGGTTTTCATGAAAACTGGATTCTCTATTTTAAAAAAATGAGCAAGAATGAACCACTTCTGGACAACGGACAGGATTGGGAGCAACTGTGCTCATCTAGCTCTTGAAGTTGCTCTTCCATGTTAAATTGAGCAGGAAAAAGAGTTAAGGTGTAAAATCTGTTGAGCTTTCAGACACTAAAGCAAGAATATGGGAACAAAGGGAGTCGAAGCAAGTAGGAATTCAGAGGAGCTGTTGTGCTGGGTTTACTCAATCTCATGTGTTGCTGCTTTTAGAAAATAAGCTGAACATTTGTAGAACTGTTGCTTTCAGTCTGGGTCACCTTTCCATTCTCTACAGAAACTCCTTCAACTGCCATTTTGGTTTCCCCACTCAGCCCTAGGCCTCCCAAGATTGAAGCCAATCTTCTCATCACAGTGGTATAATCTGCTTCAAATTAATTCTGAGCTGAAATCTGCCTCACAATACCTCAAAAGCATTTTTTTTGTTTCCTCTCTGACAAAAAAAGACTTCTGTTTTCAAACATGCTCAAGGCATGTGGAAAGGTCTGAGGAACTTCTCTTGATGGGGTTTTGGAGCTTGGAGGTGACAGAAGATGCTGCTGATATTGCTGCATATTTTTCCATGAGTTGGAAGCCTCCCTGTCTGTCTGAATTTCCTTGTCTGAGAGAAAAGAAACACCAGAGAAATGGCCTCAAGATGTTTTCCTTTGGGATAGTAAAAACATGGAAAGCTAGAGAGACTGCCCACTGATGAAAATATAAGATACTTTCACACATTTACCTTTTCGCCTGCTCTGTAACCAAATTAGTACATAAATATCATTTTTTTTTCAAATTTCCCTTAATTTCTGTGTTGTTCATGCTGGAACAAGTAGGGGAGAGGAACAGACAAAATGGTGGACATAGTATCTTCCATCTTATCTGTTTTGACAAAGATAGCATTGTGGAATTTAATTTCTCACATTATACTGAATTAGAAGTTGCAAAGAATAACAAAGGAGGATTTTTCTGCCTGGCATTAATGGCAAAAACTGAAAGCAATAAGCCAATTAAATTCAAAAACTTTTAGCAATATGCTGCTAAAAGTCACCATACATCCTTTATTATAAAGAACCGTCCTTTATTTCAAATTTCAAAAGCTGGCTTTAAATTGGTTTGTTTTTTCTATTATAAAAAGAATTTTTATCATCCACTATTTTTAAAAAAATACAAACTAATATAAAGTAAGAAAAATAAAATAAAAACAAATCAAAGAGAAAATTAAAAGTGCAAGAAGGGGGAAAAATGAGGAAAAAAGATGCAGAGAAGTAGTTTCCAATCTGCTTTACAGCAGTTATAAATATAAATTTGCCTCTTACTGTATGATTATAACATACTCTCTTCTTTCTATAATCTATCCTGTCTAATCCTCCACAAATCTTACATTCATTTTTTTCTGTCTTACACAAAAAGTCCATAAGAGGTTTCCAGTCAGTAATAAATGTAGATATTGTCTTTTCTCTGAACAAAGAAAGTAATTTAGCTATCTCAGCAAATTTTATCATTTTCACCAACCATTCCTCTATTGTGGGTAGTATCCAATGTTTCCATCTTTATGCATATAATAATCTGTCCATCAATCCCAGAAGAAAAGCCTCTGGTCTCAATTACATATGAATCTTTAAAATCCTCTGAATCAGTGTATTTGAATCCAGAATTTTCTAGCTTCTAGTTATTCTGCCAGATATAATAAAATGTCTCTTGTTTACATTTCCATCATAAATTTGAATTGTTTTTATACTCTACATTCTAGACAATTTCTCTGGTGACACATACCGGTACCAATAGAGCAGGGGTCCTCAAACTAAGGCCCACCAAAGCCATTAATCCGGCCCATACAGGACCATGAGGCTTCCCCTCTACATCGCCCCCCCACCTGCCGGCCGCCACCCTTTGGCCGAGCACAGGACTTACCTTCACGAGCCCTGCAGGCTGCAACTGGAAGTTAAGGCCAACATTTTTGGCTTGCAGAGTGCTTCTGGAGGCAGGGGAGGTGAAAAAAGGGGCACACAAATGCCCCAGGAGGCAAAAAATGGGCCTGTTTTTTGTCTCTCCCACCTCCAGTAGCACTCTGCAGGCCAAAAACGGGGCACATGAAGGCCTCCGGGGGCATCTGCGCACCCCATTTTTCACCTCCCCCACCTCCAGAAGAAAGACAGAGAGAGAGAGAGAAAGAGAGAGAGACAGAGAGAGAGAGAGACAGAGAGAGAGAGAGACAGAGAGAGAGACAGAGACAGAGAAAGAGAGACAGAGAGACAGAGAGAGAGAGGAAGGGAAAGAGAGAGAGAGACAAGAGACACACAGAGAAAGAGAGAGAGAGAGAAAGAGAGAGAAAGAGAGAGAGGCAGAAAAAGAGAGAGAGGGAGGGAGGGAAAGAGAAAGAGAGAAAGAAAGAGAGAAAGAGAGAGAGAGAGAGATAGACAGAGAGAGAGGGAATGAGAGAGAGAGAGAGAGAGAGAGAGAGAGAGAGAGAGAGAGAGAGAAGAGGGACAGAGAGAGGGGGGAGGGAGGAAGGGACAGAGAGAGAGAGAGAGAAAGAGAGAAAGACTTGTTGATTGTAAGCTCCTTGGGGCTGAGAATTGCTTCAAAACTGAGTTTCCTGAAGTAGACTCCTAAACAACTGAAAAAGTGATCTAGTAAAAAGAAAAGTCAACCAAAAAAGTAACATGCAAACAAAAGCAAATAAAATACCCCCAGGAGAAAAACAAATTGAAGTTTAATTTGTGTGCATTGTTTAATGGACTGCTAAATTGGCCACACCCACTTAGTAACATGACCTAGCCACACCCACCCAGTCACATGACCACCTAGCCACGCCCACCCAGCTGGTCCGGTCCCCCAACAGTCTGAGGGACCATGAATTGGCCCCTGTTTCAAAAGTTTGAGGACCCCTGCAATAGAGCATCATTTTATAGAAATTCTCTTTAAGATGATAACTTTGTATAAATTTCAATCCTTTCAATATTTCCTCATTTTTCCATCTTTATATTATAAGCACAATATTTAGTTCCCATTATTATATATTGTTTCACTTGTTATTCTTCTGTTTCAAATTTCAATAAACGTTTATAAAATTTGGCAATTATATGTTTAACATTTTACACTATTTCACACTCTGTCTTACAATGTTCAAAACCATATTTTTGTCTACATTAAATCTTTCTAATAATTGTAAAAAAAGAGAACCATTGACAGCCACAGTATATAGATATCCCTCTGCCACTAATTCTCTTGATTTTATTTTATATTCACCATTAGCTATTTGTGTTTGTCATTATTTCTCATTTATAAAATGCTTCTTGTGCCAAGAGCTACAAATGTGTTTTCATGTACAAATTGGGTTTGTATCTATTCCATATTCTCAATGTAGCATGTCTAACTGAATGATTTTTTAAAATCCACATTAAGCTTAACTTTGCTGTAGCCTAAATGTCCATGCCACCCAAATCTCAGGTCATGCTCTTCAAAATCCAAAAGTCTTTTGTTTCTCAGCAACACCTATTCTTTCATCCAAACCAAACAGCAATCTACAAAATACAATTTCAAATAATTAAACCCAATCTGTTTATTCATCAATTCTATTTGATTTTTTTATTTCGTTTTCTGTTTATGAATCATGCGATTCACTAAATGACTATGGCCTAAGTGACTTCTGCAAAATATGTAAAAAAAAATGGGTCCAGTCATGTGGATGCCTCCATTTGTGACTGGAATGACTTATGACTGGAATTCCAATCCCAACTGTGGTCATAACTCAAGGAGTTATCTATAGATGGATTTCACTGGAGCCACATTTGAAAGCTTCCTTGAGAATAGGCATCTATGAGTTACATAGCTACAGGTGCTTTATGAACTTTATGAACTTATTCAAGTCCAGCAAATCAGACAGGAGAATAAACTGAGTTATGTAGAGATAGACCAGCTTCCAGGAATTGGAATATGCTAAGAATTAGGGAACAACCTACATTTTTCTTTAAGATTTATGAGAAGATCAGAATATGACGGCAAATTTTTTACATGAAAATATATTTTTGATTTCCCCTCCAAAATTGTTTCAACAAGATGATTTGCTAGAGGAAGAATAAGTTTTGCAGCTGCTGTTACCAGTTAATACATCCCAATTTCTTCCCTTTTTTTATCTCTGATCCTTGCTACATTTAGCAAGGATTCTATCTACATTAGATAGAATCTACCCATCCCATATATGCCAACTAAGATGAGTTGTGGTGATGTTAAAAGAGCAGGAACCTGAAATCAGGCTTTCCCTATCTTGATTCCCTTCCTCTGGAATAGCCTACCTCTACCTCAAAATTAGAACAGCCCCTTTCACAGGAAAGGTGTGTCTTCAACATGGATAGTTCAAGGTAATTAGTGGCAATTATTTTGATGGGGTGATTTTGGGGGTGATATGATTTTGTGTATAGATATTGCATTCTGGCTTTAATTGTTTTTAATAAAGCCATTGTTATTTATGCAGTTAAGCTTTAGGAGTTGTAAACTATCTAGGCTGTTGGATGAGGTGATATACAAATAGCTGTATAAAGAGATTAGAGAAATATACCATATAGTCCTAATTCTACAGTTCAAATCAAGTGTAGAACTGACAGAGGGTTCCAGTTCTTTGAATAGTAGTGTATAAAGTATAATTGTGGTACAATGCTAAAGGTGTTGGGCTCAGAGTAGGGAGACCCAAGTTTTAATCTTCTCAAACTGGATAGCTTTGGATCAATCACTCTTAACCTGTATCATATTGTTGTGGAGGAGACAACTCTAAATATTGTATACCACCCTGAGCTCCTGAGAAGGAGGGAAGGGAAGGGAAGTGATAGATCAAGTACAAATTGAAAATCTGTCCTAATAGAACCAAAATGGAGATGGGGCATTTCTCACTTGTCCAAATCCCCAGGCCTTATGTACACAGAAACAAATAAGCTTTGGAACCGTTTGATGCAGGTTTATTCAAGCCTAAGGCCTGGAACAAATGAGTACATAGCAGTTCATTGCAAAGTTGCAAAGTTAACGCTGGGAGCCACCACCTCCCAGCGCTCTATATAGGCAGAGCCACGCCCCTCAGTCCCACCCACACAACCAGCATCCGGCATCGGCATTCTATTCCGCATTAGCAGTCCGTCATCCAGTGCATAGGCTGACAGCCTCCATCTGTTCTCCGACCACTTCATCCCGCATGCTGTTACATCCGGCGCCAGCCAGCTGGGTTCCAGAAAGCCGCCAGTCAGCTGTGCAGGGGAGAATGCCGCCATCTCCCTCTTGCTGCTGCAACTGCTGTGCTTGACACCGCCCCAGCTGGGCACCTTGTCACCGCCCAGGACATCACTGCACTGCGTGGCTGTTCCTGCCGCTGGCAGTTTCTGCCTTTCCCCCTCCCCCCAGATTTGGCAAGCTGATCGGGGCTTGACAGCATTATTTTTCTTAAAAATGGGGAGAAAACCAGATCTGCTTTAGCTTTACTGAAATTACATTTATTTGTATACATCAAATGGCTATCAATGTTTCCAGGGTACCCATAAACATATTTCATTGAACAGAAATGAATGATTTTTTTTTCACCCAGAAAGTTTGAAGACAATTCATAATAATATTGCATGAGGAAAACCCCACATTCCCCTATTCCTGGTGCTTACCATTTGGCTATAGAAAACCACCAAAACCAAATGGATTAACTCTGGTGGTGTAGCAATTCTGGACTGTACTGTGAAGTGAATATATGTGATAAGTAAAAATATACCTGCACACCTATAAAGAAAGAGAGATTTGGAAAGCATGAAGATGTATATTGTAACTTTACGCCCATGTGAACAGTAACAAAATTCTAGGCATTGACTGAGCTTTCTCAGAGAATTAGTTCCATAATTGCAGTTCTGCCTTAGAGAGGGCCCATTCCCCTCCCCCTCCCAATAGTCAATCACCGCATCTCCTATGGTGGAGCATGTCCAGAGAAAAGACTCTGCTGAAAACCCACATAGACAGACACATGGGGAGCGAAGCAATAAATGACTACTCTCAACACAGTTCTGTGGCCTCCTTTCAGCTAGAGGAATCTCTCATTAAAACTGAATTAAATTAAACTTCAGCATTCCCCAACTTTCCAAACCTGATTCTCATAGAGGGAAAACGTGGCAGATTGCAAAAATATTTCACATACCTCTTAGTGCCACAGACACTGTTAATTTTCCAAATGCCATCCACAGAGATTTTAATCATTTTTTTACAAGTAGTGGCACGATACATTTGGTCTCTCCTAATGCCCTGTCAGTTAGCCCATCAGAAGATGAGTATCTCCTTGGTATAAGATTTCACAGTGAGTCACATCTCACAATGATAGTCAAAAGAGGAAAGCTTAATGGCTGAAAAGGACTCGATGTGCTTTGTAATTTTGTATAAACCAAACCAATCAAACCAACTGAATCGCATAGAGAGAATGCTTCTGTACCAATACTTGAGCCACAAGGGCATAGAGCAGTGGTTCTCAACCTTCCTAATGCCGCGACCCTTTAATACAGTTCCTCATGTTGTGGTGACCCCCAACCATAAAATAATAAAATTATTAGGAAACTCAGGAATGGGTTCTAACTTATCTCGCTGCCGGTTCGCTTCCTCCTGTGCTGCGTGGGCAAAATAAAAATTGCTTTAAAAAAATCCAAAAACAAGATGGCGACGCATGCGCAGTGCTGGAAATTTGGCTTCTGCGCAAGCTCAGAAGTTCCCATGGTACAGATTATTTTTTTTTGCAGTAGTCTATTTTCATGTGGGTGGACCCGCCTGGAGACGGATAGAGGAGCAGTGTCTCGGTTCCTAAAACCATCGGAAATATATGTTTTCCGATGGTCTTAGGCGACCCCTGTGAAAGGGTCGTTCAACCCCCAAAGGGGTTGTGACCCACAGGTTGAGAACCGCTGGCATAGAGAAACCCTCAAGTGGCCTAAATGGCTCTCCAAGAGAGTGCTAATGACCAGATGACTGCAAAGTAGAATAATCCTTCAATTTCCCCCTCCCCCCTCCATCCTGTCAGAACCTATCCTTCCATCCAGTCACAACTGATGAAGCTTCTTGGATGAGAAAAGAAACGCCTTCTTCCTCAAGGAAAAAAGAAATCACTTCAGTTGCCTGTTGCAAAAAGCACCTTTTGAGACTTCAGTCACATCTTCCCCTGCTACCTAGAGAGACATGAAGTCCTTAGAACCATGTCCAGACGTGGGCAACAACCATGGAGAACCTGGATGGAACTGTGATTGAACTTTCTTTTCTCCAGTGCCTAACGTGCAACGGCTCAACCCAAACCCTGTGTAGACTGTTTGTGTGGGCGTTCTAGAATGCTTCAGTTGTGTTTCATTCAGTACATAAACTCCCACATAACTCCTTATAAAAAGCTACAGACATTTTTTTGTTGGAAATCATGGAAATCATCTCTGGTTTGATTTAATGTTAAGCCAAAACATTTCCTGATTTTTTTTTTAAAGATGCCTAATATACTCCTCGTCTAAAGTATTTCCCTTCTTATAAGAATATCACACTGCTGGCATCTGTGAATCACCCTTAACCAAAAACCAAGCTTGTTAATATGAAGAAAAGGGATTTATACCAGTTTAAGGTCTTACAATTGCATCATTTTGGAATAATTCCCATCGATTTGCACAAATAACCTTCAAAAAAATTGTATATTTTCCTTGCCAGAGCTAATTATGTGCAATCTGACCTTGCTTTATAATCATAGTTTTATTTTAGGTGGTAAATGAAAGTGATCCAAGTTCTTCTGGACCTTGCTTTAGCTATTTTCAACAATCTTGTGGACAGGTGTTTTTCAACAAATGAAACAAGATGTTCTTTTCTGGAACAATGAAATACTGGCAGAAATGTATTTTATGTGAAACAGCCTTGTTTCTAGGACATTTAACTAGGGAATTTAAAACTTTTCGTATTACTTCTAAGAAGAAGAGAAGGGGGAGAGGGAGAGAATTATAGAATATATATTCTACTGGATATTACACAAGACACAACTACAGATCGCCCTCAATTTACAACCATTCATTTAGTGATGGTTTGAAGTTACAACGTAACTTGATGCCTCAGCTTGAGATGCAGACAACACAGACTCACCCCAACAGCCTGCGTCTGTATTCAATAGTGAAGGGACACAGGGAAGAAAACAACCTGCAGAAAGCACAGCTCCACAACATTGTGTTATACATTTGCTAGACCAATTCTTGAATACAGCTCATCTGTCTGGAACCCACGCTACATATCAGACATTAACACAATTGAGAAAGTCCAGAGATATTTCACAAGAAGAGTATTACATTCCTCTGTTCGCAACAGAATTCCTTATGAATCCAGACTTGAAATTTTGGGACTTGAAAATTTAGAACTACGCCGCCTTCGATCTGACCTAATTGTAGCTCACAAAATTATCTGCCACAATGTCCTACCTGTTAACGACTACTTCAGCTTCAACCGCAACAATACACGAGCTCACAATAGATACAAACTTAATGTAAACCGCTCCAAACTTGATTGCAAAAAATTCAACTTCAACAGCAGAGACTGGTCAATGCCTGGAATACATTACCTGACTCAGTAGTTTCTTCCCCAAACCCCAAAAACTTTAACCTTAGATTATCTACCATCGACCTCACCCCATTCCTAAGAGGTCTGTAAGGGGCGTGCATAAGCGCACAATCGTGCCTACCGTTCCTGTCCAATTGCACCCATATAGTCATAATTCTTGTACTCATAATCATGCTCGTACTATTATATATATATACAATCATGTTTATACTTTGTGTATACTTTGCTTGTTATCATATACACTTGACAAATAAAATAATAATAATAAAATAATAATAATAATAATCTGCATCTCAAGCTGAGGCACAAATGGTTCCTGTGGTTTGCAATTTTTCTGGAAATCCGTTCATATTCCTGTACCATGAGAGCTGAAGAAGCTTCTTGGATGAAAAGCGAAACATCTTCAAAGAAAAACAAGGAAGTCCAATTGCCTCTTGAAAAAGCACCCATGGGACCACCATGACTGAGAATCTCCACAGATACTGGTGTGACAATAACAGCTGTACATACATAAACTAAAGTTGCCCAGGTACTTTGTTAATAATGCGGTATAGCAGGAAGTTTCAACAGACTTCTCCACAAGGACATAATTGTATTCATGGGATTTTTTATGGGACTACCATAGGGAGGCCTGTAAAACATCCAAAAGTTAGTGCTCTCCAGAGTTTAGGGATAGTTACGTGGTGTAGATACCCTATTGGATTAAAGAAAACATTCAGGACAGTTTGATCCATTTGGGCTTTCGGTTCTCAGGCAGGTTGCTTAAGTGCAATGAGTGCCCTGGCTCAGTGCATCATTTAAAAGTCCTCCACTGATGCCTCGTGTTTTACTCTCTTTTAAAATCATCATAGCTGTCTGTTTTAATTACAACAGGGCTGTCAAACTCCCGGCCCGCGATCCAGATGCATCACATGCTGACCACGCCCATGCCCAGTTTAGCGGAGGGGAAAAAAGTTCCAATACGTCATGTGATGTCATGTGACGATGTGAGTTTGACACCACTGAATTACAACATCTTCTTTAATGACGTTGCTCCCTCATAAAGTAGCAACCTTCTACCATAGCCATGTTTGAGCAAAGAAACATTACACGGGTGGTGGTGGGGAGAAAGATGAAGGAAACCAACTGTTATCTCCAGATTGTATATTGGAATGTTAATACATCACGGTAAAAGTTCAGAATGATTCCCCATGGACCATTTTGTTCCAAGGATTAGCCACTTGCTATGAACTAACCAAGCCACTGCTTGTTACATGAAGCTGTGGCAAATGATCAAGGACAACAGGAGGAGGATACATCTAGGGACAAACCTAGTAGATATGTTTCTACTTCATGTCATGTCATGAAGTAGACAAGTTTCTACCTCGTAACATGTATGTATAGTGTGATTTGCTCAGGGTACTGCCTGTGTAAGTAATCAAGAAGCCTACACTGGCATAGCACAAGCAACCTGAACAGCCATATGAATGTCTTCAAGCCAAAAGAGTCTTCAGACATTCAACTCTCCTAGCTAAATCAAGAGAACACAGTGCTGTGTATTGGAGCTGACAGCTAAAATAAGGATTAACCTTAATTACGCATACCAACAACATGCCATTTTAAGAGCGTATTAAATACATTTTCTCTTGGGAGTTTGTAATAACTGTAAGTCTTTTTTTCTCAGAGGCCTCCACTTGCATTGCCAGTTTATTTTTCCTCCAGCACTCTGAAATCTGAAGATAAGCAAGTCAAGTAATTGGCACAACTGTTTGCATTCGCTATTCATCTGCAGCAAGTAGCTTTCACGAAACAATCACAAAAGCAATTCGCTCCCACTGATACAATAACTGAAATGAGCCTTGGCAAGTTAGCGTTCCTTGCAGAAAATTACAATTGGAGTCAGAAGAGAAAGTTAATGAAAGGTTCCCTGAAGAGGCTCTTTCAAGCAACTTTCTAACTTTATTAACATAAACGGCAAGACAATGTAATATATTCTGGAGGAATGTGAGGATCTTGGTTTTTTTCTTCGTGTAGACATATTGTATACATACAGTATATACAGTACATATCTGGAAGACACTGGAGAACCTTCACTATTTGTTAAATTCAGTGTATGAGAATGGATGTTGACTTTGGAGAGGACCTTTGTAGTACAGTACAGCTTTTGCAGGCAGAAAGACTCACTTTCAGTCCTGGCCATCTGCACTTAAATGTATCTAGAGGTAAGTGATGGGAAGCACCTCTGCCAGAGGCCCTGGAAATTTGCTGCCAAAAGATATAAATATACCGGACGACATGGACAATTAGTCCAAGATAGCATGCAATAATGTCCCATGTTCTGGTATTGCACTGTACAGAGGTGGGACAAAAGCCATTATTACTTATATGATGTAGGTACTTTGTGGGAAGGAACATTGTATTCCACTACTGACATTTTGGTGGAATCTATATCATTACGAGCCCATTATACTCTTGCCTCCAGGTATAAGGCCCATTTCCTCTGTAGAAAAAAAAGTCAGCCAGTCTCATAATAAGAAAATAATAATAAGGAGCATGGACTACCAGGCTCCACCGAAAATCATGCTTGATGTGTGTGAGAGAGAGAGTGGGGCAGGGATGGATGGATGGATGGATGGGTGGATGGATGGGTGGATGGGGAGGGAGGGAGGGAGGGAGGGAGGGAGAGAGAGAGAGAGAGAGAGAGAGAGAGAGAGAGAGAGAGAGAGAGAGAGAGAGAGAGAGAGAGAGAGAGAGAGAGAGAGAGAGAGAGAGTCATCTACTGATGGAGATGTCCTTAAGGTTGAGCCACAATAGAAGCAATGACATTCAACATCTTTAGCCCTTTTCCCCAGAGATCTACAGGGTTTTGGCATAAAAAGGTCTTTGGGCAGTTATTTTTCATGTCTATTACTTTTTTAGGATTGATGATTGATTGATTGATTGATTGATTCATTTTAGTTTTGTATTTATTAATATATTTATTTATTTTACTAAATTTTTATGCCTCCCATCTCCCCTATAACATGACTTTGGGTAGCTTAAAGGTTGTAATCAGATAAATATAAAAATAATTAAAATATTAAACTATGCAAATTAAAGTAGAATAGAATTCTTTATTGGCCAAGTGTGATTGGACACACAAGAAATTTGTCTTTGGTGCATATGCTCTCAGTGTACATAAAGAAAAATAAAATACATTCATCAAGAATCATAAGATAAACACTTAGTGATAGTCATAGGTTACTAATAAGCAATCAAATCGTACTAGAAAACAAATAAAACAATATAAATTGTAAAGATACAAGCAACATGATTATCGTCATAAGTGGGAAGAGATAGGTACTAGGAAGGATGAGAAGAATAATAGAAATACAGTCTTAGTAAATAATTTGACAGTGTTGTGGGAATTGGTTGTTTAGCAGAGTGATGGCATTTGGGGGAAAACTGTCCTTGTGTTTAGTTGTTCTGGTGTGCAGAGCCCTATAGCATTGTTTTGAGGGTAGAAATTGAAACAATTTATGTCCAGGATGTGAAGGGTCTGTAAATATTTTCACAGCCCTCTTTTTGACTTGTGCAGTATACAGGTCCTCAATGGAAGGCAGATTGGTAGCAATTGTTTTTTCTGCAGTTCTAATTATCCGTTGAAGTCTCTGTTTGTCTTGTTTGGTTGCAGAGCCAAACCAGACAGTTATATAGGTGCAGATGACAGTCTCAATAATTCCTCTGTAGAACTGTATCAGCAGCTCCTTTGGCAGTTTTGAGCTTTCTGAGTTGGCGCAGAAAGAATATTCTTTGTTGTGCTTTTTTGATGACGTTTTTTATGTTAGGTGTCCGTTTTAAGTCTTGTGATATGATAGAACCTAGAAACCTGAAGGTCGCTACTGTCTTAAAATATTAAAACTATACCAAACAAACAAACAAACAAACCAGAACTAAGAAATGGATGACATAGGGATAAAATCTTCTTACCCCTTCAACTACCTCCAGTAACGAGAGCCCACCCTTGGGGCCCCAAGTCAACCTGTAAAGCCATGTTTTGATACCCTTACAGAAGCAATTCTCACCTGCGGTGGTAGAATGTTCCATAGGGAAAGACCACAGCTGAAGTTTTAAGTTTAGTTTTTTTGGTAAAAATCAACAGAACATAGAATTGCTGAGGTAACTTGATTAAACCTGATCAACATGTTAAATGCAATCAATGTATGATTACACGTCACAATGACTTTCTTGCTCAGTGCCATTTATTTTAAGGCAAGTATAAATCTATGACAGTTTGTTTGCATTGTATTACAGGGATCAACGAGGAACCACTGAGAACACAAGACAGTGTCCTCGAAACAGCCCTGCCTTGGATTGTGTAAGATGAGTATGAAACTGGATTCCAATGGACAATTCAGAAATATAATATTAGAAAATAAGGATTACATATTTTGCGAAGACTTGTTGCTGTTCATTGCCATTTCTGAGCCTATTCAGTGCTCAGAAAAGAGCTATACTAAGTTCTACTAGGCCAGGGGTTGGCAACCTTAAACACTCAAAGAGCCACAAAGGTCATAACCGAAAGCCCCCAGTTCAATTCTGGAGCTGACCGGAAGTCCGGTTCCCCCACTATAGAGTCTCCTCCTAGCGCGGCTTCCTTTTTCCTCTACCTGTCCTAACCGAAAGCCCTATCAATTGTGGAGCCGACCCGCGACAGGGAGCCGCAGCAGAGGGATGAAAGAGCCACATGCGGCTCCAGAGCCATGGGTTGCTGACCCCTGTACTAGGCAATTACTAGTTAAGATCAAGTAGCAATGCAAATAGAGACTTTAAGGTCTATAGATCAGCTCTGAGAATTTATCTCTTTTAAAATTTGATTGGAGGTGAAAATGTCCTTGAAATATCAATAAGGGGAAAAATCATTTAGTACACAATTGCACCTACTCTAGGAATGCTTCAGGAGACCTTCATGTGCTACATCATCAGCCCATCACCAGTGTGGCTCTCATTACCAAAATAATCATAGCTCTATTTAGGGTAAGTCAATCCTAGCTGCACTGGGCCAGGCTACAGAATCATTTACAGAAATTTATTTATTTATTTTTATTTATTTGGCAGTTTTTCTATGCCGCCCTACTCCCTCAGGACTCAGGGCAGCGTACAACATTTTATGGAACTCCAAACAAATCATTAAAAAAGCAATTTAAAAACAATTAAAAAGAAAACATATAAACACCATACATACTTATATATAGTGAATATTTTCACTATTTGCCAGATGAAGTCTCAATGAGCAGGTTGCAGGTGGCAACTATTGCCAAGAAGACCTTTGCACAGGTACATCTATTGTTCCCTTTCCTATGGCTCCCATCCTTACAATGTTCTGTATTCAAAATCTGGTGTTTCTCCAGATCTTGGATTAAAGTAGTTGTGTTACTCCAGGTAAATAGCTTATTTTTGTTTCAGTTCAGATTAGGCATTGGTTTTTCTGATCGTCCATGTTCTATGTTTTTTTGGCTTTTTTATTGTAAACATAATCCCAAAATCATTGAGCACCTCAAAAACATAGATAAGATATGGAATAGGCAGAGAACCAGTCTGGCATAGTGCTTAAGGCATCAGGCTAGAAATTGGGAGACTGCAAGTTCTATTCTGGCCTTAGGCATGAAGCCAGTTGGGAGAAACTTGGCCTAGCCATTCTCAGTCAGTCCTAGGAAGGAAGCTTTGGCAAATCACCTCTGAAGTCTTGCCAAGAAAAGTGGTCGGGGTAACCAGCAGGAGTCAATAGTGACTCAAAGGCATACACACATATAGAGATGGAGATGGAGATAGAGATAGAGAAATGTATGGCATGCCCCAAGGACACATATAAGAGCTGGCCACGGGTGATTTAGAGGACAATATTTCAGCTGTATGAATATGGGATATATTTGGAAGAAAGTGAAAGTCATGACCCTCCCTGGCGCCTCACACAAAGTCATTTGTAACCTAACAAATTTGTAAAGTCAGAGATTTGAACCCTAGCCTGATTTGTATTATCACTGCAGTGGATACCCTGGAAGGCACATAGTCCAATTTTTGTTCTCATCAAGTTTGGTGGAAGAATATGTCCTCATCTATAGCTGGGGCCAGCCAACATCTCATAAGAGGAGTTTTAGCAGAATTTTAAGAGGTATTTAGAGGTTGGAAGAGACTCATTTTTGTTATTGCGGCTTGTTTCACAGCAGCAGTGTTGCTTTTTATGGCCGTTTTGTTTTTCCCATAATGTGTCTTCCCATAATAATATTGGGTATTTTTTTAGCAGTTATCACAAAACAAAACAAAAAGTTGCTATTCTTGTTAAAATGAAATAAAACCATCAACTGGAGGAGTGCAGGGTGTTTTTTTTTTGTCTGTCATGCCTTTCAGAACAAAAAGCTGTGCTGATATGAAAACAATATGTCCTGGCCCACCAACAGTTCTTAGCTAAGTTATTAATGGTCTAAAGTGGTAAACTGGCAGAGGCACTCACCGTTGAAATAAAAAAAAACAGTGTATTTTGAGTTTGAGGAAAGCAAAAGTTCCTTATGCATAGACAGGAGTCAGAGAATGAGTGAAGTAGCCTTTTGTCTTGTTCAAGAGAGAAATTAAGGTTTAAAGCCCACCAAAGACCTTGGAGTACTCATATCCAACGACCTAAGTGCCAGAGCCCACTGTAACAACATTGCCAAAAAGGCTCTGAGAGTTGTTAATCTAATCTTGCGTAGCTTCTTCTCTGGCAATATTACACTGCTAACCAGAGCAAACAAAACATTTGCTAGACCAATTCTTGAATACAGCTCACCTGTCTGGAACCCGCACTGCATATCGGACATCAATACAATCGAGAGAGTCCAAAAATATTTCACAAGAAGAGTCCTCCACTCCTCTGCTTGCAACAGAATACCTTATTCCACCAGACTTGAAATTTTGGGCTTAGATAGCTTAGAACTTTGTCGCCTTCGATCTGACCTAAATGTAGTTCATAAGATCAACTAACACAATGTCCTACCTGTCAATGATTACTTCAGCTTCAACCGCAACAATACACGAGCACATAATAGATTCAAACTTAATGTAAACCGCTCCAAACTAGACTGCAGAAAATATGACTTCAGCAACAGAGTGATCAATGCCTGGAATGCACTACCTGACTCTGTGGTTTCTTCCCCAAACCCCCAAAACTTTAACCTTAGACTGTCTACAGTAGACCTCTTCCCATTTCTAAGAGGTCTGTAAGGGGTGTGCATAAGCGCACCACTGTGCCTACCGTCCCTGTCCTACTGTCCTATTATCCTCTTTTATCGGAACTTTTTATTTATGTTATGTTTATACAAACAACTACTATCCTGTACATGTCTGAAAAATAAATTAAATAAATAAATAAAAACAGACAAATTGGATTGAAATAGATCTCATGTTCCAGTACAATAATCAACTCAGGGGCTTAAATGCAGAAAGCTCCCAACCATCATCTGAGCATACCTGGAATCAGCCAGATTAGAAAAATCATGAGCTCACAGTTGACTCTTTGTCCATGGTGCCTCCCAAGGTGAGCTAGATGCTTGGATTGTTGCCTGAACTTCCAGAAATAGATCAGAAGCAGCAATACTGTAATGGTCTGTGGAAATGACCACAGCCTAGACAACAGTTTGATGAACAAAATCTGAGACGCATGGGGATGAAGGGAGCATCTCTGAAGGGATCCTCCCTAGTTTTGGGGATAATAAAATAAAAATATGGGACGGGAGAGGTACTTTCAGACTTATGAGATACTGCAATCTTACAATAAAGATCATGTTAGTACTCATTGTTGGTGCTTCTTCTTTGGATTACAGTACCTTGAAGCAGGGGTGAAATTCAGTAGGTTCTGACGGGTTCTGGAGAACCGGTAGCGGAAATTTTGAGTAGTTCAGAGAACAGGCAAACACCACCTCTGGCTGGCCCCAGAGTGGGGTGGGAATGGGTATTTTGCAATATCCTTCCCCCAGGAGTGGGGAGGGAATGAGGATTTTGCAGTATCCTTCCCCTGCCACGCCAACCAAGCCACGCCCACAGAACCGGTAGGGGAAAAAATTGAATTTCACCCCTGCCTTGAAGGCCGACAGAACTAGCACTGATGATGTTACCTAGTTTGGTAATGAAACGTTTGCAAGAAAACAACCAAGCTCAGAGAGCCTGAAGGCTTTTCCATGTCAGATTTAGAAGGTGCATCATCTTGTTTTCCATTTTCATCTTAAAAATCAAGGGCATGAACAGGATAAATATTAGCCTACTTCCAACAGACTCAGGAAGCACCCCAAAATGACTGGGGAATATATATTTTTGTTCTTAATAAGGGCTGTCTCCCACTTCATTTCCCAGTCTTTATACTAAAGGTGATGTATGCAGGACAATGCTTCCAGAAGATGTACTGCAATTGCTCTCATCTAGATGACATGCACAATACTTTTAGGCAGGGTGTGGAGATGCAATGCTGGCTATGGGAGGATTTTCTGAGATTCAAGAACAAATTGCTTCTGTTTTCTGACCATTTCTTCCCTTCTGTCATATACTGTCTGGGTGACATGTGTGTGGCTTGCAGTAAGTGAACGAGAACTAATGAGTCACCAGAAACTCCAGGAGAGCACAGCTGAGTTTTCTGTTTTTGAAGAATTACGCAATTGTACTCATGTGGTTATGGACACAACCACATGATTATCTTGGTAATGAGAGCCACACTTCTGGGCTGATCATATGAGGAAGCCAATCATGTAATATATGAAGGTTTTCAATGACAGTCCAACCAACAGTAATAACACAATGACAAAGATTCATGAGCATGGCCAGTTTAGCACAGCTTTGAAATCTGAGGCAGCATCAGACTTTGTACAGATTTCAATGGTCCCACTTCAAGTGGGCAAGAGCAACAGCGGCCATTTTAGGAGCGGGTTTCAAGAGGTTTAAATGAAAAATGGATTCAGAATGAGCAAGTCACACAAAATCCAGTCTCAGCAATGCCAAAAAAATGATAAATGAAAAGTTAACAAAAGTTAACAAGAATCAGAGACTTGTTGGAGAAAATATTGGCTTTGGGATTCTTCTTAACCGAACAGTAGAAGCCACAGCTATATCTCTAATATTTATGCTCTAAGATATGCTCCCCCTCGACTGGGGTGAAAAACAAGATAAAGGTCAGCTGATTAATCTCAAGGAATGGGAGGTCATATATAATGCTATTGCTATTGTTTATATTGGTTTATGTGCATTTTATTGGGGTTTACATATATTTCTTAATATTATTACTATTGCAAACTGCCCAGAGTCTTGAGTGGGGGAGTATGAAAATGCTTGAGCAAATATGTATGTATGCATGAGTGTAAGTAAGTAAGTAAATGTCAGATAGGAATTTTCCTACCAGAGGCGATCATAGGATCTTGCTTCCTTGAAGTCATTCGTACTTAGAAAATAAAACCGAGATTCAAATCTAATTAACAAAATATTTATTTCGGTACAAAAGTAACAAAAATAAACCCTTAATAAGCTACATCTTCTCAGCTAATGAATTCACGTCTGCCTTCGGGCAGGCATCGAAGAAGAAGGGAAGTGGGAGTTGACAAAACTCCTGGAATGCACGCATACGTAGTAAAACATATCACATGTCTGCTTGATTAGAAATACAATAAACCTTAGAAAACAGTAGAGATGCACAACTGGCAATTATTCACATCGTGACAGTAAATAAGTAAGTAAGTAAGTAAGTAAGTAAGTAAGTAAGTAAGTAAGTAAGTAAGTAAGTTTTTCAATTAAACAGCTGAATGAAATTGACAACTTTTTCAATGTTTCCCATATTGAAACTCAATCAAAAAGACATTGATATTGAAAATGGGGATGGGACTTTGAGACTGAAAATTAGAACCTTGCTGAGGTCCTACTAGAGGCAAGATATGAATTAGATAGTCTGTGGTTCACAGGAAATCTACCATATATTTTTTCTTGCTTGATTGTATTTATGGAAGTAAATAAATTAGAAGTTACACATAACAGTAGGTGAGTAATAATGAAGGCTAATGGATCCTGCAGTTTAAAAACCTTGTGATGCAGCATATAAATGTTCAGTCCTGTCGTACATTCTGGATAGTGAATTCCATTTCTGCTTCTCCTTTTGTTTTCCACTGCTTTGCTCAACAGTCAACATTTATATCACAGGTGTCAAACTCACGGCGTCACATTGCCATCCCGTGACGTATCACAATATTTTTTTCCCCTTTGTGGAGCTGGGGTGGGCGGTGGACTGCGTGTGACGCATCCAGCCCGTGGGCTGCCAGTTGGACACCCCTGATTTATATCATCAAGAAAAGTCAGTTCTGATGATGATTACTTTGAGATGCTTAAGGTTAAAAAAGGAATGAAAAAAAATTAGATATATACAGATAATATATTTAAGAAGGAGAAAAAGAATATGGGGAAAGAGAAGTAGGGAGTAGGGCGGCATATAAGAACACTAAAATAAAATAAAATAAATAAATAAGTTATTTGTACAAAAAATAAAAAAAGAAAGGGAAGAAGCTAACGAAATGAGGATGGAGAAAATATATATACAAAAAGGAAATAGTTGAAAAATTAAAAGGAAATGGATGATGGGAGTTGAAATGTTATAGAAATGTCTTTTTTTCCCTTTTTTATAATTACTATATTAGATTTAATTGAGATAAGAATGTAATTTGTTTAGAATTTGGTATATATAACCAATATAATTATTTTGTTAAGAGTTAAGAGCTTTTTGTTGTTCTTATACAGATTAATATTGCATATTAGATGGATGAATTGATAATGGTGTTAGATTAACTTCTTGATTTAATATAATTAAATATTTGTATTGATGTAGAAAACAAAGAGTCAGAGAAAGTGGAATTTATAATTGATATTTCATACATGAGATCTGTTTAAATGTATTTGAAAAATTTATTATGTTAAGGGTTGAAGATTTAATTGATCTGGAATAATGTAGATAGAATAATGATTAATATGAGAAGTATGAATGATAAACATGGCTATGAGATCTTAAGATAAATTATATAATTGGGGTATTTAGTTATGATAAAATAGGGGATAAGAAAAACAAATGATTAAGAAAGAGATTAAGAAAGGGGAGGAAGCAATATGGCTTAAAATTAAGAGATAGGAGAAATAATAACTATCTTGGTAAATTAAGCTAATAGCAGTTAATTTGGAGGGAAAAAAAATTGGAATTAATTGGTGGAGGTCCCAGAAGACAAAACAAGATTTTTTTTCTTTCTTTTTTTGGAAGCAGTATTATCTTAGCAATAATATACCTGGAGTAAAGTATATAAAGAATTTATGAATGATTGATTAAGATGTATAACTATGTATTTTATTGTAATATTTTAAGGTATATTGACTTGTGTATGGAGTTGTGGGAAAAAAATAAAAAAAATTGGAAGAAAAAAAAAGAACAGTCAGTTCTAGTGGGCCGTGTATGTTCCGCTTCTGTTGTTGCTTATCGGCAAAGACTTTCATTTTTTCACTTCTACTAAGCTTTGGTGTTTTGAATTGTGGTGTTGGAGAAGACTCTTGATTATTCCTTGGACTCCAAGGAGATGAAATCAGTCAATCCTAAAGGAAATCAACCTTGACTGTTCTTTGGAAGGACAGAAAGTGAAGCTGAAGCTCAACTACTCTGGCCACCTGATGAGAAAAGAGGACTTACTTGGAAAGACCATGAAGTTGGGCAAGATTGAAGGCAAAAGGAGAAGGGGATGGCAGGGGATGAGATGATTAGATAGTGTCATCAACACAGTGGGCATGAGTCTGGGCAAACTCCAGGAGACCGTGGAGGATGGTGGGAGGGGGGGTAGGGGCGCTGGCATGCTACGGTCCCTGGGGTTGTGATGAGTTGAACACGACTTAGCAATTGAACAACAACACTAACAAAACAACAAACTTTGGTGTTCTCAAATGAATCTGATATACCTTTACACTTGTTTATGCCTCGTCCTTTAGCATGATAAGGGTTTTGATTTGATTTAAACCTCCTTAGCACATGTGGTGGTGCAGTGGTTAGAAGGCAGTATTGCAGGCTAATTCTGCAGACTGCCAACAATTTGATTCTCACCCGCTCAAGGTTGACTCAGCCTTCCATCCTTCCGAGGTTGGTAAAATGAGGACCCAGATTATTGGGGGCAATATGCAGACTCTGTAAACCGCTTAGAGAGGAGTGTAAAGCACTCTGAAGTGGTATATAAGTCTAAGTGCTATTGCTACTGTTACTTGTATGTTAACACTGCTGTTTCAACTATGTGAAGATTCACACATAAACTTTCATACCACTGTTAATATTCATGTTATATCACAACCAAAATCTTTATAGAGTTTCCTACCTCTGAGAATAGTCACATTAACTTAAAATTACTGTATCATTTCAGGAGATTTGGGAGGAGGACAAATGCTAGCAAAGTGTAGAAAGATATGACCTATTATGAACTAGGAAATTTCCAGATTCTACCTTATAATTTTGATAGAAGGAGCCAGGCCTTTTCTGCTTGTAAATACTTCTCAAAAGGCACATTTCACTTGGCACATCAGGAGGCATGTCAGAACAAATGAAATAAAAATATTGTCAAATGTTATTGTAGTAGGTACATTGCTCCTCCATTGATTTAATACTACTTCAGTCTATCAGCATCAGTTTGTTCGGTACTCACTGGCAGCACAAATGAGAGAGAGAGAGAGAGAGAGAGAGGGAGAGAGGGAGAGAGGGAGAGAGGGAGAGAGGGAGAGAGGGAGAGGGAGGAGAGGGAGAGGGAGAGGGAGAGGGAGGGAGGGAGAGACAGAGAGACAGAGAGACAGAGACAGAGACAGAGACAGAGACAGAGGAGAGAGAGAGAGAGAGAGAGAGAGAGAAAGAAAGAAAGAAAGAAAGAAAGAAAGAAAGAAAGAAAGAAAGAAAGAAAGAAAGAAAGAAAGAAAGAAAGAAAGAAAGAAAGAAAGAAAGAAGGAAGGAAGGAAAAATTTACATTACCTCATCTAAGATATATTTTGTATTTTGGCGCCGAGGGAGAAAAAAAGGTCAACTAACTTGTGGTTTTCAGTTCAAAGTTTACATATCTGAAGAGCATCGAAAATCAGTATTTCAACTAAAGCAACAAGCTTACCAAGCACTATTACAGGACTGTCAGGTGGAAGAAGGCGAACACTGTGGTGCACAAAGCAGATTTCCATGTTATGTGCCCACAATCTCCTACCGATTCTTTTTCCATTTGACGTTCTACAGATTGTAATAACATGCTGCACCAGATAGATTTAGATTTTCTATTTTACAGGTAGTCCTCAAATTACAACAGTTCATTTAGTGACCGTGCAAAGTTAGAATGGCACTGAAAAAAGTGAGTTATGATCCTTTTTCACACTTGTGACTGTACATCGTCTCCATGGTCACATGATCAAAATTCAGATGCTTGGCAACTGACTCATATTTATGACAGTTGCAGGATCCCAGGGTCATGCGATCACCTTTTGCGACCTTCTGACAAGCAGTCACTGGGGAAGCAAGATTCACTTAACAATCATGTCACAAATTTAACAACTGTAGTGAATCACTCAACAACTGAGGCAGGAAAGGTCTTAAAATGGGACAAAATTTATTTAACAAATGTCTCACTTAGCAACAAAAAAATTGGGTTCTATTGTAGTCGTATGTTGAGGGACTATCTGTACTTGATTTCTGCTGAAAAATACAATAAACTGTCCAACCGACATCTGAAATGGTATGGAGCTTCCATAAGGAACGTGCTTTGGAGACAAACGTTTTAGAGGTATTGATAAGATTTCAATAAAGACCATCCAGATTTTAACTCTCCAATCTAAAGAACAGATTCGGAAACATGATGTGTTTCTTACTGAATATATTTTGCATCTTGCTAGTCATTGTTCCTTCTACAGGGTAGAAATATTGTGATATGAGGACGCATTGGCCCTGCAATGGTTTGCTTATAGATAGATGCCTCCGTGATTTATTCTCCATCAAATTATAATTAGTAGCAACAGATTTTAAATTGACATTCTGCCTACCTAGTAATTATCTCCTGGGTTTCGTTAGGTGAGGCCTTCTAGCTTAAACTGAAATTGGGAGGTTCACAGCAGGTTCCGCTTCCATGTTAATCATCTTTTGTTCTTAAAGATCTAAATAAAGCTGTGTATCATTATGGAGAAAGCAATATTTCTGCTTTCTGCCCTCTGGCTAGAAAGGCAGGATATAAATCAAACAAATAAACCAATAAAATTCAGGAGGAATTGCCGAGGTCACGATAATGCGCTAATGAAGGTGAAGTCAAGATTAAGATAAATAACTAAGCATTAGGCTAAATGTAATTTTGTGCAATCCTTGCAAAAATTACACAGTCATTACTGTGAACTGGCAGTTCCTGAATTAATTTTATAGCTGTGCCTTTACAGAATTGGATTTGTAGAGTGGTTGTAAGCAGTAGTGGGTTCCTACCGGTGCGGTCCGGTGCGGCGCACCGGTAGCGACCCGCTGGTGACGTCATGCGGTCGGTCCCGGTCCCTAGGCGCCGCCATTTTTTTCCTGAATTTTTTTGAATTTTTTTCAATTTTGGGGGGATTTTTTTATTTTCTTCTGCTTCTGAGCATGCGCAGAAGCCGGGTTTCCGGCACTGCGCATGCGTTTCCATTTTGATTTGGGCGGGGTTTTTTTTTTTTTAATTTTTTCGGGGGGTTTTGCACTGTGCAAAAACTTCTTCCGTGCCAGGAGCAGAAGCCTCCGTCCTCCGCCTGGGTCGTTTGGAGAAGGGAAGCAAAGTGTTTTCGGGAGGCAGCCACCTAGAGGTAAGAAAACAAACAACTGAGGGAAGGAGCCCCCGAAACTGCCGGCATTGCGGATCCACGCAGTTCCTCGGCTCATCTGGGCTGCAGCTGAGCCCACTGCCATGAGCCCGCGGATGGAGGCACCCCTGCCCAGCCAGATCTTTCTAGATTTGACTTAGAAGAAAGCGCAGCTCATGGCTGCTACATTTCTCTGTGCTGCGCCAAATGACTTTCCATAAAGAGCAACGAAGGAGAGAAACAGCCGCTGACTTGGAGAACATGTGGACTGGAGCAGCTCTGTGTGCTCTCCACTGGCTGTTGTTTCACTTTCATTGTTTTTGCTGGGATATTTTGCACCGCGAAATGTAGAAGCCATGAGCTAGGCTTTCCTCCAAGTCTCATCCGGAAAGCTCTGTGCAGAGAGAAGTACCTGTTTCCCTCTGCATCCTTGCACCTACTTAGCTCGGCTCCTCTGGGCTCTGCCTACGGCACTTTAAAACGCGCTTCTGCCCGCGAGGAAGAGGGGGCGAGCATCGATCCCTGCCTCCGTGCAGGCAGGAGCGCGTTTCAAAACGCTGCCGGAGGGAGCCCAGAGCAGACGAGCCAGTCCAGCAAGTGAGGGAGGCGTCGGCAAGATAGCTGTCCCTTTCAGCTCTGCCTCTTGCCGCCACCTTCCTCACTTGCCAGGATCTCCCTCGTCGTTCGCTTCCCTACCACACGGGCGGGCGGGGCGGGGGCTGGAGTAGGCAGCGGCGGCTGCGGCTGCGGCGTTCCTGCATCTATGGTGAAATTTAAGCCAAACAAGACGCCTGCTTGTGCTTTCACAGCGAGAGGGAGGATGAGGTGAGAGGTGGCTTCTGGAAGGCTGTGGCGTATGGCGGGTGCTTCCAGGTCCCGGCCGGGGGTCGCTCCCGGGGGAACCGCGCCAAGCGAGGTAGGTGGGTGGATTGCTCCCCTCCCCTCCCCTCGGAGGACGAAGGTGCCTCTTGCCGCCACCTTCCTCACTTGCCAGGACCTCCCTCGTCGTTCGCTTCCCTCCCACACGGACGGGCGGGCGGGCCGGGGGCTGGAGTAGACGGCAGCGGCGTTCCTGCATCTATGGTGAAATTGAAGCCAAACCAGATGCCGGGAGGGTTTCAAGACGCCTGCTTGTGCTTTCGCAGCGAGAGGGAGGATGAAGTGAGAGGCGGCTTCTGGAAGGCTGCAGCGTATGGCGGGTGCTCCGAGAACGAAAGAAGTCGGGGATACCCCGTTTCCCCGCCCACGGCTCCCTCTTCCTCAGTCAGGGCTGCTGCGCCCAGACCTGCTCGCCCTTTCCTTCCTTCCTTCCCTCCTTCGCCGCCGGCCATCGTTCCATTCAGCTCCTTCATGTGCGGGTGTCTGCCGAAAGGATTTGCCTTGTCGTCCCTGTCGCTCGAGCCCCGCAGGAGACGGCGACGACAAAGCAAATCCTTTCGGCAGACACCCGCACATGAAGGAGCTGAATGGAACGATGGCCGGCGGCGAAGGAGGGAAGGAAGGAAGGAAAGGGCGAGCGGGTCTGGGCGCAGCAGCCCTGACTGAGGAAGAGGGAGCCGTGGGCGGGGAAACGGGGTATCCCCGACTTCTTTCGTTCTCGGAGCACCCGCCATACGCTGCAGCCTTCCAGAAGCCGCCTCTCACTTCATCCTCCCTCTCGCTGCGAAAGCACAAGCAGGCGTCTTGAAACCCTCCCGGCATCTGGTTTGGCTTCAATTTCACCATAGATGCAGGAACGCCGCTGCCGTCTACTCCAGCCCCCGGCCCGCCCGCCCGTCCGTGTGGGAGGGAAGCGAACGACGAGGGAGGTCCTGGCAAGTGAGGAAGGTGGCGGCAAGAGGCACCTTCGTCCTCCGAGGGGAGGGGAGGGGAGCAATCCACCCACCTACCTCGCTTGGCGCGGTTCCCCCGGGAGTGACCCCCGGCCGGGACCTGGAAGTGCGATGCTCTTCCAGGCTTCTCTTCCAGGACTTGCCGTCTTGGAAGAGGGCTGGGCAAGGGAGAAAGGAGCCGCGGTGGGAATTGGTTTGCAGGGAGAAAGGAAGGAAGGAAGGGAGGGTGGGAGGAAGAAAGGAAGGAAGGAAGGAAGAGAAAGAAAGATGAAAGAAAGAAAGAAGGATGGAAGGAAGGAAGAAGAAAGAAGACAGACAGACAGACGGAAGGAAGGAAGGAAAAGGAAGGAAGGAAGGAAGGAAGGAAGGAAGGAAGGAAGGAAGGAAGGAAGGAAGGAAGGAAGGAAGGAAGGAAGGAATGTGCCCTGCTGGGGATGATGGGACTTAGTGGGCACCCAGTTAGGAAAGGGCACCTGTTCTTCCCTGCCCCTCTTCCCCAGAACCAGGGGAGGGAAGGATCCTCCCCTCCAGCAGCTCCATTGCCCTGGCATGACTGGGGCAGGCAAAGCCGTTGGTTGCTGGTGCCCAAGTCGGCTATTGCAAGGGCTTCACCAGGCTGCAGACTAGCAGAAGAGCTTCCCAGGTGGTGCAGCTCAACTTGTAGCAGGCTGCACCAAAAAGAGGCTTCCTCTTCATCTGACAACAATTACAGGTAGTCCTCAACTTACAATTTAGTGATCGTTCAAAGTTAGAGCGGCACAGAAAATAAAGGTAACTTATGGCCGTTTTTCACACTTATGACTGTTGTAGCATTCCCCACGGTCATGTGATCAAAATTCAGATGCTTGGCAACTGGCTCATATTTATGACGGTCGCCGTGTCCCGGGGAGACACGGGATCCCCTTCTGCGACCTTCTGGCAAACAAAGTCAATGGGGAAGCTGGATTTTCTTAACAACGGGGTTACTCACTTATCAACTGCAGGGATTCACTTAACAACTGCAGCAAGAAAAGTTGTAACATGGAGCAAACCTCGCTTAACCAATGTCTCACTTAACAGCAGAAATGTTGGGCTCAGTTGTGGTCGTAAGTTGAGGACTACCTGTATAAAAAGGGTTCTTGCTCAGAATGAGGGGTTCGGCTGGGAGGCCACTCAAAGGCAGCCAGGCAGGGCTGGAAACCCTCGGTGGCCCGGGGGAAAAGAAAGGAAAGGAAAGGAGGAAAGGAAAGGGGGAGGGGGAGGGGAGGGGAGGAAAGGAAAGAAGGAAAGGGGGAAGGGAGGAGAGAGGAGGAAATGGAAAGAAAGGAGGAAAGGAAAGGAATGGAACTGGAAAAGAAAGGAAAGGAAAGGGGGGAGGGGAGGGACTACAACTACAGCTCTGGAATATGAGACTGACTTTCCCACCAACATCAGCAAGCCACCCTCAGTCTGCCCATCTTCATTTTCCTTCACTCAGATTGACCAAGCTTCTTGAGGGAAGGAACACAAAAGAGGTTTCCAGGCTGTGTGCCTGGACCAGGCACTTTCTCGGGCCTCCCACCCAGAGGCCTCACAGAAGCAGAAAGGTAGGCCTGAAAGGCGGCTGAGCTCCCCCCCACCAGTGGTTCACGGGATTTAAAGTTATGAATTTGGTGGTCCCTGGGGTCCAAAAGGTTGGAGACCCCTGGTCTATCACATTCTTGGGCAAAGCATGTGAGCCATTTCCTCCTTTCAGTGGTCCATGAAAGTACATCTATAGTATGTAGATAATGAAGTTGAAAAAAGGTGAACATTTTTACAGATCTATAGATACCTTGAGGCTGGGTGTGACAAGGAATGGCTGGGAGGGAAGGGGCCAGGTGAGGCACCCCTTGAAGTGAGTGACATTAAGTGGCCACACCCACCCAGTCACATGACCGGCAAGCCACTCCCACCCGGTCACATGGCCGGCAAGCCACTCCCACCCAGTCACATGACCGGCAAGCCACTCCCACCCGGTCACATGGCCGGCAAGCCACTCCCACACAGTCACATGACCGGCAAGCCACTCCCACCTGGTCACATGGCCGGCAAGCCACTCCCACCCGATCACATGACCATCAAGCCACACCCACAAAATAAGCCACGCCCACAGAGTGGTAGTAAAAATTTTGGGAACCCTCCACTGGTTGTAAGTTAGGTCATATCCACTGTACTCACCTCTCTGATTCCTTTCTGATGATAGGAAGAAGCTTCCTCAAACCAAAACTTCAAAAAGAATAAAAGTCATTTGGGACACATTCTCAGTAAAACAGTAATCTGAGAGAAAAGTGGGGGGAAACTGAGAAGAAATGGTGAAAGGAAGCCAGAAAGAAGAAGAAAAAAACCCGTCTCTACACTTTTTGTCATTGGTCCTACCTAGCCCCTATATGTGGCCTCTGAAACAAGGAAGCTTTCATTTCTAAATGAAAAATGATTGGCCTCCTCAGCCTTAATGGTTTATTTTTATTATCAGATGTTAATTCTGATTCCCCAAGACGGCTTCTGAAACAATGCCTACGAACATCTCCTTTGGGATTTTCCATGTTTGGTATTCTACCTTTTTTTTTCTTTATACAGCACTGTAATCCCTTACTTCAGAGCGGAGTGGGGGTGACTGAATGAAACTGAGCATTTACTAGCTGGATACCCTTCCTGATGCCTATGCGGAGTTCACAGCAGATATTTTCTCTTTGCGCCTGAGAGAGAAACATCTGTCGCTGCCTAGGATTGAACTCTCAACCCATCTGAGTGTGAGGTGAGCATCTTTACCTCTAGGCCATTGCACCACTCATTTGGTATTCCACCTTATTTTCTCTAAGTTAAAAGAAAATAAATGCATAAACAAATGACTTATGCAAAACAAGTACCAGACTTCCAAATCACCATTCTTTCTTAGATTGCCTTAGTTTTCTCAGACCACAAAAATAATTGGTGGCAATAATAGGAGCAATAGCCCAGTCTTTCATTTGTCTGCTTGCCTAGAAAAAGGACGAGACCATCAGAGCATGCTGAAACTACCGTAAGTATGCTTTAGCTTTAGACAATAAATAGTACTAAAAAAGATTTTAGTTTGATGAAGCTTCTTCCTATCATCCTAAAGCAGTGGTTCCCAACCTTCCTAATGCTGCGCCCCTTGCCCCGCCCCCGTGCCCCCACCGTGACCCACCCTGCCGCTGCCATTTGGGTTCTTTTACCCTCTGCGCATGCGAAAAGCGTGCTGTGCATGCACAGAGGGTAAAAGAACCCAAATGGCGGCGTCCGGGCGAAGTCTCTAGATCCGGGCGAGGTCTCTGCTCGCTTCGCGTGTTGCCTCTGGGAGCTTTTCAAGCCCCGTCGCGAAAGGCGTGCGCGACTTTGGCGAGACCGGGACAGGCGGCTGCCCGGAGAGAGCCACCCCCTTCGCAGAGTCTCTCCCGTCTACCTGTAGCGTTTGGGGTGAAGGGTATGGCTCTCTCCCAGAAGCCGCCTGTCCCGGCCCCGCCAAAGTTGCGCACGCCTTTCGCAGGGGTGAAATGCTACCGGTTCATTCTTGCCTGTCGGTCATCACAGAGCCGATGTAACTGGTGGCGGACACGGCGTAGGGCTTCCCCCGCCCACTTCCCCTGCCCGCCTGGATGCCACCATTTGAGTTCTTTTGCCCTCTGTGCATGCAGAATGCTTTGCGTATGCGCAGAGGGTAAAAGAACCCAAATGGCGGCGGCGGGGTGGGGCACGGTGGGGGCGCGGGTTCTGGGGTGCGATATGGCCAGGCTTGTGGCAGTGGGGGGGAGCTGAGGATGCCGTGGCGACCCTGGGAAATGGTTGTTCGACCCCCAAAGGGGTCCCGACCCCCAGGTTGGGAACCGCTGTCCTAAAGGAATCAGAGAGATGATGACAGTGGGTATGACCTCACTCACAACCACTCTACAGAAGGAATGGTGGATGGTATCCTGAAAAATTGGGGCTTTATAACTTTTTGGCATCTGTGTTATCTGTTCTAGGAATTAGCAACTCCAATCCATCAACCATTTGGGGTGCGTCAAATAAAAGACATTCTGAAGCTGCCTACCTTTTAATTTAACAACTGCATTGAGCCACCTCTTTCTATTTTCATGTGTTAATAAACTCTCCCATTGAACTTATGAATCTATCACTTAGAAAATATTTTCACCCTACAATTACATTCACCTCGTAAGATGTTAAGCCATACCTAGGAATGGATTAATTCTATTTCAGGCCCCTTGCATTTCTACAGTTTTCACCTGAAACTCTATAGTACATCAAGTGATAATTAAAATAATTCAGTTCAAAATACCTGAAAATGTCTCTTAAAAGAAGAAATTATCCTTTGTTCAGCCCTGTGGGACTTGTGCAGACTGAATCTTAGAGGACTCAATGGCCTTCGTGTCGGTACTTCATGCCACATTGCTCAGTGTTTTAGAATAATGTTCAGATCTGCACACTGAGGTGAAATAAGTTAGCATACTAATTGATCAAATCAAATCCTGCAGCCTTTCTAGTCCTATCTACCAAAAAGCTCCCGTTAGTGTTCTCTCTGTCCCAATATATAATTCTTCTTTAAAGTTTCATTCTGCCTGAAAACAAGACAATGATTTGACGGAATTAAGAGGATTGTGGTGGTGCAGTGGTTAGAATGTGGTATTGCAGGCTAATTCTGCTGGCTACCAACAGTTCGATTCTCACTGGCTCAAGGTTGACTCAGCCTTCCATCCTTCTGAGGTTGGTAAAATGAAGACCCAGATTGTTGGGGGCAATAGGCTGACTCTGTAAACTGCTTAGAGAGGGCTGTAAAGCTCTGTGAAGCAGTATATAAGTCTAACTGCTATTGCTATTGCTATCAACAATTTCACAATTGCTATTCCATCGACCAAGAAATTCACCAAAAATTCTATAGATGCCCCACAATTACAGATTTGGAATCTCCATATTATTCAACTCTCACATGAACTTTACTATATTTTCAGATTGCTCTTACATCATTGTTTTGCCAACGTTTGCAGAATGGACTTCTGAAATAATACCGATGCCTATTCTTGCAAATCTCAAGTAGTACTTCAGGTTTCGGAAAGATCGGGTATAAATCAAATCTTCAGATTAACTATCGTCAATGCAAATCAAACGGTTGCTCATGCAGAGTTTATCTGTGAACATCAAAGACATGTTAATTTAGTTTTAAATCAATGGATTTAGATTTGAGCAACTGTTTTAAGGGGGGGTGGGGAAGCAAGCAGGTGTTAGTACGCAATGTGCATTGCAACCTTTTTTCCAGGCTTTTGTTTTCACAAGAGAATCTCTGACAATACGGCATTCAAATTCCCACATTTCCACAAATACAGAATTAAAGCTTAGTGCCACCTAGTGACTTTCTGTGCACAATTTGTGCTCAGTTAAACTCGAATGGAAATGCACTATATTTCAAAAACAACTCGTTGAATTTTCATTCTTCAAATGCCCGACCTTGACTTTCTAGATCCTCTGGAAAATAAAGAAAAACTGAAAGCGAAGATGGCATATAAAAAGAAGGACATCCAGAACTTTTGTTTTTTTTAAAAAACAAGAGAGACAGCATGCTTCAATAGAGCTCAAAATTTTTCTTTCATGTTTTATTTCTCTGCGTTTCCCATGTTTATAGTATATTTATGACGGTGACATCATAATCCAACTATTCAGCAGCTGTCAGGGCCCCCAAAGCAGAATAAACACTCTTTTTACAGTCTTCCCTAGTACAGGTTAGTTTACTAAAGAGATCAATATTTGGTTTGTATAGACAGAAGGATTAGGAGATGGAAATGTCTATTGAAAAGCTTCCTGATCGTGCCAGGATCTCAGAGCACCTGAGAATGTTCCAAAGAAAAGCCATTTCATAAATAATAAAAGAGGACATATAAAAACTACTCAAGGCTCTCACAAACAGGTTTACAAGGGAAAGCTGGCTCTAAAAAGCAGGCATTTTATTCTGGAATCAGTAACATATTTAAACATTTATGGCTTTCACACAAAAAAACTCCTTTTGTTTGAAGGCTTTTCACCAAGGGCATCCCTCTTCCCCCTTTTATTTAATCTGACTAAATGGATTTATGCCCCCAAGGTAAAAAAGGAGGAGGAGGGGTCTGTGTGTGTGTGTGTGTGTGTGTGTGTGTGTGTGT
The DNA here is from genome assembly GCA_023053685.1 of Diadophis punctatus similis. Classification (NCBI taxonomy): domain Eukaryota; kingdom Metazoa; phylum Chordata; class Lepidosauria; order Squamata; family Dipsadidae; genus Diadophis; species Diadophis punctatus. The sequence goes on from JALIGW010000002.1 coordinate 86,947,540, forward strand.
GTGTGTGTGTGTGTGTGTGTGTGTGAGAGAGAGAGAGAGAGAGAGAGAGAGAGAGAGAGAGAGAGAGAGAGAGAGAGAGAGAGAGAGAGTTAATTCAGCCCTGTTTCCAGTAGTTGTGGAGAAAGCTGAGTCCTGTTGTATTGTGAAGGTTTTCCCAATTTCTTTTTTTATTTTTTACTGTCTGTAATAAATATATTTCAGTCTTTTTGATGAGTAAATTAGTACAGTTATTAATGTGTATCATGAAAATGGAGTTTCACCTTCCTGTGGAAATTATTGGAGCATCATGGGAGTTTTAATATTAAAGTGTTTGCCAACTGTTTGCCAATTGTTTCAATGTCTTCCCTCAGAGACATGGATACACACTGCTGTGTGCATACATCTCCCCTGCCTGTAAAGAATCAGCCATATGCCTCTTTTGTATGGATCTGATGTGATCTGGTTGCCTCTTGCTTCATGACTGATACCTTAGTTCTCATGGGAACATACATTTTTAAAAAATCTGATTGGCTCCTTTGCTGCACATAAAGTATACTGTCAATTTGTGGGAAAAGGAGTGGAAGAACCCAGGGATGGAATTGAAAGAGGGATCAGCCTAGAATCCCTATGTAGTCACAAGAGGACTATATCAACCCTTTCTTATCTAACTCTAAGCAGGTGATAACCATTTGTTGAAAAGATTCCCCTGTATAGGCATGAGTAGCAATACATCAGTTTAATTGGTGGACCTGGTCTTTCACACATGACATTCATGTGTGGCTCTGGTCTATCACACATGACTCAATTCAAATTTCCAAACCAGTCACCAGTCATGGATAAAGAAAGTGTTTTTATAAAAGGGATACAGTGGGATAATAGGTGATTTAGGGAAGAAATTGTTGTGGCCAACCAGAAATGAAGGATCCTTCCCAGGATTTTGGAGACAAAATCAGGACCAAACTCTAAACCCCAGAGACAAAATCAGGGTTAAGCCCTAGTTACTGTCCCTCCTTTACATAATCCCCATCAGATTTAAGGAGATTATTCTTGCCCTAAAACAAAACCCCCATTTTTTTTAATCCCACCTTTATTTTTATAAATAACTCAAACTGGTGAACAAGGCAAATATTCCTTCCTCCCCCTGTTTTCCTCACAACAGTCCTGTGAGGTGAGTTGGGGTGTAAGAGAATGAGAATGGCCCAACAAAGTCACCCAGCCAGCTTTCATGCCTAAAGTGAGACTAGAACTCACAGTCTCTGGGTTTCTAGTCTGGCACCTTAACCACTAGACCAAACTGGCTGTCAGGTCAAAACCAACAGAAGACAATGAAGACTCAGCCTTTGTAATCACCCTAAGTAGCAGCCCACTAAGAAAATTACAACAAGGGTGGAAAATCACAGACTTTTAAGTTCTAAGCTGTCTGTGACAATGTGTAGGTTGCATGAATTACATCAAGTAATGCAGTAAACAATAGTGTAAGTAAATTATAATTAGTTTAACTGTTGAACATTTAGCCATTTATTTTAGATTCATTCATCAGTATACAATATTTGAATTCTGTTTTTTTTAATGATAAGGAAGCTTAAGGGATTTCTTGTTTAGATGTTGTTTTTCATTGCAAGTCCTTATATTCAGTCCTATGGCTACTCAGGTGATGATTGATGTTCGTCCAACGTATTCGAAGAGGACCTTGACATCTATCAATGGGGGGGGGTCAAGACTTGCGCTTGAATTGGATTAAAGTGAGGGAGAGGTGCGCATAGTCAGCCTCACTCTCTCTTCCCAGATTCCATCTTGCTCCAAATAGCAGGACAAGAGTCGAGACAGTTGGAGATGGACTGGGCGCAGTGGTTGACTGGGGCATCTTTCGTGTTTTGCTGTGCTCTTAGCGTACCACATCACTTGCAGAGACCACCTTCATGACTGTTGTCCTATTCTAGTAGGTTTCATCTGCTCAGTCCGCCAGAATCTGTCTTCACATGCTCAGGATAGACAAGTCCCTATCTCACCGATGGTCGATGACCCAACGGCTACTCTCAACCTGGTTTGGCCAGTCTGTCAAAGCTGTTGCCTGGGGTGTGGCTGCTGCGCATGCTACAGCTGCTAGGAGCCACAGGTGAGAGCTGAGTGACAGGTGGGGACCAAAGGTAAATGAGCTGCCCTAAAAGCTGTCCTAAAATGAGCTGCCGTAAAAGGACACGACATGCCCCTACATGCTACTCAGGTAAGTATTATGCTGAGACACTCATGCAGATATGATCACGTCCTGTACTAGGACAGCATAAATTGTTCACAGTTCTAATCCCTTTAAACATATAAAGGGATGTTCTGTAACTGGAGTTGTTAAAAAGTCTCATTATTTTAATAAAACAAAGCTTTAGATTCCTTACCAAGCCCAAACTGTCTAAGTGCAGCAAAAATTGTTGAAAGCATCACATTTCTTTAGCAACAACATCTATTCACTCACAATGAACCATGTTATGATAACTCTTGAGTTCTTAAAGGATTATGTTCCCATAGAATGCAGAGAAAAGCCAGGCTCTTTTAATTAGTCCTAACCCATAGAGATAAATGACATCAAGTACCGAAATGTTCTTGTAGGTAAAGAGACATTTCTCTCCTTGGTGACAGCTCCAAGATATATAGTCAGTTGTTTGATTAGTGGCCTTCTCTCTGGCTAATCTATTTCAGATTGAGTCTCCATAGGAGTGTAAAAAAAATCAGTGATTTTTAATGGTGAGTAGGAATAGTACATGAATGGTACAAACAAATATCATGGCTTGTTTAAAGTCTATGTTAGCTTCCCACTGTCTATTTGGAATACTTAAATAGCCTATTCTAAATAGGAGAATTTGACTGGTGGCTCAGTGGCCTACAGGAAGCAGATGTTCTAAAAACAATATAATTCATTTAGCCTCCTTTACAGGCCTATTAGCTATGAGATCTAGAGCTCCCTGAAGTTCAGCCTGGATAAATTCATGAAGCCAAATTGAGACCCTGATCCTCAAAGAGAGGTGGGATTTCTACCCTGATAACTTAACTCAGCAGTCCCCAACATTTTGGGCACCAGGGACCAGTTCCCTGGGGAGAGGTTTTTCCATGGACTGGAGGGGTCGTGATTTCGCATGCTGCCTGCATCCCATCGATGGGGCTTCGCTTGTTTGCATGGCCCAGTTTCTGGCATGCCACGGACCGGTGCCAGTCCACAGACCGGAGGTTGGGGACCCCCTGCTTTAACTGCTCTCAAGTGATGATTGAACACCAAACTGGCTCTTGAGTGACTATCAATAACTATTTTATTTGTTAGCTAGACAGCCATAGATTAAAGAGATAGCTAAAACTGGTGGAAACTATACAATAATGGAAAGGAAAAAAGACACCCAAGCACAAGGGTTTCATAGCTGACAAATATATCAGAGACTAAATTTGGTATATCTAATCAGACTACTTATTAGTAAGTTTTCTCTCATACAGTATCACAATTAATGATCACAGATCAACAATTCCAAGCCCAATTGAAATATTTTGATAGCAATGGCTATTGGAAGTTGATGTTTACTCTGATTAGCAATAGCAATAGCACTTAGACTTATATACCGCTTCATAGTGCTTTACAGCCCTCTCTAAGCAGTTTACAGAGTCAGCATCTTGCCCCCCAACAATCTGGGTCCTCATTTTATCGACCTTGGAAGGATGGAAGGCTGAGTCAACCTTGAGCCTGGTGAGATTTGAACTGCCAAATTGCAGTCAGCCGGCAGTCAACAGAAGTAGCCTGCAGTACTGCACTCTAACCACTGCGCCACCACAGCTCATTAGCTTAGTGTGAGACTCTATTTTTCCACTTTTTGATATATTCCTTGCTGTAGTTATATTTAATAGATAGTGCTTTAATTTGATGGTGATGTTTAATGGATTTTTTTAAAAAAATGCAACCATTTACTTTCATTTTCCTCTAATTTACATAACTATTAAGTAAATTCCCCAAGAAACTTTTTAAAACATGCAAATAATTCTGGTTTTGTTGTTTGATATGTAAATTTCCCCAGTACAATTCTTTTCAAGATGTTTTTTCTCATATAAGCACTTTTAAATAAATACCACTCTTTATACATAGCTTCCACTAATGCACTTTTTTCAGTTACAAAGTTAAATGTGAAATTAGAATTTGTCTCATCAGAGCAGAATGCCCAAACCTACTCCTAAATCATCATCATATCTGCTAGTCTTTTAAAAATCTCAAATGCCATCCTTTCGCATTCCTTTTTACAGTCTAATTATGTATAAAGTTGGGGAAGCTGCTTCCAAAAGAACACAAATAAAACTAAGTCAGACATTGAAAGATAGAAGAAAAGTTGAACCAGATAATACTGCGAGAATGGAAATGATGAGAACCCTGCTCAGATATTCCCCTTTATAAAAGCCAGTTTGGTGTATTAAGGAAACCAGAAAATTTGAGTTCTAGTCCTGTTTTAGGCATGAAAGCTAACTGGGTGATTTTGAGTCAGACGTGGGTTTCTCCCGGTTTGCACCGGTTCGCTTGAACCGGTAGCAAACTGCTGGTGATGTCACAGTGATGTCACGGAACCGGTTCTGTCGGTGCTGGTCCATGGACGCTGCCATCTTTTTTTTGAATTTTTTTTTTGGGGGGGGATTTTTCCAAGTTTTTTTCCTTCTGCACATGCGTATTAGCCGAGTTTCTGGCACCGTGCATGCATCGCCATCTTGTTTTTGGCTTTTTTGGGGGGGATTTTTTGGTACTGGGCATGCGTGCATGTGCGAGGTGTGGCCACGCGGCTTGGGAGGAAGTGAACCGGCAGTGAGGTAAATTAGAACCCACCCCTGCTTTGGGTCAGTACTTCTCTCAGCACACAGGGATGTTGTTGTGGGGAAAATAGGACGTAGGAGTATTAGGTATGTTCGCTGCATTGAACTACTTATAAAGTAATAAAAACAGGATAAGGCTGTGATAAACTAAATAATAAACAAAATAACATTGAATTATAAAAACACAGGCTGTTCCCATAATTTCTACCCACACTACTGCATTTTCTGCTGATACCAAACTCCATTGTCCGTTAAAGGTCTAAAGAGAAATGCTGATTTTGAACCAGCCTGAAGCTGATTGAGCTCAGCTCTTGCTTGAACAGGGGGTTGGACTAGAAGACCTCCAAGGTCCCTTCCAGCTCCATTTTGATTGATTGATTGATTGAAGCTTGAAAGTTTCAAGACTTTCAAGAGTTCAAGCTTGAAACTCTCAAGCTTCACAAATACATGGGCATTGGACAACGGTACCAGCCTCTTGCAAATTCAGATACCAGTCCCAGAAGATCATTGAAGGAATGTGCTTGGACAGGACTGATCCTTTGATAGCTGAGGTCCCCTACAGACACCTCTGCTCTCTTTAGTAGCACAGAAGGTAGTCCATTTGGACATCTCTATTTCAATACAAAATATTAGTCAGCCTCTCAAATTTGCTAAGGTTCATATTTTACATTACTCTCAATACTTAATATTTCAAAGCTGCCAAGATCCACCCAAACTAATTCAAAACCTCAGATTCCACACGTTTTTCATGTGAAAATATTAATTAGCGCAGGTGTGTTTGGAAAGTTCATGAACTTTTTTTTTTTGCTTTGCAAATTAACACTTCATATTGGGAAGAGCCAGTTTCTAAACCAAGCAACACTCAGGATTATTTTGTGTTGCCAGTTTGGACAGCTGACACAGTTGTAATTCTGAGGTATTTTTTTAAATTAAATAAAATAAAAAAATTTCTTGATTGAGCAAAATCAATCCATGTTGCCTGAAGGTCCAGAACAGAAATTCACATACCTGTACAGGCGTTGCTCAATATATTTAGTGAAGCCAAGCTAGAGAGATGATATTTATATATTTAGGTTGCATGTATATGTCTATGCGTGTTTGTGTGTGTATTCGTGAAAATAAAGAGCAGGGAAAGACAGTACATAGAATATGGGGAAGAGGAAGTTTTAAACCCACTGCAGGTCCACTCCTATTTTCTAGTTTTTTTCTAGTTTGGCTGTTGTGTTATAGGCTTGAGAAGGTTAGTAAAGATTAAGGCACAAAGAGGGAGATCCAGATTTCATGCAATTAGAGAAGTTTGTTGAGTATGACAAAGTCAAGGTTAATATGTATTTCAAAATCATTATAACCAGGGGTGGGTTCTAACTTACCTCGCTGCCGGTTTGCTTCCTCCCGTGCCACGTGACTGCGCCTCATGGGCGAGCGAACACTTTGCGCACGCGTGCATGCGCAATGCCCAAAAAATTACAAAAAAAGCCAAAAACAAGATGGTGACGCATGCGCAGTGCCTGAAACTCAGCTTCTGCGCATGCTCAGAAGAAAAAAAATTCAAAAAAAGATGGCGGCGTCCACAGACTGGCACCGACTGAACCTGTTCCGTGATGTCATCGTGACATCACCAGTGGGTTGCTACCAGTTCGGGCAAACCGGTCTGAACCGGGAGGAACCCACCTCTGATTATAACCCACATACTATATTGAGAATGTGGGGTAGATACAAATCCAGGCTGTACCTTAAAACATAGTTTTATGAGACAACTATGAATGTCGTGCAATTCAAACTGATCTCACCTGTACCCTTACACAACCCCCCCCAAAAAACTTTTGAATTTCAATTTCAATTCCACAATGGGAAGATAGATGTAAGATCATTTGTCTGAGCTTCACTGAAGCAAAGCACTTCTTCAAAGGTCTCCACAGCCCTCTAAGTTGCAATTCATACTTCCTATGCTACCACCTGTCTCATCCTTGGTGAATAGGATAGGATAGGATAGGATAGGATAGGATAGGATAGGATAGGGTAGGGTAGGGTAGGGTAGGGTAGGGTAGGGTAGGGTAGGGTAGGGTAGGATAGGATAGGATAGGATAGGATAGGATAGGATAGGATAGGATAGGATTGAAACACCTCTCGATTGGACTACTGCAAGGGCTGCCCTTGAAGAGTATTCGGAGACTTCAACTGGTGCAAAATGCAGCTGCGCGTGCCATGGTGGGTGTTTCAGGGTACACCCACGTAACATCTATACTCCGCCAGCTGCATTGGCTGCCCATTGGTCTCCGGGTACAATTCAAGGTGCTGATTATCATCTTTAAAGCCCTACATGGCTTAGGACCAGGCTATCTCCGGGACCGCATTCTGCCTCATTCTTCCCTTCGACCAGTCAGGTCCCACAGAGTGGGTCTCCTCCAGGTCCTGTCAGCCAAACAGTGCCGACTGGAGGGGCCTAGGGGGAGGGCCTTCTCTGTAGGGGCCCTTGCTCTCTGGAACCAACTTCCCCCAGAGATCCGAATCATCCCCACCTTGCTGGCCTTCTGAAAAGCCATTAAGACATGGCTCTTCCTGCAGGCGGGGTGACTTTGAGACGACTTTATATCTGATGTCTCCCCCATGTATGTATGTTGTTTATATGTTTTTAATTGTTTTTAAATTGCCTTTTTAATTATTTGTTTGGAGTTTCATAAAATGTTGTATGCCGCCCTGAGTCCTGAGGGAGTAGGGCGGCATAGAAAAACTGCCAAATAGCAATAGCACTTTACTTATATACCGCTTCAAAGTGCCTTACAGCCCTCTCTAAGCGGTTTACAGAGTTCAGCATATTGCCCCCAACAATCTGGGTCCTCATTTTACCGACCTCGGAAGGATGGAAGGCTGAGTCAACCTTGAGCCTAGTGGGATTTGAACAGCTGAACTGCTAAACTAGCAGTCAGCCTGCAGTCACAGCATTTAACCACTGCACCACTTCAGCTTTAATAAATAAATAAATAAATAAATAAATAAAATAGGATAGGATAGGATAGAATAACAGAGTTGGAAGGGACCCTGGACGTCTTCTAGTCCAACCCCCTGCTCAGGCAGGAAACCCTATACCATTTCAGACAAATTATTGTCCAATCTCTTCTTAAAAACTTCCAGTGTTGGAGCATTCACAACTTCTGGAGGCAGGTTGTTCCACTGATCAATTGTTAATTAACTATTCTCACTGGAAATTTCTCTTTTGTTCTAGGTTGCTTCTCTCCTTGAAATTGTTATTTGTTATTTGGAGTTGTTATTTTGAAGACACTTCATAATATAGATGGGAAGCAACATGTCTTTGGCTTAGATTAAGTTTGGTTTCAATTGCTGCATGGATTAAATCTGAGACATTGATACAGAGAGCATATCTCCAGCTTTGAATTATGGTGTCGCCCTAAAAAGTATGCTGGGATAAATTCTCTGTCATTTAATTTTCCGACATTGAACTTGACCTCACATGTTTGAAATTCTCAGCAGCATCCTTTGAATCACAAAACCCGATGATGGCATTCGCTTAATGCTGATGCTGCTGGTAGAATCACATCTTAGTCAGTAGATTAATAAGGAAATATTGTGTAAAGACAAGCTGTACCTTCTCATTAAAGGAGGGATGATGAGAAGAACCTGTACAGGTGGTAGAATGTAAAGTTATCTGCACTGATGTGTGGAACCAAACTAAACAATTATAATGAAAGTGAAGGATATGGGATACATGTCAAAAGCTTCCAAGATTTATATTGTACCAATGTGTTTCTGCACATTGCAGATTACTACGCTTGATTAACTTTGTTGTATTTTGTAGGGAAAAAATGATTTTTATCTACTCTAATTTGTGAGCTGGGTGGGGAAGGGAGGCAGCAATGAAAGCTTTACAGCATTTACTTCTTTTAAACAAACAGCTTAAAACTAGTTACCATCAGTTACAGTTACATGGAAATGATATCTGATAAAAGGGCATGTCACGCACATAAATAGTGTATTTTCAGGGCTGAGGAAGTAGACCATTGTCCATGCTAATCTTCTCTGTATCGTTCCAATTTTAGTATATGTGCTGCTGAAGCGACCACACATATTTTAAAACAGAAAATTCTGAAAACGGAGATTAAAAATGAAACCAGAACTTTTCCTCTTGGGTCTAATGGAAAAAGAACTGGAGAAAAAAATTGTTTCCACATGGAAACCGCTTCTGAACTTTGTGCTTGATGTGGAAAGGAATGTAACTCTGACTTTGGGTTTTACAGATTAGACTGACAGATCTTTAAAGAAATGACTTGTTCATACTATTATGGGAAAGCAAAAAGCTGTGATTTGATGTTAATGCCTTATTTTACTGTAACAGAGAGAGTCAGAAGTCAATGCTTCTTTTTCTCCGCCTATCTTTCCTCACTTCACTTCACTTCCCCCTTTTCCCTCCCCCCATTGTTCTTCTATTTACTTTTGTATTTTGTATTTTATAATACTCTATAACCTAATTTTAAAAATTCAAAAGAGAGAGAGAGAGAGAGAGAGAGAGAGAGAGAGAGAGAGAGAGAGAGAGAGAGAGAGAGAGAGAGAGAGAGAGAGAGAGAGTAGACCATTGTCTGAGATGAAACACAAGTTTGATCCAGAGCTATAGCATGAACCCCTAGACCAGTGATGGCGAACCTATGGCACGGGTGCCACAGGTGGCACGCGGAGCCATATCTGCCGGCACACGAGCTGTTGCCCTAGCCCAGCTCCAGCGCGCATGTGCGTGCCTGCCAGCTGATTTTTGGCTCACGCGGAGACTCTGGGAGGGCGATTTCGGCCTCCGGAGGGCCTCCGGGGTGGCGGGGGAAGTGTTTTTGCCCTCCCCAAACTCCAAGAAAGCCTCTGGAGCCTGGGGAGGGTGCAAAACGGGCCTACTGGGCCCACTGGAAGTTGAGAAATGGGGAGTGGGAGATGTCGCGCATGCATGCGCAGGGGGGTGGGGTGAGTGGGGGGCTTTGAATTATGGGTGTGGGCACGCATGTGCGTGCGATAGCGCACGCACACACTATTTTGGCACCCGAGGAAAAAAAGGTTCGCCATCACTGCCCTAGACCCATCAGCAAGGCACAAAGGAGAACCAACTAAGGAACATGCTGAAGAAGAGGAAGATTTGGTCTCTTAAGTAAAATGCCTCTGCACTAGATTCTTTAGATCAGTGGTTCTCAACCTTCCTAATGCCGCGACCCTTTAATACAGTTCCTCATGTTGTGGTGACCCTCAACCATAAAATAATAAAATGATTAGGAAACTCAGGGTTCTAACTTACCTTGCTGCCGGTTCGCTTCCTCCTGCGCTGCGTGGCCGCGCCTCGTGGGCGCACATGCGCTTTGCACATGCACGCATTCACAGTGCTGATTTTTTTAAAAAAATTGCAAAAAAAGAGGCAAAAAACAAGATGGCGACGCATGCGCAGTGCCGGAAATTCGGCTTCTGCACATGCTCAGAAGTTTCCATGGTACAGATTTTTTTTGCAGTAGTCTATTTGCATATGGGTGGAACCGCCTGGAGACGGTTAGAGGAGCGGCGTCTCGGTTCCTAAGACCATCAGAAATATGTGTTTCCCGATGGACTTAGGCAACCCCTGTGAAAGGGTCGTTCAACCCCCCAAAGGGGTTGCGACCCACAGGTTGAGAACCGCTGCTTTAGATGTTTCTTATCTAGGAAGATATTGTGGTCACTTGGAAATATTCTGACTTGGTTGAGGACTAGACAGAAATTTCTGCATCTTGGTAATTCATCAACTGCACCGGGCCTAGATAGTTCTGAAATCTCAATTTGAGCCCTGGTGGTGCAGTGGTTAGGGAGCAATATTGCAAGCTAATTCTGCCAACTGCCAGCAGTTTGATCCTGATTGGCTCAAAGTTGACTCAGCTTCCATCCTTCCGAGGTTGGTAAAATGAGGACCCAGATTATTGGGGGCAATATGACTCTGTAAACTATTTAGAGAGGGCTATAAAGCACTATGAAGCAATATATAAGTCTAAGTTCTATTGCCATTGCTATTGAGTCCCATCATATTACTGCTAGAGGTCTTACAATATTTATTTATATTAGATAAAGATTGGCAGTCTGCAGCCAATCTTTGAGTCTTCCTCTATGTCTGGCTCCCACATGACCAAGCAGCTGCCTGTCTAAATAGAAGGCCATTTCATAACACTGCTTAGAAATCTTTTTTTTTAACTTTTTTAATTTTCAGGGTTTATATATGACATTATTTGTAATTTGGGCATTTCCAACACATTATTAAGCCCCATCATTGATCCCCTTTAGGGAGCATCATGAGTTCTTCCTCTCAGTATTTCTCACCATGCCAACCAATTTCCGACAATACTGGAACAAATGTTCTCTACTTGTTTATCACAAACAGAAAGCTTTTTACAAGGCACATCATAGTGAACCGGAGATTCTATTGTGAATCATTTCACAATGGTTGTCTTTGAATCTTTGCAGCAGGCCTGCTTTAAATAATTGACTACAAAGAATAATTACCACAGCCCTAAAAGTGCAACAATTAACCACATGCTATACCCTATGAATCATAATATAGGGAAATTTTGATATTGCGGCATGCTTATATAAGCATTCTTCATGTTTTATTCGGGATACCCTGTTATTAGCTGAAAATTAGACTGAGCAAATCTTAACAGGAAAACGCGGTAAATTCATTTGAACATGTTCGTGCATCTATCTATCTATCTATCTATCTATCTATCTATCTATCTATCTATCTATCTATCTATCTATCTATCTATCTATCTATCTATCTATCTATCTATCTACCTACCTACCTACCTACCTACCTACCTACCTACCTACCTACCTACCTACCTACCTACCTACCTACCTACCTTTATTTCCATCTCTGTCTTTCACGGTTGTTGCCATCAGACGACTTTTTGTTTTTTGTTTTGCTTTGTCAGCAAAGACAGTTTTTTTGTTAATAATGCAGGTCTTTTAAGGTCAACTTATCTGAATATGCAAATGTTCAAACTTCCTTGAACTTTCTGTTTGCCACACTGAAACAAGATTAGCAATCAGCAATCCTCCTTAGCAATAGAGGGCTTGTTCTATGATTAAGCCAGGCTGGGTTGGAAAAACATTTTAAACCTGAAGACTCCTTTAGGATTCTGGGAACCAATTGGTAAATGATTCTGTGAGTTGAGAAAATCGATACCTAAGTTTCCAGGGTCATAACTTAAAAGACTACTGCTGATCTCACATTGCCCGGTCCTCTCTCTATCTCACATAGAAACAGGAAGAAGTTTAAATACACAGTCTCTCTTCTCCCAAATAAAATTCAAAAGCCTAGTAATTTAGAAAGGAGTTATTTCTTACTGGATAGCTAAATCCTGCATTTTTTAAAAAAAAAATTTAAGAAAAGAGGTTTCTATGCTCAAGAGATTCATGTAGGGTTGTAAAAGAATGCTAAAAGAATTAACAGATACATGCTAGCATGAATAAAGTACAGTTGAGTTTTAATTTTTCAGCAAAAAAAAATGTAGTGGAGATATAGTTTCATTTGTTCATGAAACATGAACGTTTGGAGGCTTAGGGATCACTTCCATCTTTCTTGAACTTTGAAGACTGCTAAGTTCTTGGGAGACATGTCCTTTGCAGAGATGTCACATGGCTGTTCCAGAAAAAATATCAGAATAACAGACTTGGAAGGGACCTTGGAGGTCTTCTAATCCAACCCCCTGCACAAGCAGGAAACCACATACCATTTCAGAACATCATTGTCCAATCTCTTCTTTAAAACCTCCAGTGTTGGAGCACCCACAACTTCTGGAAGCAAATAGTTCCACTGATTATTTTTTGTAACTGTCAGAAAATTTCACATTAGTTCTAGGTTGGTTCTCTCCTTGATTAGTTTCCATCCATTGCTTCATGTCCTGCCTTCAGGTGCTTTAGAGAATAGGTTGACCCCCTATTCTTTGTGACAACCCCTTAGATATTGGATCACTGCTATCATGTCACCACTAGATCTTCTTTTCATTAAACTAGACACACCCAATTCCTGCAACCATTCTAATGTTTTAGTCTGCAGTATCCTAATCCTCTTTGTTGCTCTTCTCTGCACTCTTTCTAGAGTCTCAACATCCTTTTTATATCATGGCAACCAAAACTGGATGCAGTATTCCAAGTGTAGTTTTACCAGGGCATTATCAAGTGTGACTAACACTTCACGTGATCTTGATTCTAGTCTTCTATTAATGCAGCCTAGGATTGGGGCAGTCTCTTCTCTAGTCTGGAAAAAAATATCCCATTGCTGAAAATACACTGAGATTTTTTAAAGTTTAATAATGATGACTGCATCTTATAGAAAATTATGGAAACCCAGCTGGATGATGTTGGAAAATTCTTCCATATTATTATTATGAGCCACGGTGGCGCAGTGGTTAGAATGCAGTACTGCAGGCTAATTCTGCTGACTGCCAGCAGTTCGATTGCCACTGGCTCAAGGTTGACTCAGCCTTCCATCCTTCCGAGGTGGGTAAAATGAGGACCCAAACTGTTGGGGCAATATGCTGACTCTGTAAACCGCTTAGAGAGGGCTGTAAAGCACTGTGAAGCAGTATGTAAGTCTAAGTGCCATTGCTATTATTTATATTGGTACCCTAAAGCCTATCCTACAAGTATAGCATAACTCTCTATATATATTCTTAAGATGCCTGATTGCTGTCCTTCAAAGTTAATTCCAGAGCTACTTAAAAACATGTCAGATCACTTCCAGTCTCTTGCATTTTTACTCTCCAAAGGACAAAGACTAGTTGAAGAAAAGAAACAGAAAGGAGGGGAGGCAACTAAGAGTAACTTTTAACTAAGAAAACAGAAAAAATACCACTTTTGCAGGATCTTCCCTCTCTATGAGCGTAGGATAATGAGAAAATATATTGCCAAAGCATCTGTTAATCTCTAGTCTTGCAACATCAACTCTGCAGAGTGTCAACTGCTTCATATTTTGCATAGCTGGGGAATCTGAGCTTGGTACTAATGACTCCCATTTAAATAGTCTGCTATAATTACTGCTATAATTATAATTTATAGGGAGTTTTGGGGATTTATAGGGAGCTTTGGGGATTTCCCTAAGCTGGGTTGGAGCACCAAGCTTTTTTCCCATTAATACCTGGCATAATTATGCAGGCAAAATCCATATCCTTGGAAGGTCCATTATTTCCTTTATAAAATCAGAGGCGTGAATATAGGGTGCTTCAGGTTTGGAGACGTGGGCATAATAAATTCTTTGAGACCATATCTTGCATTGATATCCCTCTTCAATTGCTATCCTACAATCCCATGGAGAAGCCAAGTTATTGAATGAATAAAAAAATAAGTCTTTTTTTTCTACTTTCCTTGAATCCATCTGGATCTATCCACTCTGCTCACTGTACAGATATATTCCCCATATATTATAGTACAGCTATTTCATCAATTTCACTTGCCATTTCTTTCATCTCTTCATTTGGCAAAAGCTAACTTTGTACCTTGCCTTTCTCAGTCTTTTTTTAAATACTGCTAGACAATTGTTTCAGAGCCAGGATGGAATACGTTTATTTTTCAGTGTGGAACAAGGGCCAGGTAAGCCCTTTGAGGCAGGCCAGGCCGGAAAACAAGACCCTATAAAAACTGCAGAGCTCTACTTTATTGTTATAGAAAATAATAGCATTGTGAAAGTTGCCAGAGTTTCTTTCTCTCCCCTCTAATAGCAAACAGACTCAAGGCAGAGCAATCTTGAGTTTCTTCCTCACCCTCTCCTGTCTTTCTGAGTTAAGCTAAAATTTTCACCATGGCTGTTGGTTTCCTTTTTTCACTGGCATTTCTGTATTCATCTAAGGCCGTGTGGGATGATGCAATAATCAAAGAAGAGATGAGGCTAAACTTTAGGAGCCTTATCTAAACTTTGGAAGCCTGGGGGCTGTGGGGGGAGATAGATGGAAAATTGGGGGAGGCAATAAAAGCTCTATGCATCTCAAACCTTTGGAAGGGAAGGGATTCCCTTTGTTCCTACAAGTTTGTGACATGCATGCACATCAGAGGTGGGATTCAGCAGGTTCTGACCAGTTCTGGAGAACTGGTAGTGGAAATTTTTAGCAGTTCGGTGAACCGGTAAATACCACCTCTGACTGGCCCCACCCCCATCTATTCTCTGCCTCCTGAGTCCCAGCTGATCGGGAGGAAATGGAGATTTGCAGTAACCTTCCCCTGGAGTGGGGAGGGAATGGAGATTTTACAGTATCCTTCCTCTGCCACTCCCACCAAGCCACGCCCACCAAGCCACACCACACCCACAGTAAAAAATTTGAATCCCATCACTGAACATGGCAACATTATAGTTAATATTTCATTGTAGCTACAAAACTGAATACTACATAGGCATATGTCACCATGGCCAATGACCTAGATTGGGGAATAGATCTGACAGAGCTCTTATCATTATCACTGGCATTTGATTCAATTTGTCTTACGTGGATGGAATTTCTGGAGCTAGATCTGAGATGGCAGAGATCTGTTCAGGCCTTACATTTCTAGAATTCAGCAGGGCTCCAGGTGGCTTCTTATGATAGCAATAGCATTTAGCAATAGTGTTTTAGATTTATATGCCACCCAGGCACTCTATGGGTTGTTTACAATGTAACCTTTAATTGCTTACATTGCTCCCAGCAATCTGGGTCCTTATTTTACCAACCTTGGAAAGATGGAAGGTTGACTCAACCTTGAGCCCCCTCAGAGTTGAACTCCAGGCTGTGGGCAGAGTTTGTCCACAATACTGCACTTTAACCACTGAACCACCAGGGCTGTTTATGATATTTCAAAGTCAATATAAAAATTATTGGATTCCAGAATTGGAATGGAGTGTTGGGATCGTGTATGATCACAAGGAGGTGGTGGAGGACCTAAAACAGTGATTAAATCATTGGGAGCAAATTGAAATGAGAACGCCAACTGTAGAACTAATAAAATAATAACGATTAATCAAATATGGAAAAAGAAAGTAATAACTGATGCCAATTGTAGTTCGCATGCTTGCTGTCCTGCCCAAAGATCTAAAAAGAAATTGGACACAATAGGAATAGAAAGCTCAACTCATTAATTACAAAAGCCTGCTTTACTTGGAACAGCATAGATACTGTATAACAATGGTGTCTTTGGCTATCATAGTCTTTTGGAAAAGATCCAATAGTCAAAAGTACCATATCCAGTCAGAACTATATAACAGAGAACGTGTAAATCACAACACCAAAATCAACACCGATACAAACTATGGAAGAGATAAAACAATATCTGTTTTCTTCTAAGCCTCTACTCTCTCATTGTGGCTTCTTAAACTATATTTGTCACAGAACATACGGAGAATAGTTTATGGACGAGACCTCTCATGTCTATTGAGATGACATTCTTGACTTCAGTCCATTTGGTCCAATGATGAACGTATGACATAATACAGCTTTGTTATATGGACTTTTAATTAAATTGGCTCTTCATTCCTCAGTAGAAAAATGAACTGAAACATGGAATTAAAAGCATGTGATTCAGCAATTGTTCTACCATAGTTCCTTTCCATGTGAGGTACTTCAGGCCAAGTCTTATCTAGTTTTTATGTTTTCTACCGTGTTTCCCCGAAAATAAGACAGGGTCTTATTTTCTTTTGACTCCCGAAATATGGCCTTGGCCTTATTATTGGGGTGGGATGGCTTATTATTTTGGGGTTGCAGTAGGCAGCAAGTGTGGGACTGTATGTCCCATTGCTGCTGCCTCCCCTCCATGTTCTTGGTGCCGGCTGAGCAGCTGGCCTGCCACCACCGCCTCGTGGAGGAGGACTCTGCAAGGCATGTTGTGCCGTTGCATGCACAAACTGCAGGACTGACATGAGCTTCATCATACCGGCACAGCTGGCGTCCTACCGCTCACAGCTGTGCCGGTATGTCGAACCTTGCGGTAGTGCTGCCATTCGTGCATGCAATGGCACAACAAGCCTTGCAGAGTTCTGCTTCACGAGGCAGCGGCAGTGGCATGACAAGTCTCACAGAGACTCATTTCTGGCAGGTGGGACGTGTTGGGCCACGAGATGCGCGTTCTACCTGGGACTTGTAGTTCCGTCTCATTCCTCGCTGTTGTGTCCAGGGAAGCACATTGTAAAAGAAAACTTTTCGCGAGTTCAGTCAAACTTCTCGAACTTGCAAGTTTTCTTTTACAATGTTTTTCCCTGGACAGAACGGCGAGGAACACTGGAAAGGTAAGACGCGCATCTCACAGCCCAACATGTCCCACCCTGACCCAATGGCAACAGCAGCCTGGCTGCTTCCCTTCTCCGCCATCTCTTTATCGAGAGGGGTAGCAGGTAAGGCAGAGAAGTGAGACGCATGGAGCGAAACATGGCTTCCCTTGCCGTCTCTTCTCCCCCACCCTCGCCAGGCATGGCAGGGCTCCTGCCCCTTGCTTAGCCACCCGCCCCCTTTATGAATGCAATTTGGGGGTGGCAGGTGGGCTGGGGTGGGCCATGAGATGCGCATCTTACCTTTCCAGCTCCATCGTGTTCCTCGGAATTGTGTCCTGGGAAGCATAGTGTAAAAGAAAACTTCTCAAAAGTTCAGTCAAACTTCTCGAACTCGCGAGAAGTTTTCTTTTACAATGTTTTTCCCTGGACACAATGACGAGGAACGCCCAACCCTTCACTAAGGGCTTATTTTAAGGGGAGGGTGTATATTTATGCCCACCCCAAAAATCAGCCTTGGCCTTATTTTCAGGACATGTCCTATTTTGGGTTAACATGGTACTTCCTAGAATGGTTTGTCAAAATATTTAGTAAAACAACATAGTTCTAAAAAAAATCTTTTAAATATCTTTACATGCAGTCCTAATGATCTGAAAGAAAACTTTGATCATATTCAAAGGAATGAAATACCAACAGGAAATCAGGTAAGAATACTATAAATGCCATTTTAAACTTAATGATTTTTCAGACTATGATGTTCTACCATTCTTCAACAGGTTGAGTCACAATCAGCTATATGAAGTAGTTGACTAGTTTGTTAAAGAATGTTTGTTGATGGATTACTAAGCAACAATGAACTTAAATGGCCTATTTGTCTGAACTGGTAGTCTCACTACCGGCTAACTGCAGTTTGGCAGTTCGAGTCTCACCAGCTCAAGGTTGACTCAGCCTTCCATCCTTCCAAGGTAGGTCAAATGAGGACCCAGCCTTCTTGGGGGCAATATGCTGATTCTGTAAACCGCTTAGAGAGAGCTGTAAAACACTGTGAAGTGGTATATAAGTCTAAGTGCTATTGCTATTGCTCCATATTTATATATTCTGTGTATAATTTGAATGTCTGCTGTGTTAAATTAATTTTACTATCAACTGATAAAATTGAAATGATTCTTCTTTTTAAAGACTAAGGGAATTTTTATGAAACAATTTGATGACTCAAAAGGACATACCTAGTTCTGAATCAGCTTTTCCCAAATTTGCCAATTTCAGAGTTGGAAAATAGGGTTACAACTTCACAGACAATGAGAAGGGAATCTGTTGATCTACATTAGGGGGGATGATGGGGATGAGGACTGCACTTGATTGAGTAAATCTTCAAAAGGGACCATCCCTCAAACTTCTCTGCTGAGCAGAAATTAGGCTTAGCTCTTTCTGTATTTACTTTTTACCAACCTAAATTATTTTAGTATATTGTTGATCTTGCCAGTGATTTCAGTTTGGGCCTAGTATTTGAGTTAATCCATGATGATAGTTGATGAACAATGAATGATACACAGATTTGGCTCCACTATGAAGCACTGTTACTCACTGTAGTTGCTGACAATCTTGTCACTAATTTTCTCCAAATGAGTTTCCCCAGTGCATTGCATATTTGATATTTGAATGGAAGCCAAGCTAGCCCTCAATCTCACTCCAAAATAGTGCTCAAAACTTTTCAGAAAATTTCCAAGCCCCATCCAGTCATTGAGAATATAGTGGTGTTGAGGTCAGGAATTTGACAACATACGTTCATTGGCAGTACCAGACCTAACATCTATTGGCAGGTAAGTTATACCTAACACTACAAGTTGCCAGAGTATGTTCTTCATGGTTAAATTTACAGACATTTTGGAAACCAGATCTTCCCCAATACTCTAATTCCAAAATATGGAAGGTGGGATGAAGAAAGTCTGCCAAGAAGCATTCAAAAATGCATTCAAGAGCTGAGGTGGCATAGCGGTTAGAGGCAGGTACTGCAGGCCACTTTAGCTGACACAGATCCGCAGGTCAGCAGTTTGAATCTCACTGGCTCAAGGTTGACTCAGCCTTCCATCCTTCTGAGGTAGGTAAAATGAGGACCCAGATTGTTGGTGGCAATGTAAATATACATTGCTTAATGGTGTAAACCGCTTAGAGAGTGCTTGCACTGTGAGGCGGTATATAAATCTCACAAAATAAATAAAATAAATAAATAAATAAAAAGTTAAAGAAAGGGGGAAATTCTGGCTAACCATAATACTACTATGGCATAGAATGTGAGCATGCAGCTCAAGGAACCAGACAAAGCAATTTCATTGTTCACTTTCCCCAAACTATTATTATTTGCTAATTGAAATTTGAATGTTGCTATTTTGATGCAAATCCAAATATACTTCTATGAGGTTATACAGTCACTTGTAGCTAATAGCTTCTATAACATTCAGGCAAGAAGGTGAGAAATGGGACCAAGCCCAAGCTTCTCGTCACTACACCCTCAACTTTAAGAACATAAGAACAGCTCTGCAGGATCACACCAAATAACTTTCCAGTCTAACATGTTTTTTTTTAAAATGAGATGAAAAGAATAGTAGCAAAAATGGCAACATAGAAAATATGGAAAAATCTCTAGCAAATCTCTTTGATGCTAAAGATAATACTGAGCAATCATAATTAAAAGGCGTTCATAATCCCAACCTTTTCCTAATCCAAACCCTTAATTAATTAGGTTGTAAGAGACACAGCTTTACCCAGGCCATTGAGAATGACTGCAGTTGGTATCCTAATCTCCTTTCGTGCCATCTCAATTTAGCAAAAGGAATGTGAAGATGATAGAAAATTCTAAGGAAATAATCTTGGGTGATTTCAACATTAGGTTATGTGGAATGGGACAAGTTGAGACCCAAATGGCTATAAGGTTGCTTTAATTAGTTTGACCAATAGAGCAAAACATACCTTTGATTTGGTATTGATTCGGGGGATGAGATAGATTGTGCCTGGACATAGATGATCAGAACAATTTTTTTTTAATTGAAAAAGTTTTATTAGTACAGAGTACAAACATTTTTTAATTTTTCTCCCCACCCCCACCCCCTTCCCTCCCCCCTCCCCCCCGGACTTCCCAGAGAGAACACAGGGCATAATATCAGTAATTACAGAAGAAAAAAGAAAAAAGAAAAACCCCTCAACTCCAAATTACACATTGCTAACATCATTAAATTTCTATATTTTATATTATTTCCCATATAATTCTAAAAAATAAAAAATAAAAAATAAAAATATATTAATATATATAATCTGGGTTATACAAAGGAAGGAAAACAGTTTCTCCCTCCTCCTTTCAATCAACTCTAGACCTATGAAAATTATTAATAATACTAAATCTAAAAAAAAAACCGTTAATGATAATAATAATCTCATGATTAACTAAAACCGAGAAAATTTTACATAGCTAATATCAAGATATTAAATAATAATACCTTTAAATTTCATCATAACAACATATTATTCTAAAGCAACTTATTAACTCAAGTAAAACTAAAGTATTACATGTCTACATATTAAATAATAAAACTTTTAAATTTCATCATAACAACATAATATTATTATACAACAACTTTTTGATTCATAATAAAAAATATTAAATAATAATACCTTTAAATTTCACATAACAACATTATTATACAACAACTTATTAGCTCAAATAAAAAAATATTACATGTCTACATATTAAATAATAAAGCTTTTGAATTTCATCATAACCACATAATATTATTGTTCAACAACTTGTTAATTCATAATAAAAAGATATCCTTAAAGGTAATGTTAATATTAATAATAATAATAATAATAACAATAAAAATAATAACAATAGTAATAATGATAATGATAATGATAATAATAATAATGATGATAATAATAATAATAATAATAATAATAATAATAATAATAATAATAATAATAATAATAATAATAATAATAATAATAATAATAGTAAAAATCTAGAGAAGAGAGAGAGAAAAACAAAAACCTAAAGCAGATGAAAAAAAACCCTTCCTTTAAAATCTAATTGTAGTGATTTATAACTTAATAGTTTTAATTAAAAATTAAAAATTCCAATTCTTAAAGAATTATTAAAAAAGAGGAAAAAAGAAAAAAAAATTCTTTTAAAAAAAGAAAAAAAAAGAAGAAACAACAATAAAAAAGGGAGAAGAAGAAAATACAATTATATTATCTCCATCCATCTAATACATATCAACACTACTTCTCTTTATATCTTATTGGTTGCCTCCTTTTGTATCTTGATGATTTTGAATTTATCAGCTCATCTTCCATCTGGTCCCAATGCTCCATCTCCTTTTTCACATCTCTCTGGCTTTGCGATTCACTTTGACTCTTTGAGATTATTTCATTTTGATCCGATAAGGATGACTTTTCCTCCTTGTCTTCTTCTACATTCATACGTCTTTCTTCTGGAATTTTAGATATATCAGCCTTTAAAATATTAACATAAAATTCGGTAGCTTTGTTTATCGTATTCAGCCAGTATCTTTTCTCCAAAAATTTCACCGTAACTCCTGTTGGTGCTTCCCATTTATATTGTAAATTCAATCTTTTAAGTTCATCAATCAAAAAAGTAAATTCTTTTCTAGCTTTAAGCATTTTAAAGGGAATTTCTTTCCAAATCCTAAGTTCCTGACCATTCACCTGAAGATTATTCTTAAATGTCGCCTGAATAATTCTGTTCCGTAAGACTCTTGTGGTAAAATATATAACAATGTCCCTTGGTAAATGTTTTTGTTTTGCATGCCACGAGATGATCCTGTATATCTTTTCAATTTGTGTAGCCAACTCATCTTTAGAAATTCCAGAAACCTGTACCAAGGCCTCAATCATTCTTCCTTTCAAATCATCATATAAACCTTCTTTCAACCCTCTTACTCTAATAGCAAATTGCGTTCTTCTAAACTGTGACATCAACACCTCTGTTTCAAAATTTGCGATGTCCTTTTTAAATTTATTTATATATTCCACTGAGGTTGCCAACGCTTGTTTATTTGTTTCAATACAGTCCTCCAAAAAATCAACATTTGTTGCTAAACCTTTGCAAACCTCTAACATATCCATCCGTAGCTGCTTTTCCATATTCTTTAAAGCGTCCTGCATTTTTATTTCTATTTCAGTAATTTTTTGATTAAATTCCAAAATTAAGTCTTGTTTCATAATCTTTAAAGTATTTAATAAATTTTCCGATGTCAAAACTTGTGGAGGTGTTGGTTCAGTAGCAAGTTGCATTTTAGAAGTATAAGCAGAGGGGTAAATAGGCCTTTTATTCAAGGCAATCATTCCAAACTTTGAAGCCATTGTTGTAGTTCCAAAAAAATTACACTGAAAACGCCAAATCACTATCAATTGTTATAATCCAAAATTGAGAATCAAAAATAAAAACCAGTTTTCAAGTTCAAAAATTTCCCAAAGTCCAAAGACCACAAGCAAAACACAAATAACTTTCACTTCTTCTTTATTATACTTCCAAAGAAGTGCAAAGGAGGGCCAAATCTTTAAAAAGAGAAAAAAATCTTGCAATTTCCAGGGCAAATAATCTTTTATAATTTATTTATTTTAGTAAAATTATCAGTTGCTGTTATAATCCAAAGTCACGGAGCAAAGAGTAAAAATCAGTTTTCAAAATTTCCACAAGAGAAAAGCCAGAAAGAAAAACCAATCTTCCAAACTTGAAACCATTTTTATATTTCCAGAGAAGTATAGAAAAAAGCCATAACTCTAGATAAAATTCTTTCCAATGTAAAGGATAGAGAGTTTTTTACTTTCCAAAATCAGGAGACAGAGAGAAAAAAGTCAGTTTTCAAAGTTATAATTTTCCATAAGAAAAAGAGCCACAAACAAACAAAGCAAAAATCACCTTCACTTCTCTTCCCAACTTCTTCAAAACGCCTTAAAAAGCCAGATCTCTAAAAAAAATACTTTCCACTTTCAAAGGCGAATAATCCTTATTTTTTTTAAAAAAAATTATCAGTTATCAGAGAATATAAGAAGGATAGCCAGTTTTCAGTTTTCAGAACAAAGAGTTTCCATAAGAAAAAAAAACCACAAGCAAAACGGAAATCACTTTCACTTCTCCTCCTTCAAATGCCATATTGTTGCATGTTAAATGTTACTTTGTTTCTTCGAATAGAAGTTAGCCGAGGGTTTAAAAAAAGGGAAAAAAATCCATACTTGCCCAGCAAAGCCCCTGGTTCTCTCTGTCTGCCTCTTTAGATGCACAAAAAAAAAGTTTTATAAATCCTCTTCTAGAAGCAGCGGCGGCTTCGGCGGCTTGCTCCGCAAGAGCGGCGATTTCCAGGCTCCCGGAGCTAGGGGCAGGCTACCTGGGGAGCCTTCCCTTCGCGCCCCTGGATGGCTCCTAGGGCACTAGGGGGGCTCTACCCCACCTGCCACGCTCTCCTCTCTCCCCTATGTCTGGGGCAGAGAGATTCCAAGCCGCCAGACAGCTGTTCTGGCGGCTTGGCAGGGAGTCGGAAAGGCGCCCTGAAAGAGGAACGCCATCGGCGCCGAATGCCAAACCGGAAGTCCGATCAGAACAATTTTTTAAAATCAGTTTTGGTTTCATGGGACTTACGTTACTCAACCCACAAAGATAAAAGAAATTATTTAGAGATTTATGGAATCTACAGTAGTTTGATCTGAAATGTTTGAAACTAGAGATAGTATTTTCTTTGGAGATAGACCGGAATGATAGGACTCTGTTACCTATACTTGAACTTTCACCGAATTCCAATTATCCTCTGTAGAGGTTTTTCTTTTTATATTTCCAGTGGGATATGCTATCATGCATTTTGGATCCAAAGAAGATGACAAGTGTTAGATCAGCTCCCCTAGCTGATTTGCTGTGGGATGCCCCATTGTCACCAATGATATTTATAAGAAACAACTGAATTTCTATAGATTACATATATGATTGCTATTCTACACATATCTTACACCTATGCTAAAAGTCTGCTACTGAACCAGATTAAAGGTGTTGGTACAGGCAGTCCTCACAACTAACTGCAGTAGGGACTAGCAATGCAGGCATTAAGCAGTGTTCCAATATTTGAGGGGCTGCCACAGAGAGGAGGGGGTCAAGCTATTTTCCAAAGCACCTGAAGGCCAGACAAGGAATAATGGATGGAAACTGATCAAGGAGAGATTCAGCTTAGAAATAAGGAGGAACTTTCTGACAGTGAGAACAATCACCCAATGGAACAGCTTGCCTTCGGAAGTTGTGGGAGCTTCATCACTTGAGACTTTCAAGAAGAGATTGGACTGCCATTTATCAGAAATGGTGTAGGGTCTCCTACTTGAGCGGGAGGTTGGACTAGATGACCTAAAAGGTCCCTTCCAACTCTGTTAATCTGTTAGGTTATCTGTTAGGTTAAGCACGTCATATGACTGTACTAAGTTACAACATGAATTCTGTTTCAGCTGCAGCCATTAAGCAAATCACTGCAGATCATTAAGTGTGATGTCAAGTGATACAATCCTCAACTTCCTGCCAGTTTCCTTATTGATTTTGCTTATCTGAAACTAACTGTGATGATCGCAAATGGGATGTGTGGCCATTGTAAATGTGAGACAGGTGCTAAGTGCGTGAATTTGAGGAACAGTTGTCTCATTTTTCAGAGCCATCATAAATTTGAACACACGAGGACTGCCTGTATTAGTAAATAAAGCCTCAGAGCCAAGTTACTTTGTAGAATATTATCCTCCTAATTACCTATGATGGGGAGGGGAAAGATCTTGTTATGGTGTCACAACTTATCCTATGGAATGGCCTCCCCTCAGTGGTATGCCAGGCCCCTATAGTGACATAAGTTTAAGACATTTCTTAAAGCCATTTTTAATGATAGCTCTTACTATTATTTTTCCTTAGCGTTTTAATATTTTGTTTTTATTCTGTTTTTTTTAAATTCTGATTTTCTTTTTACTATTTAAATCACTGTTTCTCAAACTTGACAACATTAAGATGTGTGGAAGTTCCACTCCCAGAATTCCCCAGCCATGCTGAGAAAACTGATTTAAATTAATTCAATATTTTTAAATAACAAAAAGAAATACAGAAATACTTGTAGCAAGTTGTTAATTAGTGCATTTTTATAGTTCAGAATTGGCATATTTTAGCAGGCAATAATGGAGGAAAGCTGCAAATTTGGATGTAATCCCCACTGTAATACTTTCTTTGGAATACCCAGCATGATCCAATTTTTTTCCTTCAGACCAGGATGTGTATGAAAAAAAAAATTACAATCAATTAATTGCCTGCAAAATGCAATTAATCAGTTGAATCAGCTATGATTTAGCAATAGATTTAGTCATCAAGATTTCTTTCAATAACGAATTTAACTGAAGCTGAAAGAGGCTTGGTTAGTGTTCCAACTATTACTGTTCCAAAGTAAAATTCCAAATCTTTATATTACCATTCCAAGAGTACAGGGGGGGGGGGAAACCCCAACCAACCTCTTCTCCACTTCCCCTTTCTGAAATAATTACGAGAAATCGTGGCTGCAAACTCAAAGAGCAATCTACCCCGTGGCAATTTTGCAAGCCACGGTTTTGATAGTTTTGCTCGTTTTGGAAGTACGATAATGATAGAAAATGGCCTCTTGATGAAGTCAAGTTACAGATTCCGAGGAAAAAAGGAAAAAAGCCACAAGCACAGAAAAAATGATAGATGAATCTGCCAGTCAGTTAAGCACTGCTTTAGTAGGAAAGCATCTCTGTTTCAGTGGCAGACTGGTTCATGAATTGCAAATGAGTAAAAGGAAGTAGTAGCTTAATTCTTCTGCCCGGGGCTCTGTCAGCTCTTCTTGTGGTGATCCTGTGGTGATCCTGCAGGGAAATCTTTACCCAGTAGTCAAGATTTTTTTGTCAGCCAAACGTGTGTCCCATTAAAGGCTGTGAACAAACTTTTTCCTCATGATGCTAATAAAAAGCAGGCTCCTGACTTCCCTCTGTTGCTTCAGAAATCAAATTGACTCACTGAGTCATTTCCAGTTTAGGGTTTTAACTGCACGGATGTCCAAACATATATTAACAGATCCATGCTACATTTGACTCTCACTGCAGTTTGGGAAATCCCTCTGGTGGAAATCTTTAAAGTCAAGCACTTTTCATCAATTCCCCCTTCCCCCACAGGTCATGTTATTAACCTACAGAAAGAGTTGCAATCCCATCACCTCATCGATTTTTTTGACAGCCAAGGAAACACTGTTTTTTTCTTCTGGATAGGTCTATACTTCAAGTTACAATCTAAAATGATTACTTACAGAGTATCCATGATCCCCAATTATCTTCAATTCTAACTAGATTTTAATGATACTCTCTCTGTATTGTAATTTTAACCTCAGAATTCCCATTTACTACATTATTGTTGGCATTCTGAGGTTAATTCATGCAATCCAATGATTAACCATATAGTAGGTATTGGTCATAAATTATGTTACTTTTATTACTAAAGTTTATATATAAAGACAAACAGTTTGCCTCCCTCACATCTCTGTTCCTTTAATACAATCTCTGTGTAAATAAATAAATATCTCCCCCAAAGTCAATTCATCATTAATGGCTTACAGCAACCTCTTAGCATCACCAAAGCATTGTTGAAGGAATGTAGAGCCTTGTTAATATTTTAGGATGAGTTCTCATTTTGGAACAACAATGGTTGGATATATCTAGAAGATGCCATTAGTTGCTAGGGAAAAGTGACACAATTAAAGTTGATTCATGATGATTTCATGGACACATGTATGCTTTTCTCTGGTAGCAATGGTTAAATCCCAGAGTTCTAAAGGAGCTGGAGAATGTCATCTCAGAACCACTATACCACATTTCAAAAATCCTAGAGGGAACTACCAGAGGACTGGAAAAGAGCTGATGTGGTTCCCATCTTCAAAAAAAAAAAAAGGGGGGGGACCCCAGATCCAGGAAACTACAGACCAATCAGCCTAATATCAATACCCGGGAAGATACTGGAAAATAAAATAAAAAAACATATCTGCCAACATCTAGAAATGAGTAAAGTAATAACTAGCAGTCAGCATGGGTTTGTTAAAAACAGATCATGGCAAACCAATCTTATTTCATTCTTTAATATAGTGACTAAATTAGTAGACCAGCGAAATGCTGTGGACATAATATACTTAGACTTCAGCAAGGCATTCGACAAAGTACACCACAACCTACTTCTTGGTAAGCTAGAAAAAAAGTGGGATAGATAGCATCATCACCAGATGGATTCTTAACTGGCTGACAAACCGTACTTAACGAGTAGTCCTTAATGGATCTATGTCTACACGGAGGGAAGTAAGCAGTGAGGTACCATAAGATTCTGTCTTAGGCCCAGTACTCTTCAATATCTTCAGCAACAACTTAGATGAGGGAATAGCATTTGCAGATGATACTAAGCTGGTAGGAATAGCTAACACCCTAGAAGATAGGCTCAAGTTCCAGATGGATCTTGACAGACTTGAACACTGGGCCCTATCTAACAAAATGAAATTCAATGTAGAGAAAAGTAAAGTCTTACATTTAGGGAAGAAAAACCAAAAGTACACATATAGACTGGGTGAAACCAGGCTTAATAGCAATAACTGTGAGAGAGATCTTGGAGTCTTAGTGGACAGCCAGTTAAATATGAGCCAGCAATGTGCAGCAGCAGCTAAAAAAGCCAACACAATCCTAAGTTGCATTAACAGAGAGATACAATCAAGATCAAGTGAGGTACTAATTCCACTCTATAAAGCCTTAGTAAGACCACACCTAGAATACTGCATCCAGATTTGGTCACCAAACTATAAAAAAGATGTTTAGACTCTAGAAAAAGTGCAGAGAAGAGCAATCAGGATGATTCCGGAACTGGAGGCTAAAACATACGATGAACGGTTGCAGGAACTGGGCATGGCTAGTCTAGTGAACAGAAGGACCAGGGGAGACACGATAGCAGTGTTCCAATATTTGAGGGGCTGCCACAGAGAGGAAGGGGTCAAGCTATTTTCCAAGGCACTTGAAGGCCAGACAAGGAATAATGGATGAAAACTGATCAAGGAGAGATTCAACCTGGAAATAAGGAGAAATTTTCTGACAGTGAGAACAATCAACCAATGGAACAGCTTGCCTTCGGAAGCAGGGGTGGGTTCTGGTTTTCTTTACTGCTGGTTCACTCAATGATGTGTTGCGTGGGCGCAGTGCTTAAAACATAGCTTCTGCGCATTTGCAGAAGCAAAAAACAAAATGGCGGCACCAAAGGCACCGCCGAGAGAGCCGGTTCGGGGGCGTGGCAGGCCTGGTCATTGCCGGTTCTAGTGACCCAGGCCGCCAAGTTACTACTGCTTCTAAAGAACCGGTCCGAACCGGGAGGAACCCACCTCTGTTCGGAAGTTGTGGGAGTTTTATCACTGGAGGCTTTCAAGAAGAGATTGGAATGCCATTTGTCAGAAATGGCGTAGGGTCTCCTGCTTGGGTCGGACTAGATGATCTACAAGGTCCCTTCCAATTCTGTAAATCTAAATCTAAATCTAAATCTAAATCTAAATCTAAATCTAAATCTAAATCTAAATCTAAATCTAAATCTAAATCTAAATCTAAATCTAAATCAAAAATCAAAATCAAAATCTGATTTATTGTTGTTTCCTGCCACCACACTGAATAAATTTTCCGTATAAGGAAACATCATATTGGACTGCGCTGACTTAATAAAACAGGCAAAACAGAAAATTTTCCACAGAATGTTGGCCCTTTCAAAATCCTGAAAGGTTTTGGCAATGTTTCATTTACTTTTGCATTTGTGTAGGTCAATAACTAAAATTATTATGATGACTGATATATTTCTTTACACAAATTCTTTCCCATCCTAGATTTTATTATGATCCCTTAGGTATGTTTGATTTGACTCACCACAAAACCCACGCTTTCTATTCTGTTTGTTCTTTTCACATTAGGTTTCAGGTTAGGTTGTATAACTAAACACGTTATTCATAGATCATTCAGAATATGAGGCATCTAGCAGGTTTTTCAAAATTTGCTTTAATAGGACTGTGGCATGTTAACGTTCTTCCTCATAAATCTGGAGCATTTGGAGGGGGCACCTTTTCTGGGGAAGTAAATTACTTTCAAGAACAGATGTTAACTTTTCTTTTGAAAGACGTAACCTTGGAATCCAAAGTTAGAGAAGTTTGCATAAGTTATGCTCCCAGGAATTCAGTTACAACAATCTGATTTTAAACCAAAGTTATCCAAATGTTTCTTAAGCCACTCCTTCTTCTCTAGGTTGACAATTTCAGTGTTCCGTGGTGAGAACAGAGTTAATGTCCAAAAATTTCTATAAAGCACCAAGTTAGCGTTAGATTGATCCTCTGATGAAGCAGTTCTTCCTTTCAAAAACCGATTTCCTAATGGAAAAACCATTGTATTTATTTATTTGTCAAGCACGTATTAGATAATATATATAAGTATAAACATGATTTGGATACATGAAATGAATATGAATAAAAGGGAACATTAGGACAGGGATGGTAGGCACGCTGGTGTGCTTATGCATACCCCTTATCAGAGGTGGGTTCCTGCCTGTTTTTGCCGGTGCGGTTAATAGCTGTTGTTCGGCGCAGAGCCGAAGACGCTGCTGCCATTCGCGGTGCGGGAGGTTTCCCCGGGCGCTTTCCCCACCCGCATGGATGCCGCCATTTGCGTTATTTTGCCCTCTGCGCATGCAGAACGCTTTGCGCATGCGCAGAGGGCAAAAGAACGCAATTGGCGGCGTCCATGCGGGTGGCGGCAGCGCCCAGGGAAAGCTCCCGCGCCGCAAACGGCAGCAGCGTCTTCGGCTCTGTGCAGAACAACAACTATTAACCGCACCGGCAGGAACCCACCTCTGCCCCTTATTGTGATGATTCTCCATTTCCATTTTTTAATGAATTGCCAGTGCTGTTCACAACACAAGGCTCTTTCTTCTTTCCATATAAAGAATTATAAGATACTTTTATGTATGAGACTTGTATATACCTTTTGATAAATGAATTATCACTTCAAGTGCATTGGGGACAAAGGTTAGAGAAGAATGTAACCAAATCCTGAAATTTGACTAGGCATGCTGTTTCTACTTTAGTTCATCAAGAAAAATACAAGGATTTACTCCGTAGCATTTAAAATTTCAAATGTTGCAATAGTGCCAGTTTAGCTTGGTTTTTCCCCATTAATTTCAACATTAATTTCTCAGGCTGGGGTAGGGTGGGGTCATATAGGGTGGGATGGGGCAGGGCAGGGCAGGGCAGGGCAGGGCAGGGTAGGGTTGGAGAACATTATTTTAGCACTACAACTGCAGTATCCTTTTACTTTTATGAGAAGTACAAAATGCTAATATTAGCGCAGTGGTTAGAATGCAGTATTGCAGGCGAACTCTGCCCACAGCCAGGAGTTTGATCCTGATGGGTTCAAAGTTGATTCAGCCTTCCATCCTTCCGAGGTCAATAAAACAAGGACCCAGATTGTTGGGTGCAATATGCTGACTCTGTAAACGATTTAGAGAGGGCTGTAAAGCATTATGGAGCAGTATATAAGTGCTATTCTTATTGCTAATATTTCAGACTAAGTAAATCATACGGTTCATGACTGTGTTATTGATGTGGTTCAAGTTTGATAAAACTTGGCTTATCAGCCTACCAGCAATATGAAGTTTCCAGAAGAACTTGGTGTTGACTTTGATTGTCATGGAATCCTCGGAAGAAAAGAAAAAAAAAGACACAAAGTTATTGGACTGTCAGCTGTCCTGGGAGAGCAGTTGAATTCTTACCCAAAGAGGGAAATGCTTCTACTAATGAACAGAATTCTGTATATCTGTCTAGTTGTTCTGATAGTAAAAATCAACAGATTATCATTGATTACCAAGGCCTAAATGTAGGAGATACTTACTAACAACTGAGCAAAGATGAAGCCTTGAAATAATAGAAAAAACTTGTAGCTCAGGTTTTAAATTTTGGCAGTGGTTTGCTCTTCAAGCTTGTTTTAATTTAGTTTCTGAACATTTTGTTACCAGACTAGGTAACATCATCAGCAGGATTTTCTTGTCCTAGTCTCCTTAGCTTATAAATGTCTTGTGTGCCAATGTTGTCAATTGTTTGTTTGTTCGCTTGGAGATGAAGTGTGTTTCTCTTAGGAAAAATGAGACAACAAATAGTCTTCCTAGAAGAAAAATAAAATTTAACATTATATTAAGAGAACCTAAGAAATCTTAGCCTTGTTGGCAACAATTGGTCATCACTCAACTGACAACTGGTTCTTTGTGAATTTTTGGACATATTTCAGCCCTGATTTTGGACCATCTTATTAACTGTATTTACTTCTTTCATTCCTATGATCTAAACTCTATGATTTACTATGGCCTTCATGACAAATTAGCTTCCCAAAACTTATGTGGCCTAATTCCTGGTTTCCTGCATTCAGTACAGCTTTTCAACTACTTATTTGCAGCCTCGTTATTTGTCAGGAGAGTTTGTCACCATACCTACACAACTTTTAGAGCTTTAAAAAGATAGAAAATTTAAGAGCATACAGACTTAGATATCCACCTAGTTAATCTGTGATGGTTCGGTTTTGCTCGCTCGTCCGCTGCTCGCCTCCAGCTCTGAGGCTTGGTTTCTATCAGGCCATGGACCGATACTGATC
The DNA here is from genome assembly GCA_023053685.1 of Diadophis punctatus similis. Lineage (NCBI taxonomy): Eukaryota > Metazoa > Chordata > Lepidosauria > Squamata > Dipsadidae > Diadophis > Diadophis punctatus. Next base: position 86,979,305 of record JALIGW010000002.1, read on the forward strand.
CATCGCCTGGGTGTTCAGGACCCCTCCTTTAAAGGCTAGATCACTGCCAGTCTAAAAGGAGGAAGGAGTATTAGATATGTTTACCATCTTGAAGTTATTTATAAAGAATAATAAAGGCAAGATAAAAATCAACTAAATAAATAAATATTTTTATAAAACGTTTTTTTATTTATAATGCAATTAAAAACAAACAAACATAAATAACAAAAAGACATGAACATGACGTGATAATCCAATTTACATATTTTCATCGAGTTACTTCTTATCCGAAATATAAGTCTTTATCTCTATATAAATATATCTCCCTTTTATGTACAGTGTTAATTCCATTTTCCTTCTTTAATAATATGAAAATCTATACATCTCCAATTTATCGCTAGTTTATAATCCCAACATTCCTCTTAGATTCCCACCAATAGTATAATTTGTCCCAGATTTCAAAATACTCTGATTCGTTTTTATCTTTTAGCTCCATCGTAAGTCTGTCCATTTCCGCACAAGACAATAACTAAATAAATAAATATTAAGTGTAAGGTAATTCCCTCATTTTCATGACATCAATCATTCCCAGGTGAGAGAAAATTCAAAAAGAGACACAAAAGCCATTGTGCAATTATCCAAGTCAGGATGCTGCAGGTTGGATTGCAAATTGAGTGCCTGCGATCTATTCAGTAATGATTTTTTGATGCCGTGGAGTGAAATCTTGTGATACATCCAGGAAGGGGGGGGAGTCCTCTCATCTCTGTTTGCTGCCTGGGAATTAGGGGAATTAAACATGAAGCACATGAATATTACTTGGGAAATGTATTTGAATATTAGTAGCTCGGGTTGGTAATTGGTACCATGACTCAGTAGTATCCAAACAAGCAACACTAATTTACATCACACAGATGGTACTTAGAACCAAAGACCATGCCTGAGTAACAACAGCCAATCAACAATCAAGCCATGACTCAGAAGTAACAAACAACATCCACACCAATATGCATCACATAAAAAGGTATTTAAAGACCTGAGTTCTGACAGACGAGCACAATTCAAAGCCCACTGACGATGTCTCCTCAAATGGTGACCAAACGTTTGCAACCAAATTGCCAAGCTCGGAGCTCAAACCAACCACCCATTACTTGGGAAGTTTTATGTTTGGTGCAAATAGGAAATAAATAAATCAATACACTGAAAAACAAAATCAAATAAATCATACACAGAAATTTACAGAGCTAATATTGCCATGCATGTTTTAACACTTCCATAGAATGCATAGTAGTTCTTGAATGGTCATTTTTTAAATATTTTAAACAATTTTATTATTTATATTTTCCCTGCAAATTGGCCTTATACCTTGCAGGTAGTCCTTGACTTACAACAGTTCATTTAGTGACCATTCGAAGTTACAATGGCACTTAAAAAGTGACTTACGACCATTTTCACACTTACGACTGTGGCAGCATCCCCATGGTCACACAATTAAAATTCAGACGTTTGACAACTGGCTCATATTTATGACGGTTGCAGTGTCCTGGGTTCATGTGATCAGCTTTTGCAACCTTCTGACAAGTAAAGTCAATGGGGAAGCCAAATTCACTTAACAACCGTGTTACTAATTGAACAACTGCAGTGATTCACTTAGTAAGTGTGAAAAGAAAGGTCATAAAATGGGGCAAAATTCACTTAACAAATGTCTCAGTTAGTAACAGAAATTTTGGGCTCAATTGTGGTTGTAAGTCGAGGCCTTCTCTTGAACATTACTTCGTCTTTAAATCTTTTTAATTATAGAGGTTATTGTGTTATGAAATTTATAGGTTCTTACCCTAAACTTCAAATATATTTTAAAATATGGTTTGATTTGGAGAAAAGTGTTTCCCTAAACATGTACTGTAATTTTCTTGATTTTGCTTGCTGAGAATAAAACAAACCAATTCATTCAAGCTAATCAGCATCACATTTACTTTCTATTTGATTTACTTTCTAATGATGCCTTATACTTAGTGATTTTATACCAAATCAAGTATTCCAAACATATACCATGATTTAAATAATGTCACATTGGTTTATAACTTGGCAAAAGGTTCCAGTTTTTATTTAAAACATGCATGCATACACACCCACATGCACACTCACTCACACACACCCAGAACTCTTCCATCTGAATCAGTAGTGGGTTCTAAAATCCTTTACTACCAGTTCGTGCCCGCGCTCCTGTGCACGCACAACGCTTCTGCACATGTGCAGAACCATCCTGGGTGAGTGGGCGGAGCCTCCCGCCGTCGGTGCTACCAGTTCTAAGAACCGGTCCAAACCAGGAGCAACCCACCGCTGATCTGAATGTCTGTTTTTCTGCCATAATTGTATTTTAAATGATAAATAGAAGATATTTGACTTAAGACTTAGATTAAAAAAACTACTTGAAACAATGTGTACATGTGTAAGCGTGCATGTGCACACTTGAACATATATACATTTATCTCTGTCTCTGACTATATGGAGATGGAGTTAATGACAGAAACAATCTCCTAATTTAAAAACACCGAAGAGATTGTTTTTTCCCTCACCGTGTCAGTTTGAACTAAGGATTTTTAGATGTAAATATTTAAAATGTACAAGTATTTTGATATCTCTGCTGGTGGTAAAGGATGATCTAAGGTTTCTAAGAATTCAAAGCAATTTGCTTTGCAATTTGTTGTTGGAAGAGCCAGGCTTGGTTCTATGTGTAGTTATAAGGAATTAATGTAATTATTGTAGGAAACTATTTATCTGAGCAAGGATACCCAGAAATGCTTCTTTAGATTTGAAAGCTCTCCTATCTTCATTATCGGCTTTCAGGTTTTGTTTTTGTCTAAAAGAAGAAAAATACAGCTGTCACTGATTTGGCTTGTATAACATGTAATAATGCTTGGTATTTGATACTTTGTAGAACTCCGGCATAAATTGCCTATAAAAACACCTTTTGAATAAAGCTTTAGTTTATAGGTACAGTTAGAATCATTGTACCCTTGATAATACCTAAACATTTTTTATGGTTGAGGGGGAGAATCCATTTTAGCTGCACACACACAAACACACCAGAGGTGGGTTCCTGCTGGTTTCGGTCCGGTTCTATAGAACCGGTAGCAGGAATTTCCCCCTGCTTGCCGAACCGGCAGTGATGGGCTGGCTGGACACACACCCGAACCGGCTCTCTCGGCGGCGCCATAGGCACCACCATCTTGGTTTTTGCTTCTGTGCATGCGCAGAAGCTGTTTTTTGCTTCTGTGCATGCACAGAAGCTGAGTTTTTAGCACTGTGCATGCACACGCATCCACGCGGTGCGTCAGGAAGCGAACCAGCGCAAGGTAAGCCAGAACTTACCCCTGAAACACACACAAAGATTGCACCATGCACAACTGTAGAGAAAAGAAAAAACAGCATTTTTCATGTCCTGAGATCAATGTTTTGCAAGCATGTGATTTTACTTACACATGATGAAAAACCATATTTATTATAGGGGAGAACAGCTCTGTCATTTTCAGGTCCACCCCCCTTAATTTCCAACTTGAGATTGGTGATGTCCCCGTCCATATCCTGTCACACATTTTAATTATAAAAATAAAATGGGTTTATATAATTTTTGTTAGGTGCTGAGATGATCCCAATAAGGAGATCTCCCTATAGAAGTAGATTTTACATACATGCTGCTCATTCAATCAGGAATCAAGGGTACATTCAGAGGCCGATCTGAATGAAGTATCTGGTAAATTAGATGCATTTACCAGTATGGCCATTTTGTACGATTGCCCATAATAAGCTCTCAACATTCTAAATATATCCATTGGTTGCATATTCCTGCTAAGGCCTGAACTGGTCTCTCCACACATCATCTTTAGTGAAGCATGCAAACCAGCATCTGCATTTTCTGCATCCAGTGGTGGGTTCCTACCGGTGCGGTCCAGTGCGCCGTTCCGGTAGGGACCCGCTGATTGCGCAATTTGCACGTGACGGCTCCGGTGCCGTCTTCGCCAGTCCGTCACACAGCACCATCTTTTTTCTGGGTTTTGGGGCCTTTTTTGGCTTTCTGCGCATGCATGCACAGGAAGTAAAATTGTACGCGGGGATGCGCGCACGTAGCGAGCATGCATGCATGAAATGAGATGATGCACGCGCAACGCACTGGTAGGCAGGTAAGAGGAACCCGCCCCTGTCTGCATCGTATGAGGAGAGCACATCTTTCTCTGTCTATCCTGGCCATTTTTACAGAGGCACTATTGTGAGTGTTTCAACAAACTGCATCACTGTTTGGTTTGATGGCAGCAGCGCCTCAGATAGAAAGTCCATTCAGAGAGTGCTAAGGACAGCCGAGAAGATTATAGGAAGCTCACTTCCTGTCATTCAGGATACTGCTTATAAGCGCTCTGTGCTTAGAGCTCAAAGCATTGTTAGAGACCCCACATACTCACTTCACAGTTCTGTTTCTGTTGCTCCCCTCTGGGAGGAGGTTTCAAAGTATTTCTAGCAGGACTGCCAGATTCTGTAACAGCTTTGTTCTCTATGCTATCCGTCTGGTAAACTCGCAAGATTCGTTTCTCTCATCATGTACATGTATACATCCAAACTAGACTGTGTTGTTTCTCTGAATCATATAATATATGTGGGTATATGCATATTTATTTATTTATTTATTTTGTCATATTTATGTAGTGTATATTAGAGGTGGCGACCCTTTGAGAGCTGTATGCAACGGAATTTCATTTTAATGTATGCCAATTAGTGTACATTCAAAGTGACAATAAAGTTATTCTAAGTCTAAATCTTCTAAGGTGAATTTTTGTTTTTTCCATTCATTGATTGGCTAATTTCTGGAAGCAGAAATATCAGCCCCACTTGGTGGACGGGACCACAAAATAAACTCCACAGGAAAATTAGAGCTGCAATATTTTAAGGTTGACTACAATAACAGAATTTTCCAGCTCCTTATAGTTCAGCGAATGAAGAATGTGTTTGCCTGAGCCACTTCCAAATATTATCTTGTTTCCTGGACCTTAAAGAAGAAGGTTTCAGCCCTCTTTGCCTAGTTAGCAGCTCTCACATTTTGCTTGTAGACATTGCGAATGGGGAAATAAACATTGTCAGAAATATGAATGGGATCCTGGATCTGATTTAAAACAGATTATCCCAAGATAGAAAAAGGAGGAAAACGCCCAGGAAAAAAAAATGGGTGCATGGAGACTAAAGCATCTAGAAGCAAGACACTATATGGTTTGTTTTTTGCCAGAAAGACACCAAACATATTCAAGAATTGAAAAATGTTGGGACTCTAAGTCTTTTGCATAATCTATTTTTAAGCAAATAGAGACTCTCTCAATGACATATGCAGATCACAACTCACTTTTAATACCACTGCCTTTTAAGTGGAGGATGAATGACAGACAGACTGTTATTTCAAGAACAGGTCAGAGGTGGGTTACTCCCGGTTTTTTGAATTTTTTTTTAAATTCTTTTTCGAATTTTTCGAATTTCTTTTTTCTTCTGAGCATGTGCAGAAGCCGAGTTTCCGGCACTGTGCATGCGGTCACCATCTTGTTTTTGGCTTTTTTTTCTTCGGCACTGCACATGCGCGCACGCCCAAAGTGCGCATGCACCCACGAGGCGCGCCCACGCTGCGCAGGAGGAAGCGAACTGGCAGTGAGGTAAGTTAGAAACCACCCCTGGAACAGGTATTACAAAAATGCAAAGAATTTTTTTTTCAAAATAAATCCAACTCCAGGGATAACAGACAACTGTGTGAAAGATAAGTAAAACTAATCTGAAAGGAATTATAAGGCTTGCAACAAATAAGAAAAGAAATGCAATCGGTGGACTTACAATTGGGAAAAAAATATAAGAAATAAATGAGAAACGAATCTAAAACAATAGACATTGAGAGAATCAAACAAAGTTAAACCACAATTATGTTTATTAGAAATGGAAGAATCTGAAAGAAGATAAAATAAGTGCATGTAAGTGCACTGGTGTGCCTGCTGTCCCTGTCACATTTTGATTTTCTTATTTTGTTTGTTCAGATTCATAATTTTTATTTGACAAATAGAATTTTTAAAAAGTCAGAATTAGAATGCAAGTATAGCAAGAACCATAATGGTGCATCACATAAGGGGGAAAAAAGGAAAGGACAATGCTAACAGCAATAAAGAAAGGAATCAAATTGTTATGTCGGAGACCAAAAACTACAAAACTCACCAAAAAATTTTAGGAACTATATTCCAAGCACAAAATTAACAAACAACACTGAGTCTCCAGTGTATCTGAAAACATACACTGGAGACTCAGAGTTCACAGAGTTCACAAAACACAGTCAAATGTTTAGCAAATCTATAACAATTCAAAATATTCAAAGTAATTAAAAAATACCTAAAATCGAAAAAGCACTGTGTCCAGATGTGCTGACAGTTTGATATTACAAAAAGTCAGAGGAAGACATGTTAGAACCATTACTAGGGATGGTGAATGACGTCCAAGTGAGAAACAATTCTCAATTCTCACAACTTTTCTCACATTTTGTTGGGGGAAAAAATAAAAGGAATGAGAAAAGTCAGTCTGCAGGGGCAGAACAATCTGTTAAGAGAGCCAGCTCGGTCCAGTGATTAAAGCACCAGGCTAGAAACCAGGAGATGTAAGTTCTAGTCCTGCCTTAGGCATGAAAGCAGTGGTGGGCTGCAACTGGTTTAACAACCGGTTCGGTGATCGCGTGCTTTGCACGCGCTTGCGCACAGCGTTCAAAATACAGCAATTTGAAGCTCAGCTGCTTACCTTCTAAGGCAGCCCTGGTAAGTAGAACAGTGGAGGTGTGGAAATCAGCTGTGAAGTGCGACTCAGCTGAGCCAGAAAAAAGGAAATATAGGACAGGATAGGGCAGGGGCAGGTGGGCGGGGCCAGCTGATCATTGGAACTACCGGTTCACCTGAACCGGTCCGAACCGACAGCAGCCCACCACTGCATGAAAGCTAGCTGGCCAAACCTGGGCCAGTCACTCTCTTTTAGTCAAACTCACCTCACAGGGTTGTTCTTGTGGGGAAAATAGGAGGAAAAAGAGGCATTAGGCATGTTCATCACCTTGAGTTATTTATATAAATAACAAAATTGGGATAAAAATTAATTTGTCACAGCTTTAGGAGTGACTTAGTGTTTTAGTTGTTATCACCATTTTGCTTTGTTAAGGAAAAGTGAGAGATCATTTCTCTTTCCGATCGCTAGCATTTCACTTTTAGAATTAGTTCCAAAATATCTTCCTATGACTAGCTAAACCAGCGAAATTATTAGCAGAAGTATATCCACCTCCTCTCCGTCCTCTTCATCCCTCAGTCAACAGGTTGCTGTAAATATAAATATATGAACTACAAAACATTTTGAACACATAAAAGCCATAAAAGAATAAATGGGGAATAACATTGCTGATTTAAGCAGAAATAAATCCTTCCTTGCAAATATTTTAACATTTGCCTCATTAAACAGCCTTCTAAGAACAATGGCCATATGCTCTGACTTTCTAACACCAGAGCCAAAATCAATGTTTTCTACAGCTATAATGTTTTTCTCCTTGTGTTGATTGGATTCATTTCCCTCCTAATGTATTTTACCTGAAATCCTCCAGGACATAATTACATACATAGCATGAGATTTAGTATGATTTAAGAAATGATAGGATTAAAAAAAAATTCTACATCAATGTTTGTACATTACACAAAAATCCCAACATCTTGTAAGCCAAGTGACTCTTCCTGATAGAAACCTACATCAAGCAGAGACAATAATAGAATCCAGGATTTCTTCAATTTCTCAAACACATTATTTTTTAAATCACGCCACATCCCCAGATGCATACACTACAGTGCACATATTTTTATTTAAAAAGCGAATAGATGTCTACAGTGCCATCACATTAAGTTCCTAGATTACATAGATAAATTCAATAGCCAGTTTGTTGCCATAACAACCCATCCCCTGTAATAACATCGTTTTTCTACGGACAATCCAGTTGCTTTAATCCCACCTCAATATTTTTATTGCCTTCCACTTCTTCCATTTCTCTCAACCCTGCAAAGTATGATAACTTTCTAGTCATCTACTTGTACAACATTCCTTCTTGCTAATCCTTGCCACAAAATATCGGTCTATATACTGTCCAGAACAGTTTTATCGTTACTTGCAGTCAAAAGTACGCAGAGTAGCTCTCTTAAAACCCCATCTTTCAAATATGTTTTTCTTCATTCTCTTCCTTGTGTCCAGCATTTACAGTTTTACCATGATCTTTTGGACCATTTCTTTGATCTATGGGGGTGATGATGTGGCTGTGGGGGCAAAAAATACATTTGAGCTTGTTGCAGAGTCTGCTTCCCATGTTACTATAATTGTCCTGTTTTTTTTTTCCTTGTTAGTTGTGAGAATCTGCTTCAGGTTGGATTGTTGTTTTAAAAGGTGCTACCCGACTCTTTCTTATTTTTATTTTTAGCATGAACTCAGATTTTTCATTTTTTAGCTTACTTTCATTATAACTTCTTCTATGACTACCTTACTTAAAACTAGCAAGATGGTGTCTTCTAGACAGTATGTCTAATTGTTAGTATTTCAGTCTCTTGTTTTGATTCCGGCTGTCATCTCTTCCAAGTCACTTATTCTTATAACCCATTCCCTGCATAATTTAAACAAATATATGAATCCATATCTCACTCTCTACCCTCTTCCAACTATTGTTTCTCTAAATTCAATTCTTATAGTAGCTTATATATCTTTCAGTAGTATATATGTGTGTGAGAGAAAGTGTGTGTGTGGGTTTGTAGCTGGTGAGTGTCAAAGGCCACTGTCCTGAACAAAACCCAGACCATCCCTGAGTATATCAGTAAGATGGCACCAAAGATGATCTGTTGAGAGAATGCCTGAGGCAGCAGACGACATGGGAGGAAGATCAAGTAGAGCAAGTGCCATGGCAAGACATGATTCTGCATAGGATGTATCATCAACAGATAGTTGTTGATGATACATCCCAAACTCCTAGGCCTCTGGTAGTGGACCCAAGACTGAGAGACACACATACCACCCACAGGGTGGGAAGGGAATTTTTTCCCGTGCTTCATTTTAAATCATGTGTCTTATTTTTTTTCTCACAGATTGTGTGTGTGTGTGTGTGTGTGTGTGTGTGTGTGTGTGTGTGTGTGTGTGTGTGTAGCAATAGCAATAGCACTTAGACTTATATACCGCTTCACAGTGCTTTACAGCCCTCTCTAAGTGGTTTACAGAGTCAACATATTGCCCCCCACAATCTGGGTCCCCATTTTACCGACCTCCGAAGGATGGAAGGCTAAGTTGACCTTGAGCCAATCAGAATCGAAGGAATCGAACTCCCTGGCATTAAGAGCAGAGTTAGCCTGCAATACTGCATTCTAACCACTCCGCCACCATGGTTCTTTTGTACAGAACATGGCTCTGTTCTTTACATTGACTGTACTTTCACATCGGACTTTATGCTGTTATGATGTACTTTACATCTGATTGTATGTTCCTCACATAATTTCCTGTCATCAAACCTCCTCTCTTTATTTTCTAAATTTAACCCCACAGTAGTTTGTGGTCAGTCCTGCAATCTGCACCTGTAAAAGTCCTGGCTGACTAGACATTTCTCCATCTTCTGCCTCTGATTATTTGTATAGTCTATTTGGGTCTGTTGTTGGTGATGCCCATGTACTGGATTGTATTTATATTGCCTGAAGGAGGAAATGGCGATGAACCCTGCTTATTTTCAAAAACACGATTAATCTTTGTCCTCTATTGTTTGCATATATTTAATCTAGGGGTGTATGGGGTGCTCAGGGAGCGGTAGCACCTCTGGTGTAGGGGCATGTCGTGTCCTTTTATGGCAGCTCATTCTAGGGCAGCTGTTAGGGCAGCTCGTTTACCTTTGGTCCCCACCTGTCACTCAGCTCTCACCTGTGGCTCCTCGCAGCTGTAGCATATGCAGCGGCCATACCCCGGGCAACAGCTTCGACAGGCTGGCCAAACCAGGTTGAGAGTAGCCATTGGGTCATTGACCTTCAGTGAGATAGGGACTTGTCTATCCCAAGCATGTGAAGACAGATTCCGGCGGACTGAGCAGATGAAATCTACTAGAATAGGACAATGGACATGAAGGCGGTCTCTGCAAGCGATGTGGTACGCTAAGAGCACGGCAAGACACAAAAAACGCCCTGGTCAACCACTGCACCCAGCCCATCTCCAATTGTCTCAACTCTTGTCCTGATATTGGAGCAAGATGGAATCTGGGAAGAGAGAGTGAGGCTGACTATGTGCACCTCTTCCTCACTTTAATCCAATTCACGTGCAAGTCTTCACATCCCCCCCCAATTGATAGATGTCAAGGTCCTCTTCGAACACGATGGACGAACATCATCATCATCATATTTAATCTAAATCAGTTTATATTCCAGGTTTCTCCAAATTGTAACACAGAAATACAGACCTGAACACTCACTAACTGTATCTTCTACAAAAAGCTTTTAAAAATGGAGAGAGAGAAAGATAAAAACAGAGGGAGGGAGGGTGCTCAAAAGAAATATTCATAATACACAGGGCAATTTGAGTGTAAGAAAAAGAATTCCCATCTGAACTAAGTATGATATACTCCCAGGCAACTATTTCTAAAAACACAGTCCTGTTATAACTTAGGTCTTGTATCACTAAGTGCTACATAAACATTGAAAATTAAACAAGGCCTCACTCCACATATTTATAATCTAAGATTTAAGCCAAGCACATGAGGATGAAAGGAAATTCCCAGTGGTGAACAATGTGTATTAAAAGGTTCTTAGGTGTAGCTGCTCACCATATAATCATGCAGAAGGGCATTCTCAGGGTTTGGAGCGAGATAGGAAGAATGTCTATTAGGAAACAGACATTTTTAGCTTTCATTACATCAGTATATACTCAGATGAGATTCCAGTTGCCTTCAGTATTATCCACCATATGTTTCCATGATGGCAGAGTAAATACAACAGACTTCGCTATGTCAGGTGGGAGCAGAAAGACTAACATGTCCTACAGAGTCCTACGCTGTGAGTTTAAGAAGGTTACAGCTGTAAATCTAAAGCCCTTCTTTCTTTTGTGGTCTTCTCTAGTTAGTGATATTTGTACAATATGTGAGCACCATGATCCGTTCAAAAGCGAGCAGTTGTCCATCTGGTTTATTCAGTCCTCTTCCAAGAATGGAGGAGAGGTGGGAGAGAGAGGGAATGATGCTGGATAGAGATTGACAAAGCAGAGGATTGTGAGAGAAGTTGATGGAAAGGAGGACAATAGCAGTGCCTGGCAACTAGAAGACTTTGTACATTTTTGCATGATTTAGAAATCAAGTCATTACTGGCTTTTTCTCTCTTTTTTTTCCTTTCTTTTTCCTCTCTTCTCCCTTTCCCTTTTACAGACATTTTTATCAATGAGGAAGAGGCTGGTTTTCTTATAAGGCACGGGTGTCAAACTCGATCGTGTCACGTGACGTATCGTGGCGTATCACTACGTTTTTTGCCTTTGCGGAGCCGGGTGGGCATAGACTGTGCGTGATGCATCCGGCCTGCGGGCCGCCAGTTTGATAGGCCTGTTATAAGGTGTCTCCTAGCACAAGGGTTCATGGGAGACCCGGCAATTTCTAGCTAAGGTGGCAGGGACTGTGCAAAGGATGCTTTGCGGAAAGCACTCCTTCAAATTTGTTTTCCAAAGTCAAGAGGCAGAGGTGGGATTCAGCAGGTTCTGACCAGTTCTGGAGAACCGGTAGCAGAAATTTTGAGTAGTTTGGGGAACCGGTACATACCACCTCTGACTGGCCCCGCCCCCATCTATTCTCTGCCTCCCGAGTCCCAGCTGATTGGGAGGAAATGGGGATTTTGCCGTAACCTTCCCCTGGAGTGGGGTGAGAATGGAGATTTTACAGTATCCTTCCCCTGCCACGCCCACCCAGTCATATGACCACCAAGCCATGCCCACCATCATATGCCCACCAAGCCATGCCCACCATCACATGTCCACCAAGCCATGCCCACCAATCAAGCCAGCCCACAGAATCGGTAGTTAAAATTTTTGAAACCCACCACTGCCAAGAGGCCATCAGTTCTAAACAATTTCTTCTGAGATCTCCTATTGGAAGGATTGGAGAAAGTCTCATAAGCAATGCAAAGCACCTAGATGAGGAGAATTTATATGGCTCCTGGAGCATAAAACACAATATCATGATGAAACCTGGTTTACCAACTGTGCGGAAGCAAAATTGCGCCGAAATCTCACACACATACGTGTCCCCTTGCAAGATTTCGGCGCGATTTTGCTTCCACGCATGCACAGAAGCAAAATTGTGTGAAGGGGCACGCGTGCGTAAACTTGGAGATGCGCGCGCAGCGCACCGGCACCAGTAAGACAGCAACCCACCACTGCCCAGGTCCTTTAGAAGGACTTGATAGGTAGATTAAAATGCCAATTCAGTCTAAATATCTCCTGACTGTGCAATCAACCATAATAATAATTCATGCTTATGAAGGCCAATACCAGCCAAAGAAGTGTGTGATTTCACATTGTTGTGAACAGATTATAATAATTTATTAAATCTATGTGCTTCCTGTTAGCTCCAGTTGAGTTTATCCACATGACCAGACATCCTTATGTTCCTGATCATGTATGTATGCAAGTAGGGGTGGGGAGGAATATACAAGTATCCCATTATACCTTTGGAGAATATGCAGATGTCAGAAGGCTGGAAGAGACCAGCAACATTAACAACATGCTTGCAATCTCCAATGGTGCATTTTGTACATTGACAAAAAGAAGAGAATAATTGAATCTACAACTGCACATAGAGTGCTTAAGTATCATAAAGGCTGAAATTGATGGCCTCCCTAAACCAGGGATGAAATTCAAAAAATTTCCCTACCAGTTCTATGGGCGTGGCTTGGTGTGCATGGCAGGGGAAGGATACTGCAAAATCTCCATTCCCACCCCACTCCAGGGGAAAGATACTGCAAAATCTCCATTCCCTCCCCACTCCTGGGGGAAGGATATTGCAAAATCTCCATTCCCACCCCACTCTGGGGCCAGCCAGAGGTGTTATTTGCCGGTTCTCCGGACTACTCAAAATTTCCACTACCGGTTCTTCAGAACCTGTCAGAACCTGCTGAATTTCACCCCTGTGTCAAAACCCTACAGAATATGGGACTACCCTTCCTTTTTATAGTCTCCATTTTAAAACAGGATTAAGGCAAATTTGTGGAAGGTAGAACTGACTACTATCTACTGGCCGTGCTGTTTACACAAGTATTGTACCTATCAGCACTATTTCCTTAAAAGACTTAGGAACAAACCCAAAATTAGGAAGAAGGATATTGCTGAGGTCAAAATTCTAAGCTAGGCAGATCTTTTTGGCATGGCAATTCTGTTCTTCTGGTAATGCACTACGAAAAGATTTGTGTGTGTGTGTGCAATAGAAGCTCATGATTCACATTCAGCTTGTCAGACACAAGGTCAGTCAGTTTTCCCTTTCAGATGCATTAAACTACTTTGGTCCAATAGTCTGTATGAACAGGTGCCTATAAACTTTGTAAGGTAACAAATTGTGGAAAGCATCCTTATTATTCCAAATATATGCAACTAAATCTTCAAAAATAGGAGTTCTGTTAATTAATACAACAATGAGTTAACTATCTGCTTTTCACTATATTGATTATACATAGGTTTGCATATTATTATAATCTTTAAAAAGTGCCCTTTTAAGATATGAAAATGTGATGTCTGAGGATTTAACATTAGCACATTGGCTGAGTTACTACTTACGCCCTTCAGAAAAAGGATCCTGGACCACTTACAATGGACAAAAGATGGTTTAATGTGTTGTGAACCCAGTCAATGTCTGAAGATCATAGCTTTCCAGTTGGGAGATCATCAGAAGTCTTTTTTTCAAGTGGCTCCAAAGTTATGGAATAGACTAGATTGTCTGTTCTATTTATCATCTATCTATCCATCTATTTATCCATCTATTCATTTATCTATCTATCCATCTATCCATTTATCTATCTATCTATCACCTATGGCATTTATATAGCAGCCCACCTGACATAGTGGCTCTGGGTGGCATACATAATAAAGCAATTCAAATACATTAAAAAATTAACATTCAACCAAAATAAATTTAAAAAGGTAAAAACAAGCTAGTGGCAAAACATACGAAAGAGTGTAGTCAACTATGATATAATCATCTATCAGGCCAATTGACCAAATTGTGTTTCAAGGGCTTCTGGAAGGCCAACAGGATTGGAGCCAGTCATATTTTCATGCCCTCATCCTGTCTGGTCCTGTTACATTCCTTCTGTGAGGTTATGCTTTGAGGCCACTTGTACTTGTGATATTTTTTAATTTCCACACAATGCTGTAGGCTTTAATTTACAAAAAATGTGTGTGTTTTATATTTGTTTAAAATACAATCCATATGGATTTTCTTGGGTTTTTATTGTATATCCTGGTAAGAAAAAGGGATTAGGAATGTTTGTTTGTGGAAAAGTTACCACAACCATCCTTATGTCTGAACAGGTCATTACTGAGGGCACTGACATTCACTATATCAATTTTCATGCAAAGCTGCAACAGGTAATCCTTAGTGAGCAAGAGCTATGCTGTTGAATTTCTACTTCAAATGTAACCAAACACTATTTTTTTTAAAGAGAGACTAGTCAAGGGAAGTTGAATGGATGAAGGGGGAGGAGAGGAAGGCGAAGGCGAAGGCATAGAATGGAGAAGGAGAGCCAAAGGATGAGAAGAAGAGTGAAGGAGGAGGAGGAGGTAGGAGAAGGAGGGTGAAGGAGAAGAAAGAAAGAAGGAAAGAAAGAAAGAAAGAGGAGGTTGAAGGAGGAGAAGGAAAAGAAGAAGGAGAGCCAAGGATGGGAAGGAGAGTGAAGGAGGAGGAGGTAGGTGAAGGAGGGTGAAGGAGAAGGAAAAAGGAGAAGGAGGGTGAAGGAGAAGAAAGAAAGAAGGAAAGAAAGAGGAGGTTGAAGGAGGAGAAGGAAAAGAAGGAGAGCCAAGGATGGGAAGGAGGGTGAAGGAGAAGGAAAAAGGAGAAGGAGGGTGAAGGAGGAGAAGGAAAAGAAGAAGAGCCAAAGGATGGGAAGGAGAGTGAAGGAGGAGGAGGTAGGAGAAGGAGGGTGAAGGAGAAGGAAAAAGGAGAAGGAGGGTGAAGGAGAAGAAAGAAAGAAGGAAAGAAAGAGGAGGTTGAAGGAGGAGAAGGAAAAGAAGGAGAGCCAAGGATGGGAAGGAGGGTGAAGGAGAAGGAAAAAGGAGAAGGAGGGTGAAGGAGGAGAAGGAAAAGAAGAAGAGCCAAAGGATGAGAAGGAGAGTGAAGGAGGAGAACGAAGAAGGAGAAGGAGACCCAAAAGAGGAGAAGGAGAAGGAGAAAGAAGCATATTGAAAGCTTTAACTGCAGTCCCTGCTCCATGTCTCTGCGAAGCAAGAAGGAAGTTTCAGGGGTGGAGCTGGAATGCTGGCTTGACAGCATTTCTGGCAAGCTGTTGAGGTTTTAGCACTTTTGCAAAGGCATCTGGTAAACAAACAAAAAGCCATCAGTCGGCTGCAAGATGTAAAACATGACTGCAAAGGAGGCAGAATGCCACTTCGAGCAATGCCGCGAAGGATCATCCAAATATAACTCTTCCCAGTTACAGCCTAATGTAAGCAAGAGCATTAGAAGAACATGTGCTTTCCTTGTTGGGGATCGGCTCTTGGAGTCAACGCCGCAGCACTATCGCTCAGCTGTTTTGGATTCTGACAAAATGGAGCGTGACCCCATGCCAGGCCTAGCTAACAGGTGGGGCCTGTTTATTATTCATTCCTGAAGGAAGAGTTCCTACTTGGAATGGGGATGCAAATGTCACTCAAGCTTTCACCCACAGTGCCTTGGAATAGTTTGATTTGGAAATCAGCCTTCAAAGAGGATTTCTTTGAAAGACAGAGTCCGTCATTGGGAATCACACATTAGGGAGGGCTGCTGGGTTTAATGGATTAATCAGTTGGATTCACTAGCTGACATGCTTTGGATAAATGAAAAACATGTTTCTAATTTAAATAGAAGAGCAGAATTTCAAAATTGATATTTCTAAAAAGGTTTCTCAGCTTCCTTTTGCCAAAATATGGCATTTAAAGTATTATTTGTCTTTAGAAATATGTCCAGAGGTATCAACTCTACTTAACAATGGTTCATGCTACAATGCCTTGGTTAGATTCTCAATTGCCACAAGACTTTCTGGTTTTATTTCCAAAGTGCTTCACTTATTCATATGTCCATTAATTGATTAAAATACTTTTTATTTAAAATAGGGGGGGATCCTAGTTTGTAAGAGATTCTTTTAGGACGGAATTACTTAAAAGCTAATTTTCTGCTCTTTTGCAGAAACTATTTCCATTAGGTCAGAGGTGGGATCCTACCTCTGATTGCCGGTGCGGTTAATCGCTGAGTTTGGCGCAGAGCCAAAGACGCTGCTTGAGCCTGCTCCCGTTCGGGAAGCAGGAACTTTCCCCGGGTGCTTTCCCTGCCCGCATGGATGCCTCCAATTGCGTTCTTTTGCCCTCTGCGCATGCCCAAAGCGTTCCGCATGCGCAGAGGGCAAAAGAACGCAATTGGTGGCATCCATGCGGGCGGGGAAAGCGCCCGGGGAAAGTTCCCGCTCCGCGAACGGGAGCAGGCTTGAGCAGCGTCTTCGGCTCTGCGCCGAACTCAGAGATTAACCGCACCAGCAATCAGAGGTAGGATCCCACCTCTGCATTAGGTTACACTCAATAAGAAGGTAAAGAATTGAAGCTCTAGTCTAGGCAGTTATGCAGCTAGTCTTAATACTTCCACATTGTAGTTTACCGTAAATGATTTTTTTAATGTTTCATGATCACTGGGTTAAATTGGTAGTACACAAGCTGAATATTTCTATTAATGGACCACATACGTGGACAAACTTTATCAGATACTAAATTTCTTCCACTTAAAAAAAAACACCTCTGAAGATATTCTAATTGGTTGTATATCAGTTGCACTTTGGACGGTGGAGGTCTTTTTATAGTCACTCATACCCATGCTCTGTTCTCAAAGAGTATTTAGAACAGTGTTTTCCAACCTTGGCAACTTGAAGATATCTGGACTTCAACTCCCAGAATTCCCCAGCCACGCTGGCTGGGGAATTCTGGGAATTGAAGTCCAGATATCTTCAAGTTGCCAAGGTTGGGAAACACTGATTTAGAAGCTTCAGCTGATACAGAATATCATAGTGCAGACAATTATCAGTCCTGATTACTCAGCACACGTGACTCCACTGCTTTGTAAGCTGCATTGGCTTCCAATGTGCTTCACCTTTAAAGCCCTTCATGGCTTGGGAGTGGACTATCTCCTACAGGACCATCTCTCCCCAGCAGTCTCTCCCCATCCCATCCAAATCAACAGGAGGGGCATGCTCTGACTAATGTTGGCTAAGGAGTGTCAGCTGCTGTTGGAAAGGAGATCTTTTTCTGCCATGGCACCTGTCCTTTGGAACATCATTCCTTCCGAGATTAGATTGGCCCCATCCCTGTTGGCCTTTCGTTAGGCCTTGAGAACTTCGTTTTGTGCAGAGCCTGGACCTATATGTCAGATAGAACTCATCTGTCTATGTCAGGGGTGTTCTACTCGCATTGTCACGGCATCATCATTGTGTGATGTATCGTGACATTTTTCCCCTTCGCTAAACTGGGCGTGGGTGTGGCCAGCTCGTGACACATCCGGGCCGCGGGTTTGACACCCATGGTCTATGTGGATGATTGGTTGGATAATGCATGGCTCCTTTGTATTTTTTTATTTTATTTGCTTTATATTATGTATTTATGTATTTATTATTTATTTATTAGTGAGATTTATATACCGCCTTATAATGCAAGCACTCTCTAAGCGGTTTACACCATTAAGCAATGTATATATTTCCATTGCCCCCAACAATCTGGGTCCTCATTTTACCTACCTCAAAAGGATAGAAGGCTGAGTCAACCCTGAGCCGGTGAGATTTGAACAGCTGAACTCAAATGATCACAGTCAGCTCAAGTAGCCTGCAGTACTGCTCTCTAACTGCTGCGCCACCTCGGATCTATTTATTTTATTTAATTGTGAGCCACATGAAGTCATGTAAAAGTGAGGTGGGCATCTATACAAATCAAATGAATGAATGCATTCACACAAAGAACTGAAAAATCGGTTGCAGACTAATATCAGACACCACAGACATAACAACCGGCATATGCAGAAGTGTTGAATATTATGGATATTGAATTTAGAGGGGAGGAATCTGCAGAAGGTTTAGGGAGGCAACTTTGTTTGAGCAATCCTCTGGATCAACCCAGTTCCATCCAAGAATCTAACCTTTCTCCAACTACATTTGCAATTCAATACTTGGCACAAAATGAGAATATTAGACCTCAAAGCAGTTTTGGGGCTTTTGCAATGTTAGGTTGGGGGAGAAAGAAAATATGCTTATTTACTTAGATGAGAAGTAAATTAGATAATTTGATAAAAAGCATATTCATACCTGGTAATAATTCCAGGGCATACTAATTCAGCCTCAATAGATCAAACCTGTCAATCTTCTGCATTTGCTTCTTGGCTGAAGGAATCCTTCCAAACTTAGGGTCATTAAGAATTATGCTAGGAATGTGATTAAGTGCACCGCTCTCCTCCTTTGAGACGCCATCTGAGCTTTCAATTGGCGCAATATCATCAAAATTAAAACAAAAACTGAAGTTCCTCCAGGGTTATCTCCCCATTTGTTTCAGCAATGCATTTCCCCCACCCCCCCGGAATTCCCATTCGGAAAAGCGTACGTAATGAATCCATTTGCACCATGAAAGACAGGCTAGGGAATTAAAATTCTCAAAACCCAATGTGGTACAAAGACTGTGAAAGCATACAGGTAATTTCAAAGTTTTAAAATACGATTAAGGCTTAGCAATTAAATCCTTTTGAATGCAAGATGCCAAGAAAGCACCTAATTTACCGGCTAAACCAAGTCTATGAGAGTTTTGGCAAATGCTCATGTTTTCACATAGTTGCCTTTTCAGTCCACAAAATATCATGTCTTAGAAGGGGGGGTTTCTAACTTACCTCGCTGTCGGTTCACTTCGTCCCGTGCCGTGTGGCCGCGCTTCATGGGCCGCACCTTGTGGGCCGCGCTTCATGCGCAGTGCCGGGGGGAAAAAAGCTGAAAACAAGATGGCAACGCATGCGCAGTGCCGGAAACTCAGCTTCTGCGCATGCTCAGAAGAAAAAATAATAATAAAAAATTCAAAAAAATATTTCAAAAAAATAAAAATAAAAAAAGATGGTGGGGCCCACAGACCACCATCCATGGGTGCCACCAGTTGACATCATTGTGACCAGTTGACCACCATCATGACATCACCAGCGGGTCGCTACCAGTTTGGGCAAACCGGTCTGAACCGGGAGGAACCCACCTCTGTTTTAGGAGCTAAAATTTAATATTTATGTTTTCAATCAGCAAAAATATAGACAAATGCCTGAAAATAAGCCTTAGCAACCTGTACCAGAAGTTAAGGAGAAAATGTTAACAGCTCATGATACCAAACCTCCAAAACAACAATCTACTGCACATTTCATTCTGAAAAAAAGCATTCTGATAAATGCAGTTTATTTGATGTAATGCTGAATATTGTTTTAGCGGGTTGTGACTTGGGTTGCCTTTTTTTTTCCATTGTCCATTTCAAAGTTGAAATAGGACAGAAATGGGAAAAGGATAGCAGTTCAAGCCATCTCCCTACAGTCTGAAGAAATGTGCAGCTATCTGAGGGCAGGAAGGACAAATCCCAAACAGGAAGCAGTTTGATTCATTACTATTTATCTAAAAGTCAATAAGGCTTCTCTTTTTTTATTTCTGAGATTTGAAATAAACTAATTTAATGCCAATAGCAAGAAGCAAGCATCCATCTGCCATATATCATCAAAAATGTACAGTTATTTAGGAATGAGCAAAGAATGGTTAAAATAGAAATACGAGTGATCTGGACCACATGGCTATTCAGAAGAGGAGTACTGATATATGTAATTCTTGGCAGTATGCAGGATTAATCATATATTTCAATATGTACATTTTTCTCAGTGAAGTCATACTGGAGAGACAAGATCCAACATATGTTCACATTTGGCCATAAAAAAAGAGATAGCTTCTATGAAACTGGCCATTGAAGTTTACTTCATGAGATGCCTCCTAACATTTCCCTTCCTTGGGCGATTTCACGCCTCAGAATTGTTTCCTGAACCAAATTCATTCCATAGTTAAAGGTTGTTTCCTTGCCGTGCTGTACATTTACTTTTTTTGCAATAGTCTGCCTTGCATTGTCTTCCATCCGTATGAATTCATGGAGTCTCCAATTCAATTAGGATGCAAATCTTGGCCCATTTAGCTCACTTAAAAAGTGAGACGTGAAACCAGATGGGATTGGTTCAGGATTCCAATCAGAATCCTTGCCTTTTGCTAGAACAGTTCATCCCATTTTCTTTTTCTACAAGTTTCATGGCCACCGAGAGCAGTTAGTCCTTATTGGCAAGGATAAGCTAATAGGACCTGTTACTCATAATTTCAGGAGATGGTAGGTTGGGAATCCAGTGACTGAAGACGTGATCCTAGTCCATGGCTCTTCCCTACTAAGTATATGAAACAGAGGATTGATTCTACATCATGGATAAAATAAGCTGCTTATTAGTTGTCTCCCTCCTCTACCTCCCCCACCCCCAAAAAAACCCTGTGTGTCAGCTGCCACCTTGTGCTTGCTTCAGGGGTGGGTTCCTCCCAGTTCAGACCGGATTGCCCGAACTGATAGTGATCCGCTGATGATGTCACTGTCGGTGCCGGTCCGTGCGTGCTGCCATCTTTTTTTGGATTTCGTGCGAATTTTTCCCCTTTTGCGGCTTGCCCGCGGGTGAATTCTGACCTTTATTTCTTCACCCGAAGCACAGCTGATCAGCCCCTCAGCTGTGTTTCGGGCTCATTCCTGCTTTTGAGCATGCACAGAAGCCTGATCGCACAAGAGGATTGAAACATCGCGATGCGAACTGGTGGCGAAGGTAAGTGGAACCCACCCCTGGCTTGCTTGTGCTTCACTGCTACACACTGACAGACTGCCATGAACTGTGGGGAGGGAGAAGGAAGGGGGGGAATGCTTGGGAAAATGAAAGTAAGTGCTGTATCTCCTCGAGACTGTGCCTCAAGATCACCCAGCTGGCAGAAGGAAGGAGTCGCATACCAAACTCCACTTGGATTGACTGTAATGCAAACATTGTGCCTGAACCTGATTGGTTACACTGGGGGTGGACAATGAGAGATAGTTATGAGAGGGAAAAATAAAACTCGGGAATTTTGGTACTCAATTCTCAGTTCTGGCTTTGCAATACTGCAATACACTTGATCTCTAATAAACTATACCTTTCTCAACAAATGGAGCCAAGGTTTGTTTCTATTTAGAAGTTTTAAGTTGTAGCAGGTCCGACACTGTGGTTCTGAAACACTTGGAGATTCACAAGTGTGCTGATCTCTTTGAGAATAGATATTGATGTACTGTACTGTCCAATTGTCTTCAATGCAATCATTCTAGCTTCCTGAGTTATTCTCATAGGTATGACTTTCTACTGTAATACTTTAGAATAATAGGTAAGATTCAGAAGACTAAATCAGTACCTGGTGGAGTAATAGGCTGTTCTCTCTCCTGTCCATGCATTGGTTGAGCTCTTCTTGACTCAAAGCAAAAATTAAAGCTGTATCTGAAAACTTGCAAAGCTGATAAAACTTTTCAAGAAGTATCAATAAATGGGATTCCTGCTTCTGCTACCATTGAAATGTTTCAGGCACAGCACTATAGTTTTTATTGGAGGATAGCAAGGAATGGGCATATATTTGTATTGATGAAATTATCAATACTGTATAAAAATATGTAATTAAAACCAACACGAACTTCAACACCAACGGGTTTTAGAACCCACTACTGCTTCAGGCCAATAATCAAGTAAGCAATATCCCAATCAAGAAACTGCTGAAGAGCCATCAGTAAACAGACCAACCAAGGAATCCCTAAGACTTCCCCCACCCACACAGACAGGCAAGACACCACAATATAAACTGACAGCAAGAGCACCAGAGGTGGGTTCCTGCCGGAGCTGCCCAGTGCGCAGCTCCGGTAGGGAGCGGCCGATTGCGCAATTTGTGCACGACTGCTCCGGAGCCATGCGCAGAAGCAAAATTGCGCTGAAATCTCTCGCGCGTGTGGGTCCCCTCGTGAGATTTTGGTGTGATTTTGCTTCCGCGCATGCGCAGAAGCAAAATCGCGCGAGGGGCGCGTGCACGTAACGAGCGTGCGCACCACCAAAACTTGGAGATGCGCGCGCAGCGCACTGGCACCAGTAAGACAGCAACCCGCCACTGAACAGCACTCTTTACTAGCACTGATGATGTTACCTAGTTAGGGTAATGAAACATCTGCAAGAAAACAAGCAAGCACAGAGAACACCAAGGACTCCTCATTTCAACCCCGAGCTACAAATATTCTCCTTTATTGAAGGACTGTGCTCCACAGTCCAGTTTTGCCAAGCCATGGAGGTGGGAGTGGGAAGTCACAGTCTGCAAGATGGCTGTGAATGAAACTCCACGACTTTAAAAGGTCTGTCAGAAGGGCGGGGCTTTGATTGCAATGTCACCGCCCAGTCGTGCAGACTTTTAACACAGGTCCTTCTCAGGCACTCTTTCCAGAAAGCAATCCATGCCAGAAAGATAAGCTTCTTTTAGAAGGTCATCTTCTAAAGCCCTCTTTAGCAGATATTAATAGCTGGACAGTTTCATCAAATTTTCTAAATTTGTAGTCCGCGACTTGCAATAGTTCATTTAGTGACTGTCAACCTTACAACGGTACTGAAAAAAGTGACTTACGATGTTTTTCACACTTGCCACCATTGCACCATCCCCGTGGTCATGTGATCAAAATTCACCCGCTTGGCAACCAACTCTGATTTATGACGGTTGCAGTGTCCTGGGGTCTGGTCATGTAATCACCTTTTATGACCTTCTGACAAAGAAAGTCAGTGGGAAAGCCAGATTCATTTAACAGCCGTCTTACTAGCATAACAACCACAGTGATTCACTGTAATCACTGCAGCAAGAAAAGTGGTAAAATGAGGTGAAACTCACTTAACAAATGTCTCTATTGCGGTCATAAGTCGAGGACTACCTGTATTGTTCTTTTCTGTTCAGATGTCTAAAAACTTTATGTAAAATCTTAAATGCAGGATTTTTTTCCCCATTAGTGTTCATTGTATTCAGAGACAAAGTGAGATTATATATTTGGCCCGGGTGTGTATTATGATTTCATCCAGTTGGTCATCCATTGCCCATTTCTTAGTTTACACTATGCTTTAAAATAGGCGCACATGCACAGCTAGGCATTCTTAAGGAAACCCAGAGTCTCTTGTAGAAAACAGTAGAGGGCTTTGTGAGCGTCTGATATACTAGTGAATTTCAAATTTTATAGCTTTCGCTTGTTTGCTTTTATAGCATTCTACTGTTTCAGAAATACCCATAAATTGCCCTATATTATTGTGCCAGCAATGTGCTTCTCTCTCACACATTTCATAGACATTACTTGCCTTTTTTCCCTCTTGCCTGTGGCTTATTCTGACCACAAAACAGAAAAAGACACATCTCCAAACATGCAAGCATAATCCATACTGGATGTTTTAGAAATGTTTGTTTTTATGAGATTATAGAGTGGTGGAGAGATTTCAGACAGAAATGGGAGACTAGTTATCATATAGAAGTGGACTGGAAACACTGGGTCTCCTGCTATAATGACGAGGCCATACTGATTTTCTCATTGATCATTTTTCTTCTGATCTTATCCTTTTCTTATTTTCAACTCAAGCTTTGCCATTCTTAAAACTGAAGTGAAGTCCCAAAATTGTAAACAAGGACTACTACTTTGTGTTCATGAACACAAACTTGTTAAAAATATTGCAAACTTAAACGATTTCCTCAGATACAATCAAGATAAATCCTACTATATAAGAGTTGCTCATTTAATTCAAATGAAGATAGTTTTCCTCCTATTTAAATTACACCAGAAAGAATTTTAATTAATCATATGGTCTGTCTGTCTGTCTGTCTGTCTGTCTGTCTGTCTCTCTCTCTCTCTCTCTCTCTCTCTTACACACACACACACACACACACACACACACACACACACACAGAGCTATATTTTAGTTTTGTGAAATCTATAGCTAAAGATATGTTTTGGAATATCTGCTCTTTGAAGTCATTCAGGATTTTTTTAAAGTGTAAATTTAAATTCATGCTATTAACATAACTGATGTAATTAACTAGTGAGTTCTAGTCCCACCTTAGTCATAAAAGTCGGCTAAGCGACTTAGAGTCATTCTCTTTCAGCCCAAGCTACCTCACAGGATTGTTGTTGTGGGGAAAATACAATGTGTTTGATATGTTCACCACCTTGAGTTATTTGCAAAAATTACAAATAAAATAAAAATAATAAAATAAAAAGTAAAATAAAATAAATTTTCCCCTCAGAATGAAGAAAGCAAGTTAGGGATTGAATATCCAGACCACAAAGAAAATAAGATACCTAGGGATTCAATTAACAGCAAGGTGTGCCACACTCAAAAGTGATAATTATGACAAACTAATTGAGCAGATTAAAATGGATTTGGACAGGTGGACAAATTTACAACTTTCCTTTATGGGAAGAATTGCAATAATCAAGATGAATGTGCTACCCGAAATACTCTTCTTATTCCAATCCATACCGATTAAATTAAAAAATGAATTTTTTTGGAAACTTAAATAAAATTATATCCAAATTCATCTGGCAAAAGAAAAAAGTGAGGATTAAGTTAAAATTATTACAGGATTCTAAAGAGAGAGAAGGATTTGGTCTCCCGGACTGGGAAAAATATTATCAAGCAGCAATATTAACATGGGTGCAGGAGTGGATACAACTAAAAAATAGGAGATTTATTAAGATTGGAAGGCCATGACATGCAGATAGAGTGGCATGCTATTCTCTGGGAAGGGAAATATAAGGTTCACCAGTATTTCCGGAAGCACTATATTAGACAAGCGCTAATAGATGTTTGGGTCAAAATTAAACAACAAAATTAGGCAAATTCTAAATTGGTATCAACATTGGAAATTTATCTATCTATCTATCTATCTATCTATCTATCTATCTATCTATCTATCTATCTATCTATCTATCTATCTATCTATCTATCTATCTATCCATCCATCCATTCATTCATTCATTCATTCATTCATTCATTTATTATTCACACTTGTATGCCGCCCACTCCACAGGGACTCTGGGAGGCTCACAACAATAAGAAATCTACATGCAAATAATAAACATCAAAAAAACATTAAAAACAATAATTATTAAAAAGCATTAAAAAACATTAAAAATGACAATTTTAAAAACCCCATACAATTCCTTCATTCAAGGGACCACAGGGACCAAGAGTTTTTGATGTTATATTGAATTCATTGGCATTCATTGTACATACATCCAAAGTTCATTCAATTAGGAAAAGTAATAACATACAAAGACGTATTAGACGAGAGGGGAGAATTGAAGTCAAGGAAAAAAGTGACAAAATTAGTGGACCAGAGGAATGCTGTCGATGTGGTTTACTTGGACTTCAGTAAGGCATTTGACAAAGTAGATCATAACCTACTACTAGATAAAGTAGAATAATGTGGGTTAGACAGCATCACCACCAGATGGATTTGAAATTGGCTAACCAACCGCACTCAACATGTAGTGCTCAATGGAACTGCATCTACATGGAGGGAAGTATGCAGTGGAGTACCCCAAGGCTCTGTTTTAGGCCCAGTACTCTTCAACATCTTCATCAATGACTTGGACGAGGGGATAGATGGGGAACTCATCAAATTTGCAGATGACACCAAACTGGCAGGAATAGCCAACTCTCCAGAAGATAGGCTCAAGATACAGAAGGATCTTGACAGACTTGAACATTGGGCGCTATCAAACAAAATGAAATTCAATGGTGAAAAAAGTAAGGTTCTACATTTAGGCAAGAAAAACAAAATGCACAGGTACAGTATATGTGGTACCTTGCTCAACAGTAGTAACTGTGAGAGGGATCTTGGAGTCCTAGTGGACAACCATTTAAATATGAGCCAGCAGTGTGCAGCAGCTGCCAAAAAAGCCAACACAGTTCTAGGCTGCATTAACAGAGGGATAGAATCAAGATCACGCGAAGTGTTAATACCACTTTATAATGCCTTGGTAAGGCCACACTTGGAATACTGCATTCAGTTTTGGTCGCCACGATGTAAAAAGGATGTTGAGACTCTAGAAAGAG
The DNA here is from genome assembly GCA_023053685.1 of Diadophis punctatus similis. Lineage (NCBI taxonomy): Eukaryota > Metazoa > Chordata > Lepidosauria > Squamata > Dipsadidae > Diadophis > Diadophis punctatus. The sequence continues at coordinate 87,005,751 of JALIGW010000002.1, forward strand.
TGCAGAGAAGAGCAACAAAAATGATTAGGGGACTGGAGGCTAAAACATATGAAGAACGGTTGCAGGAACTGGGTATGTCTAGTTTAATGAAAAGAAGGACCAGGTGTGACATGATAGCAGTGTTCCAATATCTCAGGGGTTGCCACAAAGAAGAGGGAGTCAAACTTTTCTCCAAGGCACCCAGGGGTAGGACAAGAAGCAATGGGTGGAAACTAATCAAGGAGAGAAGCAACTTAGAACTAAGGAGAAATTTCCTGACAGTTAGAACAATTAATCAGTGGAACAGCTTACCTCCAGAAGTTGTGAATGCTCCAACACTAGACATTTTTAAGAAGATGTTGGATAACCATCTGTCTGAAGTAGTGTAGGGTTTCCTGCGTAAGCAGGGGGTTGGACTAGAAGACCTCCAAGGTCCCTTCCAACTCTGTTATTATTATTATTATTATTATTATTATTATTATTATTATTATTATTATTATTATTATTATTATTATTATTATTATTATTATTATTATTATTATTATTATTATTATTATTATTATTATTATTATTATTATTATTATTATTATTATACAATTGTATCACAGCGGCCAGTTGTTTCGCCGGATTTGGCATTGATTACTAGTCGAGCCCCACCCAGGGGCCTAGGAAGTCGTAATGTATTTTCGAAGTATATGTGCGGAACCGAGCAGTGCGGCTTTCTGCATTTGACTGATGGTGATTTTGTCAATTTTGAGCTGTTTTAAATGTAATTCCAGTGCTTTTGGGATAGCACCCAGTGTTCCAATCACTACTGGAATTACCACTGCTGGTTTGTGCCATAATCGTTGGATTTCAATTTTTAAGTCCTGGTATTTTGCAATTTTTTCGTGTTCCTTTTCATCGACCTTGCTATCTCCTGGTATTGCAATGTCAATTATAGTCACCTTGTTGTTCTCGACCAACGTGATGTCTGGTGTATTATGCGCCAGTACCTTGTCTGTTTGTATACGAAAATCCCACAAGATCTTGACCATCTGATTTTCAGTGACTTTTTCAGGCTTGTGTTCCCACCAGTTTGTAGCAGTATGGATGTTATAATTTTTGCATAAATTCCAGTGGATCATTTGTGCAACAGAGTTGTGTCGTAATTTGTAATCAGTCTGTGCGATTTTCTTGCAGCAGCTGAGCACATGGGCTACAGTTTCATCAGCTTCCTTGCATAATCTGCATTTAGCATCATTTGAAGATTTATCAATTTTGGCCTTTATGGCATTTGTACGAATTGCCTGTTCTTGTGCGGCCAGGATCAATGATTCTGTTTCTTTCTTTAAAGTACCAGATGTTAACCATAACCAAGTTTTTTCACTGTCCACTTTGTCTTTTATTTTTTCCAGAAATTGGCCATGTAATGCTTTATTTTGCCAACTCTCCATTCTTGATTTTATCACATTTTTTCTGTATTCTTGTTTCGTCTGTTGGACCTTCAGTAGATTTTTGTTCTTTACTTCAATTAATAGATGTTCTTGACTTTCTTTTAAATAATCCGCCAATGCATGCTTTTCTTCTTCAACTGTTTGCTTTACTTGTAGTAGTCCTCTGCCACCTGATTTTCTGGGCAGGTAAAGTCTATCAGTGTCACTACGTGGATGTAAACTGTAGTGCATTGTCATTAGTTTTCTGGTGTTTCGGTCCAAAATGTCCAAATCAGCTTGTGTCCAGTTAATTATACCAGCCGTGTATCTTATGACTGGTATTGCCCAGGTATTCATGGCCTTGATGGTGTTTCCACCATTTAATTTAGATTTCAAAATTTTCCTAACTCTGTTGGTGTACTCTCTTCTAATGATAGTTTTCACTTCTCCATGTCTGATGTTATCCAACTGCAGAATGCCCAGATATTTATAGGCTTCATTTTGATTGCATTTAATTAATTGGCCATTGGGCATTTCAATTCCGTCACATGTAGTGATTTTGCCCCTTTTCATAGATACAGTGGCACATTTTTCCATGCCAAACTGCATTGAGATATCTGTGCTGAATATTAGGACTGTGTTGGTCAGTGATTGGATTTCTATTTCTGACTTTCCATACAGTTTCAAATCATCCATATACAATAAATGTGAAATTTTTTCAGCGTCTTTGGCTATTTGGTATCCAAGTTTCATTTTTTTTAAGATTACTGATAGTGGGATCATTGCGATGATGAAGAGGAGGGGTGAAAGTGAATCTCCCTGAAAAATTCCTCTCTTGATATTAACCATTCCATAGTTCTCATTCCCTACTGCCAACACAGTTCTCCATTGTTTCATCGCTTTTTCAGTGAATGATGTAATATTTTTGCTGATGCCAATAGTTTCTAAGCATTTGATGATCCAGCTGTGTGGCAGTGAGTCGTACGCCTTTTTGTAATCAATCCAGACCATATTCAAGTTCGTTTTTCTGTTCTTACAGTTTTCTAGTATCATTTTGTCAATTAGGAGCTGATCTTTTGTGCCCCTGCTCCTTCTTTTGTTGCCTTTTTGCTCTACTGGCAAGATGTTATTTGTTTCCAAATAATCCATTATGTTATCTGCAATTATCCCGGTGAGTAATTTGAAGGTTGTTGGCAAGCATGTTATTGGTCTGTAGTTTCCAGGTGTTGTTCCTTTAGTTGCATCTTTCTGAATCAAGTATGTTTTTCCAGTTGTCAACCATTCATCAATTTGACCATTTTGTAGCATTTCGTTCAGTTGCTTGGCCAATATTGCATGCAAACTGGTCAGATATTTGAGCCAGAAACCATGTAATTGGTCATTTCCAGGTGATGTCCAGTTCTTTACTTTTTTTACTCGATTTTTGACCATCTCAGTTGTTATTTCTAATACTTGCATTTGCTTCTTGCCAACACTTTTCTCAAAGTCTTGTATCCACTTTGCTTCCTTATTGTAATCCTTTGCATTTTCCCACAGTTCTTTCCAGAATTCAACTGTGGCTTGCTTTTCTGGTTTTTCACTTTTGAAATTGTCATTTGCATTGAGGCTTTGGTAGAAACGTCTTTGATCTGATCGAAATTGCTGATTTTGCTTGTACTGAATGATTCTTGCATCATATCTTTTAATTTTTCTGGCTATTGCTGTTATTTGCTGTTTTACAATTTCAAGTGCTTCTTCAATTTTCCTTGTATCAAGCCTGTATCTTCTGGCTAATTGATCCATGATCTTGCTATTTTTTAGCCATTGTTCATTCATATTTTTTAAATTGCTAGCATCTGTTCTGAGTTTTTTTATTTTTTGTTCCAGTCGAATTTTCCACTTTGGTTTTGATGCTTTTTCTGCCTTGCGACTAGGTGCTTTGTTTTTAAAACCTAGTTCATTAGTGACTATTGCAGCTGCACTGTACATTAACTGATTTGTTTCTAAGATGGATGCCGATTCAATTGTTGAAAGTACTGCATTAACCATTCTCATTATAGGTGCCAAGTTTTTGTTAGGCACAGTTTTTAATGATGGTAAACGTTGCCTTTCCTCATTAGACAGTACATGCTCCATGATTTTGTCCTTCAATTCCTTTTGTTTTTCAGTTAGTTCATCAATTGGTTCAATCATGACTGGTTCTGGTAGTGGTGCTATTACTTCTCCACTAACAGTTTCTTCTGTTGGAAGCTCCAGTGTGATGTCTTCAGTTGTTTTGTGAGTTTCTGTTGTTTCCACTGGTGGTGTTATTTTTTTAATTTGGCAATTTGTCTGAATTTTCTCAAGTTCAATTTCACTGAACACATTATTTCGTATAATAAATCGCCTTTGATCTGCTAGTCGTTGTTCGCTAACATTTGGATCTGGATATTGTTGTTTCCAAAGTTCATGCATTTGCTTCAAATAACCTCTTCTTTCTGGCTCTGAGTTGTAATAACAGGCCATTATGGCACGATTTTCATCTGCACTATATTTTTGTCGTTATTATTATTATTATTATTATTATTATTATTATTATTATTATTATTATTATTATTATTATTATTATTATTATTATTATTATTATTATTATTATTATTATTAAAAATCTACAAGAAGAAGGTATAGAACTGGAATGGTGGGCATACCTTCAATTGCAATCATGATATAGGAAAGACAAAAAAGATTGGGGCATAAAAATGGAGTTGACAGAATTAGATAAATTATTAGGAACAGAAGATAAAATGATTTTAAAAATGTACCATTATCTTTTAGAACAGGTGATGTATGAAGAACAAATCAAGGAAACTATGTTAACATGGAGTAGAAATTTTGGTTACAACATTGATTTACATAATTGGTAGGAACTATGGGAAAGAAATAGGAAACTTACCCTAGCCACTACATACAAAGAAAATCTCTATAAAATGTTCTACAGATGGCATTTCCCACTAACAAGCTTAGCTAAAATGGGCCCAAATCCCTCACCAATGTGCTGGAAATGCAAAATAACACCAGGGACTTACTACCTGTAAGGGGATGGGGAGGGCAGGGGACAGCTCAGCCATGGGAAGTAGGATACCCAGTGGAAACAGATTGTGTAACTTGTACTGTATATTATTGACTGTAACACTTGTAACAGCGTTCCTGGAACCAAACCTCATCCCAGAGAAAGGAAACATCTGGGAGTATCTAGCAAAGGAAATACTAAATACCATCGACTTCTGTTTAGCTGGAGGAAAGTCAGTAAAAGATATCCTCACAACATGCTTAATGGGAATAGCAATAGGACCCCAAGCTATCTTTAATGATACCAGGCTCAGACATTTTCAGGTCACATCTACATACTCTAACATCTATGATTGGGGAAATATTTTACATTCAAAGGACCTAAGTATGTACACCCTCCACATTGCTGCCACCGCCAATGCAACCCAATGTTTTAAAGTAAATGGATGCCAGTCACCAAAGGTTGCAAATTGCATCAACTTAAATAACACAGAACTTAGATGCAATCACACAGAAACCATTTCCTTTTCCTATAACTACATGAGGCTTCCCCAGGGCTGGTTCATACTATGTGGACTACAGGCTTATTCATACCTGCCCGCCAATTCCTCAGGGGGATCCTGCACCCTGGGCAAATTAACCATGTTAATGCCCTCTTTACAGAGACAATCCCGGAGGGCTTTTCATGTCTTGACTCCTGACTGTGACTCAAATGTTTCCCTGCTTACCACAGCAGAGTACGTCTCATTGGCTGTGTCACTAGTGGGAGTGCCAGGGCTTGCGGTACAAAATTCCAGAAATTTAATCATCTCTAACGATCTAAGTGCCAGAGCCCACTGCAACAACATAGCTAAGAAGGCATTAAGAGTGGTTAACCTAATCTTGCGTAGCTTCTTCTCTGGTAACATTGTACTCTTAACCAGAGCATACAAAACATTTGCTAGACCAATTCTTGAATACAGCTCATATGTCTGGAACCCACGCTACATATCAGACATTAACACAATTGAGAATGTCCAGAGATACTTCACAAGAAGAGCATTACATTCCTCTGTTCACAACAGAATACCTTACGAAACCAGACTTGAAATTTTGGGACTTGAAAATTTAGAACTATGCCGCCTTCGATCTGACCTATGTGTAGCTCACAAAATTATCTGCCACAATGTCCTACCTGTTAACGAATACTTCAGCTTCAACCGCAATAATACACGAGATCACAATAGATACAAACTTAATGTAAACCGCTCCAAACTTGACTGCAAAAAATTCGACTTCAACAACAGAGTGGTAAATGCCTGGAACACTTTACCTGACTCAGTAGTTTCTTCCCCTAATCCCAAAAACTTCAACCTCAGATTATCTACCATCGACCTCACCCCATTCCTAAGAGGTCGGTAAGGGGCGTGCATAAGCGCACAATCGTGCCTACCGTTCCTGTCCTAATGTACCCATATACCTCTTTTACTCTTATTCATGCTTGTACTATTACATATATATTCAATCATATATTCAATCATTTTTTACTGTTTATACTTTGCTTATAATCATATATGCTTGACAAATAAACAAATACAAATACAAAATACAAATACAAATACCACATGTATTTGTGGTATGAGCCAAGGTGGCGCAGTGGTTAAAAGCAGCACTGCAACCTACTCAGCTGACTGCTAGTTCAGCAGTTCAGCTGTTCAAATATCACTGGCTCAAGGTTGACTCAGCCTTCCATCCTTCTGAGGTCGGTAAAATGAGGACCCAGATTGTTGGGGGCAATATGCTGACTCTGTAAACCGCTTAGAGAGGGCTGTAAAGCTCTATGAAGCGGTATATAAGTCTAAGTGCTATTGATATGTGGTGGGAATGCCCGAAAGCTCGTGATTTTTGGAATAAGATAAAACAATGGTTGGAAGAAATATTAATGTTAAAGATAGAATTAAAACCTGAACTTTTCTTATTGGGTATAACAATAGATAACTATGATAAGGGAACGATATACTTAATGTTGCATATCTTGACAGCTGCCAGATTGGCCTTTGCACAAAAATGGAAGAATAAAGAAACTCCCACGAAGAAAGAGGTATTACATAAAATACTGTCTTGCGCTGAAATGGATAGGCTTATGATGGAATTGAAAGATAAAAATGAATCGGACTATTTTGAAATCTGGGAAAAATTGTACCACTGGTGGGAATTGAGGAGGATTGTTGGGATTATGGATCAGTGACAAGTTGGAAATTTAGATATTTTTATGTTAGTGAGGGAAAAATGGATTTGATATTGATTGTAAAGTTTGTATATATCTATATAGAGATAAGGAATTGTATTTATGGGAAGGAATAACTGTATGGAAATGTTTAAACTAGAATGTTACATCACGTCCAATGTTTTTAAATTGAATTATAAATAAAAAACTTTAAAAAAATGAAGAAAGCAAGTTACTGATTCCATTGTTACTCAGCTTCTCTTCTGGCTGCTGATCTGATCTGTATCTCTTCTGATCTGATCTGTATTTTTATGAGAACCTTAGGCATATGGAAAATCATATACAAAATTGAAAAGAGCAGATATTAATATTATTAATATTCATCATCTGGAAATTCATAGATCAATCTAGGCTTTCTATTGGACTGCATTTTTCATACATCAGTTGCAAAAGCACAGCATCAGGGGAAAAGAGACACATGAGAAACAAGAGAACAAGAAGAACTAAGTTGTTGTTTTATAAAGGGAGAATGAATTCTCTCAATTTTCTCCATGCCATGCATAATTTTATTCACATTGATTCCGTCCTCTTTTCCAAGTGTAAGAATGCAAGACATCATAGTCCCAGAGTATTATATGATATACCACATAAAACCTTTTAAATAATAATAATAGCATCTGAAGGTTATTTGCAATCAAATATTAGAATTTGAAATATGTAAGTTATTTATTTAAGCCATGCCCTGATACAGTTGCAATCATACACATATTTTCATAGGAATATGCCAGTAGTGGGTTCTAAAACCCTTTACTACCGGTTCACACGCACACTTGTGACGCTACTGCGCATGCGCAGAAGCATCCTGCGTGCGTGGGTGGAGCCTCCCGCCGCCGGCACTACCTGTTCTTAGGACCGGACCGGGAGCAACCCACCGCTGGAATATGCCCCACTGAACATAATGTATTTTGCTTTTCAATACACAAAAGTTGGTATGAAAGATGTAACCCTATTTAAATGAAGATAGGCCAGACAAAAAAGTTCAGATTCAAACTGCACGAAATAAGAAATGTGGAATTTGCTCTTTGAACTGTTTTAATAGTATAATCTACAAATTTCCCCCAAAATATAATCATATGCCTGGGGGGGGGGGAACCATGAGTGTCCATAAGGATATATTCCTGGAAAAATGACCAAATTCAGTAAGTGATGGGGGGAGGGGGAATCAGCTGAACACAATCTGAAGCAATGGTTAAAAAATTACTTTCAATAATATTAAGGGGTCTTATTAAAGTATTTAAGAAAAAGGCTATGGAAATAAGCCTCTTGGGTGAGGTCATTATTCATTCAAGTTTCAGTCAGAGGCTCTTTTTAGTAGTAGATTCTGAAGATGATCTGATATTGCAATTCTGGATTGACTTAACCTGATTAACCTAACTATTTTGCTAGTTGAACTATAATGCTAGCATGGTCCCGTTCTGCAAAGGCCAGCAGTCCAATTTTGTATGTGTGCTTGGTGTGTGTGTGGGAAATATAATAAATCAGAATGTGCAAAAGGGTCCTAGCTTTGTCAGAGCACAAAGATCCATCTAGGTCAGGGGGTCCCCAAACTTGGCAACTTTAAGACTTGTGGACTTCAACTCCCAGAATTCTCTAGCCAGAATTCTGGGAGTTGAAGTCCACAAGTCTTAAAATTGCCAAGTTTGAAGACCTCTGGTCTAGGTCAAAGCTGTCCAACCTTTGCAACTTTAAGATTTGTGGACTTCAACTCCCAGAATTCCCAAGCCAGCTCTGCTAGCTGGGGAATTTCTAGGAATGGAAATCCACAGATCTTAAAGATGACAAGATTGGACACCCCTGATCTAGGTAGAGAAAATCCTTCAGGTTTCCAAAGCCTTTGGATTCTAAAAATTGAAAAAAAGAAGAAGATCAGAATAGAGTCATAATCCAACTGGTAGTAACATGAAGCATGTGTCTGTGGATTTTTTTCATGCAAACCTAAAAGGATAGAAATTCACATTCTCTAAAAGCTTTATTCATTTGTGCACATTAAACGTTCGATGGCTTTAATGTCAAATAATGACTTCCAGTTGAAATACACATGATTCCACCATCAAAAGTACAGTCGTTAAATAAAGCCATGAATAAAGGGGCATCGACAACATCAAGGGCACAAGATTTTAATTAAATGAAATTCGAAAATTAGAATCTCAGACGTTCTCCCTTTCAGTGCCTCGGCAGTACTCATCCACCGTCTGCTGAATGCTCAGTTTGTTTGCCTCTTGATGACCTTGGTTATTTAAATCAACTCAATGTGCCTAAAATTATAAAACATGAGAGCTGTGACATCCAGTTCAGTGGGAGCCACATGTCTGCAGTTCAAGGGTACTTTCTTTGTTGTTAAACCTTTTAGCACATGAATTTTCCAAATTAGAGAGAGCAGGAACCAATGAAACCACAAGAACCTACATAAACCTATTCTGAGTTTTCCAGAACTGTCTTTAATTCAATATTATATAAAGAAATGGATAGGCTTACACAGTTTCAGGGCTGCAGTACAAACAAATAAACAAAAAAGAAACCTACTCAACTGTCCTACTTTTTCATGCTCAAACCATTAAGCGGCTTAGTGAAAATATTTCACTAAGCATCTACATGGAAGGGGTAGAAAATAATACAAGGCACACAAATGCTAATATACAGCTATAGTGAGCCTTGCTGCTAATGTGCTGCCTTTTGGAACCAAATCAAAATAAACTTTGCAGCAGTTTTGCCTGCTGTGCTTGATTTTCTCCAGGGCTGAAAATATTGGCTTTTTTCTTCTTTTTTTAGTTATGGTTTGATCCTCCTTTGCCTGATTTAAATCAAACATTCAGATATTTAAGGATCCTAAAAGACATTGAAGCTTAACTTGAGGGAGCTTAGATTACATGGGTTTAATTATCTGCACTGTCTTTGTCTAGCATGAAACCAAAGTCTTCACTGGCTTTGTCTAGTCTGAACCGAACACAAAGTTGTGAGAAGTGCAGTAAAAATGAAACAAATCTTTACAGGGAGATCCGAGACAGATCTAAACCAGTATTTTTTTAACATATATATTTACTCAAGTCAAAGGTAAAATAAATAAGCCTCCTGCAGATTTATACTCCTAATTTAGTAAATTAGTCAACAATGGGAAAAAGAGTTGAGGAAGTGAGTGACAATTTGGTCTAATGGTTAAGGCACCAAGTTAGAAAGCCGGAGACTGTGAGTTCTGCACAGAACTCATTACTGCATTACTATTACTATTAGTCTTCTCATTGTTCCTATCACCCATCTCCTCCCACTTATGACTGTATGATTCTAACTTGTTGCTTGTATCCTTACGATTTATATTAATATTGATTGTTTCTTGATTGCTTATTTGTACCCTATGACAATCATTAAGTGTTGTACCTCATGATTCTTGACAAATGTATATTTTCTTTTATGTATACTGAGAGCATATGCACCAAAGACAAATTCCTTGTGTGTCCAATCACACTTGGCCAATAAAGAATTCTATTCTATTCTATTCTATTCTATTCTATTCTATTCTATTCTATTCTATTCTATTCTATTCTATTCTATTCTATTCTATTCTATTCAAATTCCGCTGTAGTCATAAATCTCAGCCGGGTGACTTTGGGCCAGTCACTATCTCTCAGTCCAACCCACTTCACAAGGTTGCTGTTGTGGGAATAATAGGAGGCAAAAGATATCTTGGATATGTTCAAGAAATTGAGTTGTTTGTAAAAAGAGCAAAGGCAGAATACAAACAAACAAACAAACAAACAAACAAACAAATAAATAAATAAATAAATAAAGCCCCTTAATCGTGCCACTGCATCATCAACCTGCCCTTGTAACTTGCAGGCTTACAAAACACATGCAGAAATTTTTAGGGAAAGAAAGAGCTCATCCCCTGATTGTAAAAATTTGATTTGCCTTTGCATTCTGAGAAGTTGTACAACTCTTGTCCACTCAACACTGAACGTTGGCTAAGCTACTTGAAGCTTCTGATCACCGATGAAATCCATCCATCCATCCACCCACTCACCCATCCAATTTATAATTTTCCTTTGGAGCAAGAGATCACAGAAGATATTTTACGACCAAGAGGTGCAAGGAGTCCAAGATCTTCCTATTTGACAAAGGGCTAGCTCGATTCCTATGCTGTACATCTGCAGTAATGGTTCAAGCCAAAAGATGATATCAAGCAGAACTGGGTTTCTATGATATTTTATGGAGATGAACTCTTGACTCTGTAGCCACAAGTGGACTCCAGCTGTGCTCCACTCCACTCCACAAGTGGACTCCATTTTCACAAGCCACTCCAGCTGTGCTATTAATTATGTCAAGGCATATTTACATTGGAGTAGCTCAGTTTAGCAGCTCTTATCTAAGTGATAAAGACTCCCCCAGAGCTTCAGCTAGAGCCATTACTGACTGCTATTACTTGATAGCACAATTTATTCCAGCTCCTCATCTACATCCATTATATGCTCCCCCACCTTTACAGACCAAGAAATTAGGAAAGGTCCCTTCTGTTGACTCAGCTACGGCTTATCTGACTGGTGTCTAGTCTATAGCTCTTACTCCTGTCTCTCAAGGTCATTCCCACATACCATTACAGAAGTACTAGGAAGGAAGGAAGGAAGGAAGGAAGGAAGGAAGGAAGGAAGGAAGGAAGGAAGGAAGGAAGGAAGGAAGGAAGGAAGGAAGGAAGGAAGGAAGGCCCCTGCCTCTTTCCAGACATAATCCATTAAAATTGTTCTGTAGGCAAAAAACAAATTCATAATATATGTAGGCACTCATTGTTACAGGAAAGATGAGTTCTATTTATGAAAAGAAATCAACCCAGAGAATAAGGAATATTCTATGACTGTATGTCTTCACGGAGCAATAAGTGAAGACTCTAATCAATATCTGTGCCTCCAATACAAATGTAACTTATGTGAGCTGTCATCTCTCTCCTAATGAAATTAATACATTTGTAAGTGCTCATATTCAGCTAAATTGCACCACTACTGTGGTAGCTTTGCCATGCAAAAATGTGTTGCAAACTGAAAATAGAAATCCTATCTTATTGTTAGTATTTCTTACTAGGGATAATTGCTGAATAGATGAATAAGTACCTGTATTGCTAAATTAAAACTGCTGAGTTTGTTTACATTTATTTACAATGATTTGCATCCCTTTTTGGCTATTAATAAAATCACTGATAGCAGCTACAACAACAAAATGAATCATTAAACTAACACTGAAGTGGCAGGCAGTATGGAAAATATTTAATATTTTAGCAATAGCACTTAGACTTATATACCGCTTCATAGTGCTTTACAGCCCTCTCTAAGCGGTTTACAGAGTTCAGCATATTGCCCCCAACAATCTGGGTCCTCATTTTACCAACCTCGGAAGGATGGAAGGCTGAGTCAACCTTGAGCCGGTGAGATTTGAACAGCTGAACTGCTGAACTGCAGTGCTGCACTTTAACCACTGCACCACCTCGGCTCTCTTTTAAAAAGTTTTAAAAAGTTTCTTTCTTAAAATACAAAAAAATGCCCTTAAAACCAGACCTTTTAAAGGCAAAGCAAAACTTACACACAATGCATTTAGTGGTTAGAAACTTTGGTCTGAATTTATTTGGACGCATGAATAAAATAGATTTTCTGAACTGGACCTGACATAACTTATATCCCCCATGATAGTAGGAGTGGACAATCCTATTTTAATCACAAATCACTTTCATGGTCATAACCTTTGGGTAATTGGTAACGTTCTGGGAATTATTTTTCATCAACATCTTGGACAATGGATTCTTCATGATGTTTAAATGTCTTGTTCTGAAATTCAAGCTAAAAGACCGCTATTTGCAATTTTCAGAATTTTAAGGTTATTGATTTCTTTAAATCAAAACAATAAGGTGATCACAATAGCCCTAGGGGAACACTTTCTCTTTAAGATTAAATCTGTTTTCTCCATTTACTGATTTTTATGATTTTATAAAAATAAATAAATTATTTTTATTTATAAATATATAAATATAAAAATAAATAAATAAATAAATAAATTTTATGATTATCCATTTATCCTTTGTACGGACAATCTCATAATTTTGATCTAATTCTTTTTCTCCTCTTGGAAACTCTCCACTCATGTAATAACTTTTTCTTTACTTGAATGGGCAAGCCCTAACTTAAGCTTTTAATTTTTTAAAAGCAGGGTTGCTAGTTGCCCATTAAATATATTACCTCTGCTGAAAATATGTTCAAAGAAAAAAAAATATCCTAAACTAATTCACTAGACATATTTATTTCTCAGAAAAAACCCATAGGAGCACTCAGCTTTTGAATTTCTTTTCATTGAAAAGCATCTTTCACTTAAAGGCTATTTGTAAATATGAAAGAAGGGAATAGTGTGCCTTCAGAAGTTGTGGGTGCTCCATCACTGGAGCCTTTCAAAAAGAAACCGGACAACCATTTGTCTGAAATGGTATAGGGCCGTGATGGCGAACCTATGGCACGCGTGCCACAGGTGGCACGCGGAGCCATATCAGAGGGCACACAAGGCGTTGCCCTGTCAGCTCCACGGACAAACCGGAAGTTTGGAAAAATGCACTTCCGGTTTGCCGTTGTGCTGTTTTTCGCACTCCGGAGGGTTCGGGGAAGCTTCCTGAAGCCCCGGAATGCAAAAAACGATGAAACAGGCAAACTGGAAGTTTGGAAAACGCACTTCTGGTTTGCCATTGGGCTGTTTTTAGCACTCCGGAGGGTTCAGGGAAGCTTCCTGAAGCCCCGGAATGCAAAAAATGATGAAACAGGCAAACCGGAAGTTCGGAAAACACACTTCCGGTTTGCCCGTTTTGTCATTTTTTACCGTCCCAGGCTTCGGTAAGGCCTTTGCGCGGGGGTGGGGGTGTGTGCACATGCGCAGGGGGCAGCATGGGGGGGGCTGTGCACATGCGTGGGGGGGAGGGAATGGGTGTGGGTATGTGTGCACACGAACCAAAAAAGGTTCGCCATCACTGGTATAGGGTCTCCTGCTTGAGCAGGGGTTGGACTAGAAGACCTCCAAAGTCCCTTCCAACTCTAAGATTTTATGTTCTATGTTCTAAATGCAAGCCATGACTCTTTGGATTTAAGGTGTGGGAAACAAATCCAAACAAGGCAATTCAACATCTGCTTATAACCTGACTTGTTTAGAAATGATTAGTCATAGTTTCCCATTTCTAACAGGACACTAGAAAACATATGTGCGAAGCATGCTATCCTGTACTGCATATTGGCACATTATTTTCCAGAATAATTAATAGCATTGCAAATTATTTACAACTGAAGGAGGATTAATAGTTTGGGGTAGTTTGCAAATGAGCACAACTTTACTGGATAATTTTATTTAAAGGGATTCAAATGAGCCATTCAATGGTTTAATTTGGTGAAATGCAATTAATTCTTTAAAAAAAAACCTGTGAGTGTATTTATGGAAGCAGAGATATCATATGGTCTTCTGAGGGAAATCTTTTAAGTGCCCAAGACAATGCACACTTATTAAAAAGCAGCTGTGTTGCTAACTTACTGGATTGTTCCTGTGTTTATCACGGCATATTTTTTTGAAAAGGGACTTGGGAAAAACAACATTGCAACTCATCATGTATCTTTAACTATTTGAATGATATCTTGGCTAAAAAAAATATGCATTAACCAGGTCAAACAGTAAGATAATCCTTGATTTACAACCAAAATTGAGCCCAAAATGTCTGTTGTTAAGTGAGGCAGTTGTTAAGTAAACTTTGCCCCATTTTATGACCTGTGTTGTCACAATTGTTTAGTGAACCCCTGCAGTTATTAAATTAGGAACACAGTTGTCAAGGGAAACTGGCTTCCCCATTGACTTTATTTGTCAACTGGCTTCCCCATTGACTTTATTTGTCAAAAGGTCACATGACTCTGGGACACTGCAAGCATCATAAATATGATGGGGACGTGCGCGTACGCGCGAGCGGAGTGAGCAACCCGGTGGCGAAGGTAAGTGGAACCCACCCCTGGTCTGAATATTGATTGCATGATTCTGGGGATGCTGCAATGATCATCAATGTGAAAAACAGTCATAAGTCACTTTTTTCAGTGCGGGTCAAACGGTCACTAAACGAACTGTTGTACGTCAAGGACTATCAGTACTTCTTCATTCAATTCTCTTTATGGATCAAATGGCACAGAGAGGAGGAAGATGGCTCACAATAAAGAAGATAAGATTCAGCACTTGATTTAATAGCTGCCAATTGGAGGGAAAGGGGAGGAAAGGGGGAGAAAAGGAAAGAAAGAAAGAAAGACAAATATATACAGTCCCATATTTACAAGGGCAAAAAAAAATTCACATGCTACGGTAGTACATAAAAGTCTTCCCCAGCATGTGAATAGGGTGAGGTCAGAATCAATATTGACATAAAAGGAGCCAAATTAACAATCCACACCAATATATTTCAAACTTCAGCATTGATAAAAGGCCTTAGAGATTATAGAAAAGGTAGATACTTTATTACTTTCTTCCTACCTGAAAGCAAAATTCTTTTTTCTTGAAGATGACAAATCACAAGAAAGGAAGTTGGGCGACATTATCTTATTCTTGCCCACATTGGGATCATTTGTTGTTCCTTTATAAACGCTTAGCGAGTGCCCTTCACTGCTTCCATTTTAGATAAGTGAATTTAAATGCAAAGAAATGCATGGCTGTCTGCAACTTCATGTCCTGGACCAAATAACAAACCTAAGGGAATTTCATTTTATCCTCTGCTAATCAAAATTCATGTCCATATGGATGCTAAGCAATGATAATGTGTCACAATGATGGGGTTTTGCGATGCTACACAATATATAGGGTGCACCCAGTATCATTTAAAGCACAAAACCTTCCATTTTTACTCTTTCTAACCCAATAGAATTATTAGACACAAATAATGTAAAGGAATTTGAAACTACAGATAATCCTTGATTTGAATAAAAATAAATTGATCCAGACAATACGCTGTTCACAAAGCACTTATGTATGTAATGTGAAAATATATAAATAAACTGTTAAAAAAAGATAATCCTTGATTTGCAACCTTTCATTTAATGGTCTTTTGACATTACAACACTGAAAAAGTGAATTATGTCCGGTCCTCACACTTATGACCATTGCAGCATCCCCACAATCAGAAATTGGACACTTCTCAACCAACATCTATTTATGATTATTGCAGTGTTCCAGGGTCATGTGATCACCACTTACCACCTTCCTAGCTGGCTAACAACAAGCAAAGCCAATGGCCGGAAAGCCATATTTTCTTAACAATTACGTGATTCACTTAACAATTGCCCTGCTTTGCTTAACAAGCATGGCCAAAAAGGTCGTAAAACTGGATGCAATACACTTAACAGCCACCTTACTTAGCGATGGAAATTCTGGTCCCAATTCTAGTCATAAGTCAAGGACTACCAGTATGTCCATCACGGCTTTTATTTAGTGTGTGAAAAAAGCTGATAAACATCACATTAAAAATGGGTCAGACTTAGCTGAGCATTCTAGAGAAAAGGATTCCATCCATCCATCCATCCATCCATCCATCCATCTATCAATCAATCAATCATCTAATACAGACCTATAAGTGTGGCAGCTGGATATCAAAATGCTGTCAGCTGTTTTAGCTTCAGTCTTCCTCCTTCCTGCTCACAGAAACCACAGTGGACCATATGCAGTCCTCCCTATGTTGGTTCAGTGCACTCACAAACATAACAGGAACGGAAAGGAGAAATACAAATGGAAAGGCAACACGTGTTCAACCTCCCACACTCCCACATATATACCCACACAAGCAACAGGTATGGACACACCATGATTAAGTATCTGAGGAGAAAGTGCACACACAGAAATATAGACAAAAGTTACTTCATTATAATGAAGAAAATATCCGTGCCTCTTATGAACACTGCAAACAAAAGGATTGGAAAGAATTCAAAAAAACGTGATCTCAATGCTTTCTCTATTTTGTTTTTGAAAGAAAGAGCAGGCAGAGCCATAGGGAAGATGAGTAGGTGGAGCCATCTGAGAGGAACGGTTTCGAGATTCAAGTGCAGAAATGATATAGCACACAAAGGCATCACTATTCTTATTCTTATAATTGTTATTAAATTTATTTCCTGCCTATCTTGCCATGGGGCTGCTCTAGGTGGCTTACAACAATAAAAAAAATATATGAAGACATCAAAAGGAAGTTTACACAAAGCGAAAGTAAAATAACAGAACAATAAAATAAAATAGAACAATAAAATAAACAAAGAAAAAGCAACTGAAGAAAATACAACAGTGTGACTGGTATTAGTAAATATTAATACATTAATAAATAATTAATATTAGTAAAGTGCTATTACTTTATTAGTCTAAGAGAAAATAATGTTTGCTAATCATGCCATTAGCTAATCATGCCATTCAGAGGTCATGTAACATTTTAAAAAAAATTCAATTGTGTACACAAATACAGGATGCAAATAAAAAACTATTTTTGAAGAAAATAAAATGTATTGTATTTTAACTATAATATAATATATTTTATTTTATTAATTATGTATTTAATAAATGTATTTAATAAATACATAATTATAGCACTATATACTTTTCAGCAGTAATTACTATTACAGCGCTATTTAAATTTACATTGCGTTGCAAACACTGTCATTCCCTTCTACTACGTTAAGATATCATTTTTTTCAGAAATGCAAACCAAACACCAGCCCTTCTAGATGTTTCAACATAGAGACTCCTTCCTTCTGTCAACAGAGGTGTGAATTCAAGTGGTATGTAGTAGAAATATTTTTGCTGGAAGTTTTTAATGCTCTAACTAACACAACAAGACAGATAGATCCACGAAAAGCTTCATTGGTGTATTATTCATTCATAAAAATGTGGGGGATTCCACGTCCACGTTACAAACAAATCCAGGGTCTGTTTATATATAACTGTGAAAGGAAAAACTGAAGAACAAAACTGACAGTTAAAATGATAAGGCTTGGCAACCGTTATTTGCTGTTGCTTTCAAAGTTATTCTAATCAATGTTACAGAAATGCTCACAGACATTGGTTACAACCATTACTCAATATACCTATATTGGAATTGTTTTTTCCAGTGCAGGTGGTTGGACTCTACACCATCAAAACCTCTCTCAAAAGGTCAGAGCTGGGGCAAGCCTTGTATCTAAATTAAGTAAACGTATCCAACCAACCTCGATTTTACCAATTCGTAAAGTCTTTCAGGCTAAACTTGTTCCGATTATGCTTTACGGTGCTGAAATCTGGGGTCTTTCAGAGGCCCCCATATTGGAGAGAACTCAAAATAATTTATTAAGGAGGATGCTAGGGGGTAAATAATTCCACTTCCGTGGCAGCTGTCAGAGCTGAATTGGGACATTTTTCACTGTATACCTATACAATCACTAGGGCGGTAGCCTACTGGCTAAAAATGACTCAGATGGAAGCCAGTAGACTTCCTAAAATCTGCCTAGAGGAACAGCAGATCTTAAACCCTCAAAGGTATTTTTGGTTAACTCGGTTGTCAGATATATTGAATCGATATGGCATAGGGTTTCCGTTGTGTGACACATTGGAGCAAGTTAAACAACGGATTAAAGATATACATGGGCAAATGGACATGGCAACTTTTTCAACTAATCATTCCCTTAAGCTTCTGACAGCAGTTAAAACAACTTTCACCCTGGAAAAATATTTACGCCTAGAAATGCCATCAGTGGAGAGAAAATTATTTGTCAAGTTTAGATTTGAACTTTTAGAAACTAACGTTAAATTCGGCCGGTATCGGAAAATCCCGTATGATGAAAGAACATGTATATGTGGGGCAAATGTTGTCGAGGATATGGTGCATATAATATTTGAATGTAGGATGTATGAGGAAGTAAGAAAACAATACCTGTTCCCAATTATAAATAAATTTTCCCACTGGAATGTAAGGCATAAATTAACATTTCTATTGAAGGCAGACTCTCCTCCCCTGGTAAGGGCTATCACTCGCTATCTTAATAGGATGACAGCAATATGAGCCAGCTACATTGAAAAGAATTTCATTGATTGTAAGAAAGATGAGCTGAGTTAGAGACGAGATATTTTATTTGGGTTATCTAGTTTTAGAAATTTAGTTATTGAATTTTAATATCGTTGAATTTTGATGTCATGTACCATATATATTTTTGTACGGTTGTTTCTGTACCTGTTTGTTCTGTTTTCTTTTTTTGAAAAGGCCTTCGGGTTATTCAATAAATGTACTGGTTACAACCAGGAGGAAGAGAATAAAAACAACAACACAGATTTAAGCTTAGAAATTATTAATTGATTTTATTGGATGTCCAGATTCTAAATTCTCCCAATTAAAATACAGAAAAAGAGGTTAAAATTAAAGATAATTCTGACCCACACAAGTGTTGCTTTAAAATCCTCCAAGATCACACACACATTGTAAGCTGCTGAACTTGGGATGGGGGCTTACATCTGATTAATCCAAAAGAATTTGTTATTAATTTCCATATTTTTACACACTTGAAATTGTGTCATTGTGAGCATGTGACCAGAAAACAGTAAATTGAGAATTGTCTTGACATTTTGAAGCATTGTTCTTGAAGTTTCCACTTTCCCTCTTCTAATATACTTTTAAAGCCTCTGTTAACATTGATTCTTTCACATGAATATTTTATCTGCAATAATAACCCTTTTCTGAGTCTTGCAAAAAAAACATATGCCATCCATTATTTTTGAACTTGTGTGACCTATTGAATACCATTTCACATTTCTTTATGTTTGCTTGATAGCCCAAATTCTTATAACTTTCAGAAACATCTAGACTCTCCTTTTGCTCACTGAATTTCATATTGTTCCCGTTTAAACTTTGAATAACTTGTCAGATACAGGTGGCGATAATCTGTTACCCTCTATTGTTTCATTTCATCACAGAAGCTAGAAATGACCCAGATGTTCAAACAAATATACATGCCAAACGTCACAGCTCTGGGGGGAAAAAAGATCTTATCATATATGCCACAAATATTTAAGCAGTAAGGCAACATAAAAACATTCCTTATTTTCTCAAACTTGCTTTCCACAGCATTGGGCCCCTTCTTTAGAAAAACGCAAACAGAAGACTGTTTGCTCGCTGTAGCTTATCGTAATATCTCCATTCATGGGGAAAACCATTTATAACAACTGTTGAAAGTATATGAAATAGCTTTGCATTATTCAATGCATATATAGAGCCGCTTGCATTCGGCTGCTAAAATAAGCTACTGGGTAGAAAGTATGAGTCAATGGCAATTCTGTAGAAAACTTTTTAATTCTCACTAAGTTCTTGAAATAGATTCTTGTCTTGAATATAAGATAGGCTAGTTGTCATTATGAGGAAACCCATACAGTCCTTCCTGAGACTTCTTTGATAGGGCGAATTAGAAGAAAAAGTAGAAATTATAGGTATTGTATACAAAATTCTTTTTTTTTTACATCTTCAGGTAGGGCTGAAAAAGATTCTTCTGGAACCATTGGAGAGTTTCGGCTAATCAGTGCTAGCAATGCTATAGGTAGACCAAGGCAGAGTCAATATAAAACATCTTCTGATGTACTTATGGAAACATACACAGTATATCCCTTTTAGAATTTCTCCAAATCAAAGAAGTATAAATTGTTTCTGGATATGTTATTACCCTTTAAAATTAAAATGGCACTAATTTCAGAAAATTAGAGAAAAACCAATGAGACAATCAATCAGATTATAAGGAACAACCCCCCAAATGCCTCCCTCTGTGGTAAACAGGACATGGAGTGGCCTCTTGCAGTGACAGATTGCCACTGACCCCTCGCATCCTGGACATAAATTGTTTCAACTCCTACCCTCAAAACGACTATAGAGCACTGCACACCAAGACAACTAGACACAAGAACAGTTTTTTCCCGGAACGCCATCACTCTGCTAAACAAATAATTCCCTCACCACTGTCAAACTATTCACTAAGGCTGCATTACTATTACTATTAGTCTTCCCATCATTCCTATCACCCATCTCCCCTCACTTATGACTGTATGACTGTAACTTGTTGCTTGTATCCTTACGATTTATATTAATATTGATTGTTTCCTGATTGCTTATTTGTACCCTATGACAATCATTAAGTGTTGTACCTCATGATTCTTGACAAATGTATCTTTCTTTTATGTACACTGAGTACATATGCACCAAGGGCAAATTCCTTGTGTGTCCAATCACACTTGGCCAATAAAGAATTCCATTCTGTTCTATATTCTATTTGTACATGCATAATGCATAACAATTGAAAATTGTTTTTCCTTTTCATTCAAAATGAATGAATCCTTCACTCAGATCTTCAATTCTGTATGTAATATATCAGGTACAGTATTTGTATGATGAAGGTTGGCAGAGGATGAAATTTGAAAAGGACCATAAATGACCCAACTTGGGGTTTGGCTCAGTAAAATACTTTGTGCTCAGTTCTTTTTTCTTTTTTTCTTTCTTTCACCCCGTTCAAGAGTAATTAAAGAATGAATCAACTAAGTCAGGATTGAGATTGTGGTTCCACAGAATCTCAGTATTTTCTCAGGGACCACTAATCTAGTCTTTCTTCCTAATGGCTTCTTAAATTTCACTTTGTTAAAAAATGTGGTTTATATATGGCTGTAAATAATTCTTTGCTGGAAGGAAAATGTTACAACACAATCATATACAATATTGTGCCATTTTTTATGCATTTCTCCGTTTTATGCATTGATGACACTTTATAGTTAGCAGAGAGAACTAGATAGCTCAAAAGCCGTAGAAAAAAAACCACACACAATCTGTCCGTATTTAAGCAACACTATATACTAGCATGTAAGCCCTTCCAAACAGGGATTTATAACACAGATGTTCTGGTAGGCCTTTGAGACTCACAATTCCAAAATTGGATATCGTTTTACTAATGGATTATCCTGATTGTGAACAACAAAAAATGTTGAACGGGGTTAATAAGTAGAGGTGATTGGTTGAGAAGTGGTATTTTCTTGTTATGGAAAACAGTGAATCATTTGCAGACAAATAACCCTTCAGGAATGTCATTTTGCTATTATCAACCATATAAACCACAAGTAATGTGCTCTGAGACTCTTGGCAGATTTAAAAGTCCAGTAACTATCATAATACAGCTCTCCAATGAGACCTTTCCTACCTCAGATTTCACCAGAGGGATTGTTCTTGGACTATCTCTCATGACAAAACGCCACACCATATGAAAAGCATACTTGCTAAATGAAAAGATCCATGGAGATGCAGGAAAATCTTTTATTTAAACCAAGAAAGGGCAATTTATGTGCATCTCTATTTCTGCTCGCCCACTGCTGACTTTCAGTTGACATATATGGCTGCCAATAAAGCAGGTTCTAGAGAGGAAGCTTTAATTTACATAATTTACATAATTTAATTTACATAAAACTCAAAATACAGGTAACCCTTGAGTTACGACCACAATTCAGCTCAAAATTTAGGTTGCTAAGTGAAACGTTTGTTAAGTGAGTTGACTCCATTTTACGACTGTTCTCGCTGCAATTGTTAAGTAAATCACTGCATTTGTTAAGTTACTAGAGCCGCGGTGACGCAGTGGTTAGAATGCAGTATTGCGAGCTAACTCTGCCCACAGCCAGGAGTTTGATCCTGACTGGCTCAAGGTTGACTCTGCTTTCCATCCTTCTGTGGTCAGTAAAATGAGGACCCAGATTGTTAGGGGCAATATGCTGACTCTGTAAACCGCTTAGAGAGGGCCGTAAAGCACTGTGAAGCAATATATAAGTCTAAGTGCTATTGCTACTAATATGGTTGTTAAATGAAACTGGCTTCCCCATTGACTTCGCTTTTCAGAAGGTCACAAAAGCTGATCACATGACTCCGAGACACTGCAACCATCATAAATATGAACCAGTTGCCAAAAACCTGAATTTTGATCATGTGACCATGAGGATGCTGCAATGGTCATAAGTGTGAAAAACAGTCATTGGTCACTTTTTTCGTGCCCTTATAACTTTGAATGGTCACTAAATGTTGTAAGTCAAGGACTACCTGTACAATACATATAGAAGAGAATATATTGTATGTAGCTCAGGGTTGAATAATGAAGTCTTTGATGCTTTCTGAGCTTGGTTCAAGCTCAGAGAGCATCAACAGATCCATGATAGATATAATACAAAAATAGAATAAAACACTGAGGCCTTTTCATAAGTCACACGAAGCAGAAGTGACTCTTTCCAATAGATTCTTTTGATGTAATGTGACTTATTCCATTTAGGTTTTCCAAGAAAAACACCAAGGGCTTTGAAAGGTGACCAGAAGCAAGATAACTAATGATTCAGTTCATCCTTCTGAGAAAAGGATGGAATCTAAATTTTATTATTACCAAATAGAAGTTGCCAGTGAGCATTCAGAAACAAAAATAGCCATTTCAAAAAGGTGTTCCCTCAGGATCTATACTGAAATTGGTAGTATTTTGTTTATTAATGAAATGATGGAGTCAAGCAAGAAAGATAAACAAGTCATGCTTGAAAACAATCTAAATTATTCAAGATATTGGACCACGAAATGCCCTGAAAGCAGGTAAAGTCTCACCATAAAAGCTAGTGCATTTATTGTAGCATGGATTATAGTTTATGTCATGTGCTTGTCATTGATCAAACAAAGATTTATACAGAGCACAAATCAGCCTTCCACAATCTACTGCCAATTACGATTATAATTCTCATTATTAATGGCTACCCTGGCTGGTTTAGTTGACTATTTCGTCCTACAAGTCTGAGAGGGCATTTAACTGGCTAGCTCTGACACAGAGTGAGAATAATTGTTTTTTCCCAATGAAACTGATTTCAATATGAAAATAAGTGTATTTTTAGTAGAACCTGCTGCCGTATGTATAGTGATGGCCTCTGGTTTAGATCATTTTGAGTGAGAATTAAATCAAATTTGTGTAAAGCAAGAGATTGAAAAGTGTAACTTCCAGCATCAGAAGGATTATCCTTCCTGAATATGTTTTGCTGTCAGAATGAAATGAACTGTAAATTAAAATACAGTGTAGTTGCCCTGATGTATCACCACAGCTCTCTTCAATATTGACTACGCTTTGAAACACGGATGTTGAAAATCACAATCTTCTCTCACCTTCTGACAGTCTTTGTTTATCTCTATTAATCTTCTCCAGAAAAATGGTGTTTAGGTAGAAAGACCATTGAGGCTGTTCTTGAAGCTTTGGAGCCCCTTCACCATCACACAATTTGTGCATGCTGCATCCTTTCTATACTAGATTGAATAATTAAATCATACTAGAGAGATTGGAAAATGCAGCCACAGACTACCTAATGGAAACAAGTCATACACTGAGAAAGTCCACCATAGTGCTCTGTCTCTCTGTCTCTGTCTCTGTCTCTCTGTTTCTCTCTGTCTCTCTGTCTCTGTCTCTGTCTGTCTGTCTGTCTGTCTGTCTGTCTGTCTGTCTGTCTGTCTGTCTCTCTCTCTCTCTCTCTCTCTCTCTCTCTTCCAAATCTATAATCTCTCATTTTCTCATCTTCGCAAATCTATCAGATTTGTGGTGGTGCAGTGGTTAGAATGCAGCATTGCAGGCAACCTCTGCCCACAGTCTAGAGTTCGATCCTAATGGGGCTCAAGGTTGACTCAGTCTTTCCATCCTTCTGAGGTCGGTAAACGGAGGACACAGATTGTTGCGGGCAATATGTTGACACTGTAAACTGCTCAGAGCATGCTGTAAAGCACTGTGGAGAGGTATATAAGTCTAAGTGCTATTGCTATTGCTATCAGATTCAGTTCATCAAAACTGTTATGCAGCATACACCAAAAATCAAGTCCCAAAGACAATTTATTACGTTATATTAAATGTACAGACTGGTTGTCATCCTCTAAAGACTTACTTACTTGTTCCATGTAGGATCTTTGAACATTCCTACATACAGTATCATTTTCTCTGATGTTTTCAAATTTTACTGCAATGGTCTCCTTTACGCCACAGGTGGCACGCGGAGCCATATCTGCCGGCACGTGAGCCGTTGCCCTAGCTCAGCTCCAGCGCACATGTGCGCGCCGGCCAGCTGATTTTTGGCTCACGTGGAGGCTCTGAGAGGGCATTTTCGGTCCCGGGAGGGCCTCCAGGGGAGCGGGGGAGGGCATTTTCACCCTCCCCAGGCTCCAAGAAAGCCTTTGGAGCCTGGGGAGGGTGAAAAACAGGCCTACCGGGCCCACCGGAAGTCAGGAAATGGAGGGGGGTCGTGCATGCATGCACGGGGGCAGGGCAGCACAGGGAGCACGTGGGGGCATTGAATTATGGGTGTGGGCATGTGTGCACATGCGATAGCGCGCGCACGCACGCTTTCGGCACCCGAGGAAAAAAAGGTTCGCCATCACTGGTCTATGGCCTAATGGGGCCTGATGTTTGGTACACACTGTATGTATGTATTTTAAACTTTGGACTATAATTTGTAAGTGTTATGGAGCACATGTCTAACCTAAACATGCATTTTTATCTGTAACTTTACAAAATAATATTTGCAAGCTGTTTCCTCTATCCTAATGGATCTTTGTACATTATTTAAATGAATAAATGCAGTCACAAGCAGACTTCCCCTCATAAACATAAAACAAAACAAAGCAAACAAAACTATCCAGTTTCATGAAGAGAATTTGGGAAAAGTGCAAATGATGAGCGATAACTAAGTTTCCATTCAATGTATTGAATGTGAATTGAATCCCTGCATGAAGGGAAAAATGGCTCAGCACCCAAACCACATCCTCCCTGTTAGTAAAGGGCCTTGAGAGGGTCTGCAGCCGCCATCTTGGTGGGTTGCCTTACCTGCCTGAAATCTTATTTGTTTTGGATGAGGAATGAGGACTATGGGCTAGTAGCTCCTGGTATTTCAAATGCCTTTGACAGATTTGTAATTGGAAAGGATTCAAACTCATACACTACCCCTCCCCTCTTTGGCAAAAGCAAATAAAGGGATACTCATATATCCGTCTATAGGAACAGATCTTTTAGCTTGATATAACCATCTTCTCCTTCTCCTCTTCCTTCCTAAATGCCAGTATAACTTTCCCTAAACCAGGAGCACATGGTGCCTTTTTAACACAGCTGAGGGGAAAGCCTTTGCTATCATCAAGTCAATCTTTTCCACGATCAGTAAACATCATCTACCCTGACACACATCACATTCGTCTCATGTTGCAGATTCGCTTCCTGTACGCATATCCGTCTCCAAACCAAACATGCAATTATGGTTGGAGAACTTTAAATATTGTCCCTTTCATCTCCTCACGGGAGCAATGGAGGGAGAGCACTTTGAGTGCGAGCGCTGCCTGTTCCAAGAGACTCTCTTTTATCTCTCCTCGGTGAAAACAAAATAAAGGGGACTTAGAGAAACCCAAGGAAACCATTATATTCATAAGAGTTAACTTTCTGGATTCGAAGATGCAGTTAAGCAATTTTCCTTAGAAAAGGTTGGGCAACACGCTGTACTGAGACTCAGGGTCAGGGAGCTGTGAGGGAGAAAGTTCATTTAAAAAAACATATTGATGTTCACAAAATGGAAGCTTGCATTGCCACCTCAGCTTCATGCAGGACAATGAATATATGGATACCTGCTGATTAAAGATGGAGGGAGTGAGAGAAAGAGAGAGACACTTTTTCAGATGTGTGCCCATTTTAACATTTGATCCTTTGATTTTATTTATTTATTTATTTTAAATTTGGTTTGAGCTTTCAGAAAGATGGGAATGTTATTTCCCAAACTGTTTATTTAACTTAAGGTTAATTTAATTTAACTCAGGGGTTCTTTCTTTTTCCAAGCTTATCTTTCGATCCATAGATACTGTTGTTATTATCTCTTTTACTGACAATTACCATTGTTTAATGTTTGGAACATTTTTGTCTCTCATTGGGTGACAAAGCCAATCAGGATTAGCTACAAACAGTATATAGCGAATCAGAATTGGCTATCTCTCAATGGTGTTGATGGTAGACCGAGTCAATTAAGAGATAGAAACAACATTCTAGAACAATCACATATGTGATTCCACCAACTGATAGTTAGCCCACATGCTTTAAGGGTGCATTCATTTGTATTCCATTTTGGAGCAATCCATCAAACGTGAGCTAAGCTAAACATTTTTCAGTGCTATAGAAATGTTAACAAGATATACCTCAGCCCAAATTAAACAGGTTCCATTTGGAATAAACTTCCCCCAGATGAGCCCATTTATGTTTGACTGAGATTAAGCAAAAGGTCGTTCATTTCTAGTTTTGGCACAAATGAACTCATTTTCAGTCCAAAAGCACTCCAGGCACCAACTCTCTTCCTATTATGAATGATGTCACTTGATACAAAATGAGACCTAGAAGCAACCCAAATTCTTCACACGAGAGAGAGAGAGAGAGGGGGGGGAGGGAGGGAGAGAGAGGGAGAGGAAGAGAGGGAGGGAGAGAGAGGGAGAGGAAGAGAGGGAGGGAGAGAGAGGGAGAGGAAGAGAGAGGAAGAGAGGGGGGAGAGGGAGGGAGAGGGAGAGTGGGAGAGAGAGACAGAGAGAGAGACAGAGACAGAGAGAGATTGTCAGCAGCATTACTTGCTCTTAGGTACAGTCCTATTGTAGTAGAGGATTATATCTAGCCTAGATTTCTTCTCCATGTGAGGTTAATTTTATAGGGCAAACAAAGCTTTTTATATTAACATGCCTACAGTACTTATCTATTATCATGCAATTCGCCTTAGAGTAATTGTCTATGATACCTAAGGATGCAGAGACAATGTTCTTTGCCTACTTCTTCCTTCAAGTCCATTCACTTGACCTCCATATATTTTTCTAGAATTCAATCCTCATTCAGTTTGGATTAGAATGAAGATTAACAAACTTCTTTCATACAGGTCATTCAGTATAGGTGGTACTAAATCTCTCTCTCTCTCTCTCTCTCTCTCTCTCTCTCTCTCTCTCTCTCTCTCTCTCTCTCTCTCTCTCTCTCTCTCTCTCTCTCTCTCTCTCTCTCCCTATACCTATACCTATACCTATACCTATACCTATACCTATACCTATACCCATACATACATACATACATATACATACACATACACATACACATACACACATATACAGTATATAACATATAACAGTAAGGCAGCCGGCCCGGGTTCAAATCCCAGTAAGGGGTATGGCTATCTGATGAGAGCAAAATAAGCTCGAAATAGATCTATAATAGTCTCCCTTTATTTTCATTTATCAGCAAAAAATCCTACATATATATTAATTTCTACAGCTCAAGGCAACATACATAATGCTCTTGCCTCTTATAATTCAGATTTGTAGCATCAGTTGCATAACAAAGGTACACGAAAATTCACTTCTCAATCCAACACCTCTAATGCCACCACAAGCATGTTTATACCTTTATCCAAACCCACATTGAACAACCAAAGGTATGAAATACATTCTTTCCTTACTTCCTGCCCAGCATTGAATCATTCAATAAGCATTTTATTAATTCTTATGCAAGCTTTAGTTCCCTCATACATAATTGTGTGCAGCAACCAGCTTTCAATACCATGTTTGTTCATGCTAAACGTGGTAATTCAACACTATTCACTTTATCATATGCTTTCTCCAAGTCAACCAACAGTAAACTTTCTTTCCCATATTCGTACATTTTTCAAGAGCAAAGTTCCACACAGTCCTTAACTGTTATAAAGTCACAGCGACTTTCCCAAATTTTGCTCAGTGTTCTTGTGGCTTTTCAGTCAGAAATTTTCCAAACCCTTTTCCAGGTATATTTAACAATAACAACTTAATCCCCCTACAGATTTTGCATTTACTCTTGTTACTTTATCCTTTGTACAGAAGAACAAAAAATGGCATTTTTCCAACAATCAGGTACTGATGCAGTATTCAAGGTGTGGAACCACTTTAAAACAAAACTATATCCCTATTAAATTGTACCAACTACACCAGAAGACTTTCAACAATCCTCATAATATTCATAACTTCCCTTTCTTCCATTTTTCATTGGACATTAATGTTTATATCAACCACTCCAACTTCACTTTTTGTTGTATCATTATTGTTCTCACGCAACTTTGTTTCAGCTTTTCCACACTTCAGTTTTACTCCAAATCATTTCATCAATTTTTTTTAAATTTTTAGTTCCATTGATGCTGCCTGAGGTGCCTTTAAGTCTCTCTATCACTTTCCAAATTTTAATTAAATAATTTTTAAATCCTTCATTATGGCTCTTTAATCACTTTTTTTGTTTTTTAAATCCATCATTATGGCTCTCATTTTCTCTACCTCCTTTAATTTTAACTCTCCCTGCTCTCTTTGGCTACATAATTACAATGTCTCATCCCCATTTTTTGCAATACTCTTTCACTTATATGCATTTTGTTTTCCTGCCACGGTCTTTCTCTCTCTCCATAATTCTATCAAATGTCCTTTTCATAGTTCCCATAATTCCACAAACTTCTGTAACACTCTGAATGACAACAGGATTAAAAATATATTTTTCATTTGATTATTTTGTATGAGGAAATGGCATTTACCTGCAGGTGTATATTATACTGTTCATTCTTCCCATTACTGATTCATCAAAGTGAGAGAAAAGAAAAACATATAGACTCATCATTATTCTTTGTTACAAGCATCAAATCTGTCATTAGTCATTCAGGGCATTTTTTGAAAAAAGAAATGTTAATCACAGATGAGGCACCCAAGATTCAATTACTCATTCTGAGTTATTATTTCAGAGCTCAAATGCGTGAATTAGCTGAAAGCCACTGTCTTATGATGCACATTTGAGAGCATAAAAGATTTTATCTACACCAAGATCACATTTAAAAAAAAAGTTATAATAAAAAGCATCTTGTCCACTTTGCTCATTTTAAGCCGCATAAAAACTCTTTCATAATTGAGTTACCATAACATTTCTCTGCCTTATACTTTAGAAATACTATATTTACTACTTTCTTAAAATCATTTGCAGGTGACACTTCCACAACCCAAAAAATTCTGGTTAAAATTTCAGCCCATGGTAAGAATATTCCATGTAGAAAGAGTGGGAAAATTGCTAAGGTAATGATGCTGTTCTGTTCTCTTTGGATAGAAAAGTCAGCTTGTTAGACATTAAAGTGCTTTCTTTTGTTTTTGTTTTATTTATTTATTTTGTTTTTGTCTCTGTGTGGATATCCACACATACAGGACATACTGTAGATAGAAAGAAATGACATGACATCGCAAAGCCATTACCTTATTTCAGATTCCACAAATATGTGCTTCAACTTTCTTCCTCATTCCTGGTCTCTTTCCCTACATTAAAAATAAAAAGCTTTTATTCTTCAAAAACATATAAAAATCTTCAGCTTTTTCTATTGGTAAGGAAGAAAACAGAGACATATGATAGCTCGGTCAATTTTGGCAACATGGTTCTGATCTTATGGATCTTTCCAGCAGTTTTTAAATTTTTCTGGACAGTTTCTTTATTTTTTAAAAAAAAATCTGTTTATTATGTATCACAATGATATCCTACCGCAATCATATAGATACATTCTCTGCAGCTGTCATAATAGACACAAGCAGACATTTAAGCATTCACTTTAAACAATTGAGTTGATCCTAATAAATCCTTTTTATTTTGGGGCTGAATCTAAATTCCTTCAAATTCTGTATAATAATTATTCTATCACGTTATTAAATTTGTTGAGAAACTGCTGCAACGAGCTTTTCATAATACAGGTAGTCCTCAACGTACGCCCACAGTTGAGCCCAAAATTTCTGTTTGCTAAGCAAAGCATTTGTTGAGTTTTTGCCCCATTTTACAACTTTTCTTGACAGGCTGGTTAAGTGAATCACTGCAGTTGTTAAATTAGTAACACACTTGTTAAATGAATCCGGTTTCTCCATTGACTTTGCTTGTCAGAAGATCGCAAAAGGTGATCACGTGATCCCTGAACATTACAACCGTCATAAATATGAGTCAGTTCCCAACTATCTGAATTTTGATCATGTGACCATGGGGATGCTGCAATGGTCAAAATTGTGAAAAATGGTCATAAGTGACTTTTTCAGTGCCATTATAACTTTGAATGGTCATTAAATAAACTGTTTTAAATAGATAACTACCTGTACTATAAAGAAGGCAAAACAACAGGGCTGGGGTTTTATGCTACAGTCATGGGTGGATTTGGACCAGATCGCCCGAACCGTTAGTGACCCGCTGGTGACGTAATGATGACGTCACGGATCTGGTTCCGGTGCCGGTCCGTGGGTGCCGCCATCTTTTTTTGGGAATTTTTGGTGATTTTTTCCGTGTTTGGATGGCTTCTCCTCTTCCGTGGCTTGAAAAAGAGCCCTCCCACCCGCCACCAGGTTAATACTCACCTTTATTTCTTCGCCCGAAGCACAGCTGATCAGCTCCTCAGCTGTGTTTCGGGCTGAATCCTGAGCATACTGAGCATGCGCGGAAGTGAAATTGCACAGGGGGAACGCATGCACGCACACGAGCGGAGCAAGCGTGCGTGAAATGTCACAATGCGAACCGATGGTGAAGGTAAGTGGAACCCACCCCATGTACAGTATATAATACACTAACTGACTTGTAGGTATGTTGTAGAGTGCTAGCATCTCTACTGCTCTGTTTGTTGCTCTAGAACAGGGGTGGGCAAACTATGGTTCTTTGAGGACCTGTGGACTTCAACTCCCAGAATTCCTGAGCCAGCCATGCATGCAGGCTCAGGAATTCTGGGAGTTGAAGTCCACAGGTCCTCCAAAGAGCCATAGTTTGCCCACCGCTGCTCTAGAACATGCAAGTTGCTTCATTGGCTTCCCAAGATGATTACAATGAAGCAAATTAAATCAGACACATCATGAATTCGGGGTGGGTGGGGGTGAAATCCCTGATTTTCTCTGTTGCTCAATAGCGTTGCTCACTTCCAGTATAAGGTTAAAACATCTATACAGTTGGAGCTCTAATTGGCATAAAATCATTAAAGAAAGAATTTAATTGCTGCCCCAATTGCATCCTTTAACCAATTCACAGCATGAAGAAGAGGGAATCATAGCAGATGCTACTGGATAATTAACTCCCCCCCCCCACTTTCATTTAGTCATGTCCGATTGTCAGAGGCTGCGTGGGCAAGTCCCTTAAGTTTTATTGGCATGCTTTCAGAAGCTTGCCATTGCCTCCATCCTAGGGCTGAGAGAGAGGGACTGGCCCAAGCTTAGCCAGCTGGCTTTCATACCTAAGGTGGGACTAGAACTCACAGTCCCCCGGTTTCTAGCAAGATGCCTTAACCACTACACCAAATTGGCTCTCAGGCAACCTTTTATAGCTACAGAAAAGCTTGTTCTTGCTTTTAAAAAATAGTTTAGCGTTTCTACATTTGAACAACAGTTCTTTTTTGTTTTTATAACCCCGTCACTGGAATGTGGAACAGGGCCCATTCTGTACAAGCAATAATTTGTAAACAGTTCATCAATCGTCACTATTTTTAATTTCTATTCCATAATTACCTTCATAGCTTTTCACACACACATATACAAAACAGAAAAAAATAAAGGGGTTTTAATTCTAGCAAAGTGAATGGATTAAAAAAAATAATAATAATAATACTATGCAATACATTTTTCTAACATGATAGCTAGATAATAACATGCATATGGGATTTTTAACATATAATTAAAGGATAGGTTAAAATAAGCCTATTGATAGTTGTGTGGTTGTCATCACAAAAGGCATATAGATTAAAATAGGTACATGGCAGAGTTACATATCAGGTGAATCAGACTGTGCCTCTTAATGTTCTAGTAAAGGATGTATTTAGGGATAGAATCAAGATCATGTGAAGTTCTACTGCTGTTTTACAAAGCCTTTAGTAAGACCACACCTGGAATACTGCATCCAGTTTGGGTCGCTACACCAAAATGTTCCCAAAACTTTTTTGGGGAAAAGTGCAGAGAAGAGTAAAAAAATATGATTAGGGGCGTGGAGATTAAAATATATGATGAACGGTTTCAGGAATTTGGATATGGCTAGTCTAGTGAAAAGAAGAACCAGGGGAGACATGATAGCAGTGTTCCAATATCTAAGGGGCTGCCACAAAGAAGAGGGGAGGTCAACCTATTTTCCAAAGCACCCAAAGGCAGGACAAGAAATAATGGATGGAAACCAATCAAAGAGAGATCCAACCTAGAACTAAGGGGAATTTTCCTAACAATGAGAACAATCAACCACTGGAACGGCTTGCCTTCAGAAGTTGTAGGTGTTCCATCACAGGAGGCTTTTAAGAAGAGATTGGACAGCCAACTGTTTGAAAAATGGTATAGACTAGAGTCTCCGTTTGAGCAGGGGGTTGGACTAGAAGACCTTCAAGGTCCCTTCCAGTCTGATATTCTATTCTGTTATTCAAAAGACAATATACCAATGGTACCTGAAAATCAGTGTCATGCCCTTACATTTTGGTTCTTAATGAAATGGGGTCCAGTTCGTTCTATGTTCTATTGGGGGGGGGGGATTTTCAGCAATTTTACATTGTGAGAAAGTACAACATTTGGATGATAATATCATAAAAATGCTACCTAGAAATGAGTGAATAAAAGATGGTCCTGCATGGAACCCACAGCCAGTGCAGAAGCAGCCCAATTCAACTGCATCCATATTTATAACATCCTGGATTCTTTAACTATTTGGACAAATTAAACTTGGACTAAATTATTATTTTTTTCCTGTTAAAAATTCATCTGCCCTAAATATTTTGATACAGATCTACACCCGTTTTTACAACATTGTTATATCTCGATTATGCACATTAAATCATAAATTTACAGTCTCTTCTGTATTTAGATGTTTAATGAAGAAGAAAAAATTAAAATAAAAAAAAATTCATCTGCCCTCCTGGATAATGGAATTATATGCCAACCATTGCTGTTGTTTTATCATATACTATCATATGGGGGGGGGGGGATAAATTTGGGTTGCTTTTTTCAAGAAAAACATACATAAAGCACATTTGGAGGGACAATCTGGAAGGAAGGAAAGTGTGAAAGGGTCCAGTTTCTGGCCAGGCTGAGGATTGATGCTTTTTTAATCAACCGTATAAAGACAATCCTTATGCTTCTGAGTAAAGAGCTTTGTTTGGGCTTATTCCTGCTGCTGCCTGACAACCTTTATTCTGATGCTACTCAGAAAAAGAGATATAAAGAATTCCCCCCCCCCTTCGAATCAGGGTGATTTAAAAATGAGAGCAGCAGGGGGAGGAAAGGAGGGGAGGTTAAGTCCCAAATATCTCATTTGTGTTGTAGAAGGTCAATCTTATCCCTCACCTTCCCAAAGGGAAAAGCAAAAGCAAACGTTCCTTACAGAATCCTGTTTTATTTTACTTCGATGCCTTTAATTCCTTTTCTTATCTTTCTGTAATTCTATGAATCCAGTGAGCTTGAGAATAGATATCTTGGAATGCGTTTGTACTGGATGCCAGAGGATATTCTTCTTCACTCCAAGGAACTATTCCTCCCAACTGTAACTATGTGTTATTTTATTTTATTTGGCACTTGGTTTTACCCACATAAACCAATCCACAGCAGAGTTTTAACTTGTATATGATACTGCTCAGAAGGAAGACGATAAAATCTCCACTGTGAAAGTCTTTGCCAGATAGAAGATAAATAGATTGATAGATGATAGATAGATATGCAGCCTTTTGTTACTGCCAAGCACCTTTTTATCAGCATTTTAACATTTGAGTTGTAATTGAAGATTATAATGGGAGGAGAGGGGAGGGGAAGGGGAAAGGGAAGAAATTTGGTTTGGAAGATACAGGGGGAAAAGATTGGGGCCTACATGTTTGATAATATTTCTTAGCATATATTTTAGCCATAACATATACATGGATGCTAGCCTTTACGGTTATTCTTATGGGAACAGAATGTAAACAGAAAGGGAGAGGCAGAAGTGGGTTCCTACCGGTGCGGTCCGCTCCAGTAGTAGCCTGCCGATTGTGCAATTTTGGCGTGATGGCTCCGGTGCTGTCTTTGCCGGTCCGTGCTCACCACCATCTTTTTTTTCTAATTTTTGGCGATTTTTCGGCTTTCTGAGCATGCGCAGAAGCAAAATCGCGCTAGGGGATGTGCGCACCAGTAGGAAACAGTAAGAGGAACCCGCCCCTGGGGAGAGGGCAGGATAGGGCAAGGCAAGGCAAGATGGGGTGAGAACAGAAGGGAACAGAGAAATTGCATTAGCTGATTTTGTACCTCACATTTGCCCCCTGAAAAATCACTGTGGTTGTTCAGACATTCTTGTCATCTTCTCTTAGTGAGGTACTGGTTTGCCACCAAGGATGTTTCCAGCTACAGAAGTCTTCCTGTATGTCTACAGGAAGACTTCTGTAGCTGGAAACATCCTTGGTGGCAAACCAGTACCTCACTAAGGATGAAGTTGAGATACACATGTGCTTTGGAAGGTCTCTTCATTTCCCAAATGAAAGGAGGACTAGACATCAGATGTGAGACCAGAAATGCAAATGGACAGATGCATATGAAGGTTAATCTTAACTAATCAATCCATGCTTGCTTCACGGTCCTCTCCTTCCCAATACTCTAAATATTAACAAAACTCTGATTTTTCCCTAAAATCTATTAGACATTTTTCCCCAAGACAGTGTCTATATAAACTCTTCCATCTACTGGCTAGGAGTTCAGCAGTTGCAGTCTTACCACTTCAGAGTATTTATTATTAAATTTGTATGCTGCACATCTCATTGTCGAGCGACCCTGGGTAGTTTACAGCAGTGGTCCCCAACCTTTTTATTGCCATGGACCGGTCAACGTTTGATAATTTTTCCGCGGCCCACTGGGGGGGGGGGTTGCGGCGTCGCGTTGATTATTAAATCAAAACAATCTCAAATCAAAACAATTTTAATTTAATTTAATTAAACAATTATTTAAACATGGCATCAAAATAAAATACAGTTACAACAAAATTAATATAACTTAATTTAACATTTTAACTCTCTGGATTCTAGTGACTAGAACGCTAAATCAATGAGAACCCTGAGCTTGTTTCTCTGCAACGAGACGGTTCCATCTGGGGATAATAATCCCCTTTACCTGCTGCACCGCAGACAGGCCCTCCTGTACACGTTACTTTCAATACTGATGAGCCGTGCACAGAAGCCCCGCCCCCACGCTGATCAGCTGGGCTGGGGCACATCGGCAGACGCAGGAGTCCCGTCCCTGCGCTTATTATCGGGACTCGCAGGACTCGCAAAAGTCACAGGACCCGCCGCTGCACAGAAGACACAGTAGCAGGGCGGCCCGGTACCATTTGTTCTGCAGACCGGTACCGGGCCGCGGACCGGGGGTTGGGTACCACTGGTTTACAGAATCATAAAACAGACATGCGAAAACAATTGGAATGTGAAAACGTTGAACACTAAAAGTTAACAAGGAACTAGATAAGGAGGAATCAATACACAAACGGGGTGGAGGTTCGATTATCTTTTTAGTCTACTGACAATTAAGCATTCAGGTCAGTTTGGTAGCAAATCTAATAACTAGCTTTTGTGTAGAAGTGCCTTAGAGTCAAGGCTGACAACTGCCTTGAGAAGACCCTGGAGTTTTCTTCTCAAGATTTTCAGAAGTGGTTTGCCCTTGCCTGCTTTCTAGGGCTGAATAGTATTAAGATTGGAGTAAACCATACAATCTTAATACTTAACAGTTCCGTTTTTGAACCTGGTGATTTAGCTACTACACTAATCTGGTTCTCAACAGTAACTGTACATTCTGAAAAAATAGGAGTATTATAGATTATCGGAATGATCTGCCTATCTATGTGCCATTGAATGCCTTGTGAAGGTTAATGTTACAGGCCTAATGCAAGGATCTTCCAATGTCTTACTTTGAATGTAAGCAATTGCGAGTAGAAGTGGGACTGATGGTTATTGTGGGTGCATGCATTCTAGAACCTTCATAATACTAATTTCATAAACCAAATTCATCCCGGTTGATTTGAGTGAAAGAAAAATGTATTGGAATGGCATCTTAAAGACCTCTCGTGTTTCATATAATTTTAGCCTTAATTATGTGTAGCGCATTGTTTCTCAACTTTTGCAACTTTAAGGTGTGTGGGCTTTAACTCCCTAGCACGCCACCTGGGGAATTCTGAGAGTTGAAGTCCGCACGTCTTAAGGTTGCTAAGGTTGAGAAACAGTTATGTAAACTGATGACCTTCATGGGTGATCTAACTTTCAGGTGGAAAGTGAGATGGCTTTTTCTCAATCATTCCTACTTTTAAAAAGTTTGTCATGCTTTCCATAGTTGGTGTTATGTTACAAGCTCCTGTTCAGGACATTCTTATTTTTGACGTCTTCTTCCATCTTCTTATTTTCATAATGCATATGGAAGGTGAAGGTTCATTCTCCGAGCTTGTGGGCTGGTTTCTGAACATTTCATTACCAGGCTAGGTAACCTCCTCAGTGGAGTTTTTAGGGGATGTCAATGTTCTTCTGTTTAGAATAGAATTCTTTATTGGCCAAGTGTGATTGGACACCCAAGGAATTTGTCTTTGGTGCATATGCTCTCAGTGTACATCAAAGAAAATACACATTTGTCAAGGATCATGAGGTACAACACTCAATGATTTGTCATAGGGTTCAAATAAGCAATCAGGAAACAATCAATATTAATATAAATCGTAAGGATACAAGCAACAAGTTACAGTCATACAGTCATAAGTGGCTTATAAGGGCTTCAGGTGTGGGTGTGTCAAGTGAGGCAATGGTGGGTTTCAAAAAATTTTACTGTCTGTTCTGTGGGCATGGCTTGCTGGACGTGGCATGGCTTGGTGGGCGTGGCATGGCTTGGTGGGCGTGGCATGGCTTGGTGGGCGTGGCTTGGTAGGAATGGCAGGGGAAGGATACTGTAAAATCTCCATTCCCACCCTACTCCAGGGGAAGGTTACTGCAAAATCCCCATTTCCTCCCGATCAGCTGGGACTCGGGAGGCAGAGAATAGATGTGGGCAGGGCCAGTCAGAGGTGGTATTTACCGGTTCCCCGAACTACTCAAAATTTCCGCTACGGGCTCTCCGAACTACTTAAAATTTCCACTACCGGTTCTCCAGAACTGGTCAGAACCTGCTGAAACCCACCTCTGAAGTGAGGGTCTTGTAATGGGCCAGGTGTGAGTCATCATTGAGAGTCTTCTTGTGGGTCTTGTGATAGGGAGGTTACATCAGTTCAGGGTCATTGGGATGTGAACTGCTGGTGGGGGGAAAGTTGTGTGGGTTGGTGGAGGTCGGTGCTGTCTCTGGTTGGCTGTGGGGTTGATTTGGATTCTGAGGGGTTCGTAGGCTGGTTGTAAGTCAATGTGTCTGTTGATGAAATTGCTTCTGGAGTGCCAGGCTTCGATGAACTCATGAGGTGGCAGATGATAGCGTGGCCAATGATTTTTGTGTTCCCTTATTTTACTTGAAGGTGTGTTTTCAAGTAAACAGAAAAGACCAGGCCACAGGAATAATATTAACTCAACTGTACTAGATTCTTTTGAACAGTTTTATTTTGTACTGTCGATTGATATAAAGTTTATGATTCATGCTCCAAGCCTAGAATATACAGTGATAATTCCAAACAAGCAGATGTTTTTGGCCAGAAAATGACTAAACTGAGAAATTATGTCAAAAGGACTGGATACTGTCAAAAAAGAACAGCTCCAATTAAAATGTATTTACAAATTAGCAGATTTAGCCAAACATGTCTCCTGCATATGGAGGCAGCATTTCGCATCTTGCTCGAGCATAATTTAAAGA